>JAMJFZ010001360.1:7087500-7405000 GCA_026225945.1 Cricetomys ansorgei | reverse complement strand
AACAGACTTCCCTGGACAGCCTGATAGTGTAGCGTGGTTTGGATATGACCAGTTCCAGTATCCCAGTCCACTGAAGATCTTGTGAGAACCTCTCCGTTTTGCTTTTGAGATACCAGGAATTGAGCCCAGAGCCTCACATATGCCAGGCAAATTCTCTACACCGAGCCGTAGTCCAGCCCCGTGTCTCCCATCCTCACTCATTCAGTGAGTCTTAGTTTTGTCTCCTGTTGCTGTGATAAAATTCCCCGACAAAGGCAACTGGAGGGAGGAAGTATTCATCTGGCTCCCAATTCCAGCCTACACCATCGGCTTCACTGCAGAGAAGTCAGTGCGGGGGAAACTTGAAGCACCAGGTCCGTACGTCCACAGTCAACAGCGGAGAGCAATAGAGTACCATGCTTACTTGTGCCCAACTCACTTTCTCCCAGTTCTATCTCAGTCAAAGAACTGGCTCCACCCATAGGTGGGTGGGCTCCCCGCCTCAGTTACACAGTCAGGATGACCCCCCACAGACTTGCCTGAGCAGCTCACCTCACAGGTGATTCTGGATCCTCAAATTGACAATTAGAACTATCACCCTCACCGGCGTTTACTTTCCTCCATTACGGAAGGCTCTTCAGACTCTCCCAACAGTGCCCGCCGTATTACTATGCTACACTCTGGTCTAGCCTCTTCTTTACACTTTAGCTTGCTAATTGACTCATGCTTGTTCTTTTACTTCCTCCAAACCCTGCTGCACCCACCTCTGACCATTCTGCTGTTGTCTTTATTATGCATCTTGTTGTTTCTTTGGCAGTATCTTTTCAGTAAATTCATTTTGCTTAAATGCTCCCTCCTGGCTCCTACCTTAGCTGAATGTACAGTACAGGAGGTTGCCAGCCCAGTAGGAGCTGTGGTATGAAGCTTGACACCTGGCCAGCCGTCCTTAGCACAGAGGAGAAAGTCATGTTAATTGCAGGCTAGAGCAGTGGTCAGGAGGAGAGGGGGCCACCAGCATTGTGAGTGAAGGAGTTCACAGAGACATCCTTCGAGGAAGCACTTCTAAAAGTCTAGCTGCATCACGTCACTGTGTGGCCTCGGCTCCCCTGCCAGCCTCCAGCCAGCCAGCCTATGGGCAATAATGAAGTCAGTCAGGCCCAGACCTCTGTGGTAGAGGCTTCTGGTGCTGCTAGTCTCTAGCAACCTGTGGGGCATGACCTCTTTGGGTACTGAATGCATATCAGATACTTACATTATGATTCAAAACAGTAGCAAAATTACAGCTATGAAGTAGCAATGAAAATTTTACGGTTGGGGGTCACCACCACGTGAGGAACTGTATTAAAGGGTCTCAGCATTAGGAAAGTTGAGAGCCACTGCTCTAGAAGCTGTGTGGCTGTGCCTGTGAGCTGCCCTGCGAGCAGATCTCTCATTGATCAGAAGGCTTATGTCTGGATAGGCTGTGCTCTCTATGCCTGTTTCTTTTAAAAGGAAAAATGTCTCCACACTTTACTATCTTGATAGAAGGACACAGCACACTCTTTGCCAACATGAAAATGTCTTCTTTTCATAGCATCTTCTGTTGGAGCATCTGGTCCCTGAGCCTAGAAGTGCATCTCCAGAAGCCCACTGCCCACCCATACCCGTGCCTTTCTCCCCGTTTAGACCATTCAGACTGGAGATGGACCCAAGCCCCTCTTTGGGTGACACTCCTGCCACCTGGTGCAGCCCTCAACCTTCTCTGAGGACCTTCCTGGGTCTCTTCCATTCCCTTGTTGCTTGGTGGAACCAGAATCTTCCAATGAGTGAATTTGCTTTTGCTCAGTTGTAAATCCTGTGACGACTCGGCACAGTAAGCAGTGCGTTGTCTTGGACAGGCTTCCACAGCTATGATAAAGACCATGGCCAAAAGCAACTTGGGGAAGAAAGGGTTTATTTAGCTTACAATAATGTCCTGGGATGCAATCCATTGAAAAAAGCTGAGGGGGTACTTCAAGGCAGGAACTTAAGGCAGGAGCTGATGCAGAGGCCGTGGAGGGGTTCTGCTTACTGGCTTGCTACTCATGGTTTGTTCAGCCTGCTTTCTTATAGAACCCAGGACCGCTTGCCCAGGGGTGGTGCTGCCCGTGGTGAGTGGGCCTTCCCACATCAATTATTAATAAAGAAAATGTCCCAGAGACTTGCCAGCATACTGGAGGCATTTTCTCAACTGAAATTCCCTCCTCCCAATGGCCCTTGCTTATGTTAAGTTGATAAAATCCTAAGCAACGCAGATATCTCGGGGGTTTTGAGGAAATATTTCTTGTCTGTGTTAATATAGCCTGTGTCCAAAGCCAACTCAGTGAATGCTTGTTAATAATGGGACAGACCAAAGGCAAGGGGAGTCTTAGCTGAGCGAAAAAGCCTCAGGCTCCAGCAGTCACAGTTTTGCTGACGCACTGTCTTATGGTGAACTGCAACTTCTGTCTAACTCTTGAAAGTGTTGTAGTGCCAATTGGAGAAGAGAGATAGGACTCATTATTTTTGTTTCAAAATGTGCGTATCTCTTGTTTCCTCTTTAAAACATCTATTTGAAGTTATTACATATTTACGCCTGTAATGGTGTAGGCCCTGATTTTAAGGCTGCACCAACAAATTTACATGTCTAGCAGAGAATAGGTTCATTAGTTTTGAATTGTGTACCAAGGTGACTTTCTCAGTTTTATGACTCTGCAGATACTGGGGGGGGGGGAGGTCCTGCTACTATGACAAGGTAAAGCACATAAAAATTCAAATCAAAGACCATAAAAAGCACAGGTCCATATGTCAATTTAACTATATAACAGTCTTTTCTGTCAGGAGATTCTATCTGTTCAGTTTAAGGCCAGCACCAGTCACACCTCTGGGGTGGGTGATAAGCATATACATAGAATATAGTGCAGTGTGTGATGTATAATATAGGGACATAAGTCCGATTATTTAGGTTGTAGTAGAGGCTGAGTGAAGGGGGTAGGGCATCTGTAATTCAACGTACAGTGTTTTTGTTTGTGAAATATATTTGTCTTTTCATTAGATGTTTGGTCTGGGGTGGGTAAATAATGCTCATACTTACATGTTACTACTGATGAGCAAATTACTGTCATGTGAACTGTAGCTCTTCTGCAGAGATGTTGCTCCACGGGAACCACATGTGTTTATTATTCTGGTTATGGTCTAGCACCAGGTGTTAAAATCATTCGTGGGTTGGTAATAGGTTGTGACAGAGGCAGAAAATGGCAGGCGCAAACAGATTGTCCTATGCTGATATACAGTCTCAAGTAATCATGGTTGGTGATGTTTGGAGGGACAGAAACACTCTGCCACAGAAGTGGCCCACAGGCATCTTCAGTGGTAGCAGCAGCCTCCGGTGGTCACTGTGGTCCATGGTCTTTGACTGGTGGCATGCGGCCCCTGAGTTCATAAGCCCAGACTTTGCCCTGTAGGATGTCGCTTCTGGCAGGAGCTACAGTGAGGCAGCACCATTCCTACTGGGGAATCATCTTCAGTAAGTGTTAAGAGGCTTCACTCTGGGCACTGCTGGCATGTAAGGAACTTCAGAATTGGGTGTCTGAACTGGGCAACCAAGATGAAATCCATCATGGGTGTATCAGAAGGACAAAAGGCATGATCAGACCTGATGACTCCCAGCTGCGGTCCCCCTGTCCAGGGACAGCCTGTCCATGTGAGAAGCGCCCTGTTGGAGGAGGATGCACATTCCACAGGAAGTCACACTTCACCCTGAGCGCCAGTGGCCCTTCCCTGGATCGTACTCACTAATGCGCGCACACACACATAGGCTGTGTGCATTGTGGCTTTCTGAGCCGTGGAAGGCTGCTGTCACTCCCAGGATCCCTGGCATCTCTTGCGGCCCCAGTAGTCCCCTCCTGGGCCAGCAGCTTGCCGTGGATGATGAGGACGTACTTCGTTTTCCCATGGGGCTCTTTGGTATCTTTCATGCGCAGAGCATATTCCGCAGCCAATGCCGACAGGTGTCCAGGTGTGGCAGGGTGCCCGGAGACCTTGGGGGAGGCGAGGAGTTAACTCAGCGCATTCCCAAAGTGATTTCCAGCCCTGCGGGAGCTCCGGGGATGGGGGCTGTTCCCTCTGCATTTTTCAGCCCGGTTCTTACCCTGCACTGCTTATTAGAGGGCAGACTCAGCAGCACAAGTCAGAGTTCGCTGAACATGATGTGTTGGATGTGGGATTATTTTTTCAAATCGGGGCGTGGATAAGGCTGGGTACGTATCTTCCAGGAACAGCAGGGCTGGGCTTTGAGGGCTTCCGAGATTCCTGGCGCAGACCGTGGTGCTGCCCTGCACTGCAGAGGTGGCACGCTTCTGTGAGACTTGCTTCTGGGTGGAGGAACAGCAGACCCTGACGGAGACTGGAAGGAAGCTTCCGGGGTGCTTAAGGGCATGCTATGCATTTTTTCTTCTATAGCTTTCTTCTTTTTGCCCTCTAATATAGTCTTATTTATAAGTGCTGTGGATGGGAATAACCCTCATCTAAGAAGCAATCTGGAGTGGTGTCTCACCACACGCCCTTAATCCCAGCACCCGGGAGGCCAAGGTGGGTGGATCTCTGTGAGTCTGAGGCCAGCCTGGTCGACAGAGTGACAGCCTGGACAACCAGGGCTACATAGAGAGACTGTCTTAGAAGAAGAAGAGGAGGAGGAGGAGGAGAGACAGAGGGAGAGAAGGAATCTGAGGTCGGGCTTGGTGCCATAGGCTCGTAATTCCAGCTGCAGAGGAGGTGGAGGCAGTAGAACCCCAACTTTAAGGCCTGCCTGGGCTGTGGTGAAATCAAGACCACCCTGGGCCGCTTGGTGAGATCTTGTCTCAAAAATGAGAAGTAAACAGAGTTTCAGGACGCAGCTTAGTTGGGAGAGTCCTTGTCCAGCGATCATGAGACCCAGGGTTCATTTCACAGTAGCACAAAACCAAACCAAACACACAGTAAGGCGAGCCGCGCTCTGGGAATCTTCCCCAGCCGGAGGAGTGCTGGCTGGTGAGGAGGTGTTCGGAATTCAGCCCTCAGGCCTCTTTTCACGCAGATGACTTTGCTGGAATAATTTGCTTTCTGAGAATTTTGTCATTTGTCTTTCTACTCTCACATCTGGTATCACTTCCTTTCTGGGCGTCACCAGCCTGTGAGGAGTGACTGGGCACAAATCACTTCAGCGTACTCAGGAACTGAAGGCAACCTTTGTTGTAGAAAAAAACAAAACAAAAAAGAAACAACCAAGAAACAAACAAACAAAAAAACAGGACAGATGTTATCCTAAGTCAGATAACTGAATATTTAAGGCCTAAGAAATACGCAGTTTGAGTGTTTCCCCTTGATGCCCAGGGCACAGCAGGCGGAGTGTTCTGGCATGGAGGGTGGCAGTTCCCAAGGACGGGAGACCCGGTGTAACTCATTATCACAGCTCCCTGCTGGCTGTGAGAAGATGGTGTGCTTCCTGCTCCCAGCCGCTCCAGGGTATCTGCTGAGCTACACGCAATACCAGCCGCGTTACTCATCCCTGACGCGCTGAGTCAAGGAGCCTTGGCGGCGGCCCGGCACAGCCCACTCGCAGGCCGGACCTTTCTTTCCCGTGGTCTTGGGCTTCCTGCGACAACTGTGGTGTGCGACTCATTGCTTTTTAACCTGCTTCCCAGTTTTATTAGTGAAATAATTGTCCCTGCAAATTCCTTTCCTTACGCACACCTTTAGTCTTTGTCCGCTCATTCTTCATGTCCTATTGGTTGGAAATTTAATCGTTTCTCCCTTACATTTATTTATCTGTGCTTGTAGGGCTGCATATGCTCATGCCATGGGGCGTGTGTGTGTGTGTGTGTGTGGGGGGTCAGATGGCATCTTGAGGGATTTGGGTCTCTCCTTCCACCATGTGGGTCTCGGCATCCACTCAGGATTTTTGGGCTTGGCCGTAAGCACCTTTACCTGCTGAGCCATTTTCCAGCACTTGATAGGAAATTTAGAACAAGCAAACAGGTTCTTTGCTATCTCCAGTGGGGAAATGCATTGTGCAGATACGCTGTTCAGAGGCCTGACTCTACTCTTGTCTCTGATCAGCCTAGCACCTGTGTGAGTTGTTAGCAACACGGAGTCATTATTATCTGACTTTAATAAAAAGGCTGTTGGCAGTGGCTAAAACGAACTTCTCAGCCCTGGGGAAAGCTGATTTTGTGTTTGCAAACTTTATATTCATTTCTTTACTCTATAAATTTTGCTTTGACCACCTGTTTTAATTGATTCCAGTCTTTCACTAATAATGAAGTCAATAAAAATCTTCAACATATGTTCATTTTATATCTGTAATATATCTACAGTATATACCTTTAATAATTATTTTTTCTTTCTTTTTTTTTTTTAAGAGTTAAAAGTGTTCTTTTTAGCCAGGCTAGATGGTACACTCTCCGTATCACAGCACTCGGGAAGCAGAAGCAGGTGGAGCTCTGAGAGTTCCGGGATAGCCAGGGCTACACGAAGAAACCCTGTCCAAACACACACGCGCACACACACACATACACACACGCATGCACATTGTTTAAGATGTATGGGTGTCTGTGTATTGTGTGTGTGTATGAATGGGGTATGTTTACATGAGCACTGTTGTCCATGGAGGCAAGATGATGGTGTTGGATCCCCTAGAGCTGGAGTTACAGGTAGCTGTGAGCCACCTGAAATGGATACAGGGAACTGAACTTGGGTCCTCTGCAGGAGCGTAATACAAATTTAATTATTAAGCCATCTCTTCAGCCCCTGATTATTCTTTAACATAACATTTTATGATCTCTGTTGACTAAGGGCATGGTTTCCTGATTATCCAGTGACAGGAATGGTTACTAAGAGGAATTTGAATGCAAGAAGAGGAAGAATGAGTTAATCTTAAGAGTTTAAAGATACTGATACATTTTTCTCTTAATGTTGTAAAAATTAGTATAGTTTTGTAAACAATCAATGGAGATAAATAAAAGAGACTAATAAAGGAGCAGGGAGAGTCAGTGAGAACAAAGGTTGACTCTTTAAGTATCAATAAAGATAACTTTTAGCTAGACTACCAAGAAAAAAGGAGAGAAGATGCAAAATAATTAAAATTAAAATATTGTTGCTGACTTCAGAGAGGTGGAAAAGGATTATCAGAGACTACTCTGAGCAGTTGTATACCAGCACATTAGATGACCTGGAACAAATGGGTAAATTCCTAAGAACACAGACTACTAGAAGAAGTTAAAAATTGGATCAGACCTATAGCAGGGAAAGAGACTGAGTCGGTGATGAGAAATGTCCCCAAAGAACAGGTCAGGACATGTGGCTCTGCTGGTAAGTTCCAAGCGTTTAAAGAACAATATTATCAGGCTTTCTCAGATCTTTCAGAAGAACAGAGGAAGAAGAAACACATCCCAACTCATCTCATGAGGTCAGTGTTACTCTGATACTACAACCAGAGACAAAGATACAAGAAGATGGCTAACCAGTAACCCTTACTATATAGGAGAATATATATATAGAGAGATATAAAAAAAAAAAGTCCTCTGCAAAATAGTAGCAAACCAAATCTTACAGATACTGAAAGGATTATACATTAAGACCAAGTGGGATTTTAGCCAAGGAAGTTAACTGTATACTGAAAGGTAAAAAACAAAACAAAACCTCCCTGAAAGACCTAAGAACAGGTAAGTGGGGCTATATCCTTGTTCAGATGATGATACTGCCTAGAGTGGTCCACAGAGATAGTACTACTACCCAATGTCAAAAAGTCACCTCCTTTCTGTTGAAGTAGAAATTCACACCTTCAAATGCATACAGAATTACAAGGGGCTCTATATAGTCAAAATAATGTAGAAAAAAGACGGAGGAGGAGGAGAAACGACAGAGAAGGAGGAGAAGAGGAAGAAGAAGAAAAATTGGAGGTCTCACATTTCCCAATTTTAAAACTTATTGCAAACTACACTAATCACAGCAAAATGGTGGTGACATAAAGCCAAGTCATTGACCAGTGGAACAGGATTGAGGTTTCAGTAATAAACCCTTACTTTTGTGGTTGATCGATTTTTGACAAGAGTACTACGATCATCCAATAGCGAAAAATAGTCTCTGTAACACTGGGGGTGGGGAAATGATTATTCATAGGTTTTAATTGAACCCTGTATTAGTCAGGGTTCTCCAGAGGAACAGAAAGTATAGAACACATTTTTATATATAGATAAAAGAGATTTATTAGAATGGCTTTCAGCTAGTCCAGCAGTGGTTGTCTACCAACAGAAGGTCACAGAAAATAGTTGTTCAGTCCACGAGGTTAGATGTCTCATCTGGTCTTCAGTATATGCCAGAATTCCAAAGAAATAGGCTCTGATCCCAGCGAAGGGTAGGACTTGACAGCCAGAGCCAGAGCAAGTGGGCAAAGAGAACAAGCCTCCTTCTTCCACGTCCTTCACATAGGTTGCCAGCAGAAGGTGTGGCCCAGGTTAAAGGTGGATCTTCTCACCTCAGAAGATCTGAATTGAAAGCGGGTGTTCCTACTTCAAATGATCTAATTAAGAAAAAAATTTCTCACAGGTGTACCCAGACCCTTGGGTTTTAGTTAATTTAGGGTGTAGCCAAGTAGACAACCAAGAATAGCCGTCATAGACCCTTATTTTATCCTGCAGCCCAAGGTAACTCAAGGGGCTGGAGGGACGGTTCAGTGGTTAGGGTGCTTGCGGATCTTTTAAAGGATGAGAGTGTGGGACTCACCACCTGCCTGTAACTCCAGCACACAATCCACATTCATACCCACACCTATAAATAAAAATAATAAATTAAAAAAAGTAGCTCAAGCGATAGGGAGAAGGGAAAAGCATGATCAGAATCTATTACATGAAAACAGTTTTAAAGTTAAAGAATAACTGAAAAGAGATCAAATAATTCAAATATAAGACGGAAGTCTATAAAACTTCTAAAGGAACACCATCGGGTGGGATATTCCTGACCTTGGATTTGGCAGTGAATTCTTAGTTATGACAATAAAAATATGAATAACAAGAGAAAAGTACACAAGCCATATTATAGCCAAGTAAAGAATTTATGTGCACAAAAGGGCAATGTTAATAATAGTGGGAAAAGACAGCGGGCATGATGGGAGAAAATATTTACAACTCAAATGTCTGATAGGGTCTAGCACCATGTATGCACATAAAGCACTCTTAAAATAGAACACAGAAAGACAAAACGCCAAATTAAAAGTCACCAAGGAATGTAGTAGCCAAGTACATAAGAAGATGTCCATTATCCTCAGGGCACTGCTAACGAGAACCGCGTGGCGTTCCACTTCTGTCCGCGAAGATGGTTATGAATCGGGGTGAAAGGGGAAAGCTAAGAAATCTGTGAGGAGATGGAGAAACTGGAATGCTCGTTTACGGCTGCTGGACACATACAGTGGTGCAGCTCTGTGGAAAGCAGTACTGTTGCGGTTGCTCAAGTTCATCAGAATTACGGGACGTAGGGATTCCACTCCTCGGCATGAGCTGCAAAGATCTGAAGAAGGCACTTACGAGAGGAATCCTTGTACAGAAATGTTCATAGCATCTATGTTCCGGAGAGCCAAACGGCGGAAGCAACCTGGATGCCCACTAACAGTGAATGGATGGGCAGCTGTGGCAACACACATACAATGGAATATTCAGCTTACAAAGAATGAAACGAGCGGGGGCTTGCTCGGTGCTAGGTGGTTGTGTAGTGCGCCCAGGTAACCCAGCACCAAGGCATGAGATATCGACAGTGTACTCTGATGAGGGTGAACCTTGAGAACGGGATGTTAAACGAAAGAAACCGGACAGAGAAGATGGCATTTTGTATGGTTCTATTTAAATGAAATTTGGGTAGATGCATGAAGATAAGCATGTGTGATTGCTAGGGGCACAAAGAATGGGGAGTCTGTTGCTTAGTGGGTGCACTGGACAGAGCAACGGTTGGGAACTACATAACTGGATAGCAGAGTGAGTCTAGCAGGCGCCACCAAGTCGGCCACTTTAAAATGGTAATTTTATTCCTTGAATTACGACTCTATGAAAGTGTTTGTAACCGTGTGTGTGGAGTGTATAGCTTCTAGAAGAAAAGGGAGTTACACACCAGTGTTTAAATAGTTTCTACCCCAAACCCAGCACACGCAAAGCCTTAGGCCAAAGGTATTTCCATAGGAAGCACATGCCCAGGAGTTCTCCAGTGAGTTTCTGGAATAACAGAGCCTCAGCATTGGTAGATAAATGGTTTACATACCTTGCAGAGGCGAGAAATTATAATTTAAGTGATGGCCGTTTTATTTTTAAAATTCTAGGTGTGGGTCTTTGAGATGGTTCAGTGTTAAAAGTGCTTGCCACACAAACCTGACAATCCCAGCTATATCTACAGAACCCATATAAACCCACTAGAAGGGTGGAGGGAGAGAACCCACTCTACAAAGCTGTCCTTCGACTGTAACAGGTGCACAGTGGCGCATGTCCAGGTTGGCATGTGTGCACCTGAATGCAAACATCATCATCATCATCACAATAGTAATAATAAAATGCTAATCCATATACATAATACTT
Organism: Cricetomys ansorgei; assembly: GCA_026225945.1. Lineage (NCBI taxonomy): Eukaryota > Metazoa > Chordata > Mammalia > Rodentia > Nesomyidae > Cricetomys > Cricetomys ansorgei. Next base: position 7,394,432 of record JAMJFZ010001360.1, on the reverse strand, counting down.
CTGATACATATCAGAAGTTACCTGTATATCAATGGGGTAACATAATGCTTCATGCACTTATAGATTGCATAATGTTTAAGTTGAGTTCATAATCATCTCCACAGACATTTGTCAATTCTCTGTGGTGAATGCTTTCAAAATACTTTCCTCTAGTTTTTGAAATGTACAGTACCTGTTATCTGTAGCTATGCACTAACACCGGGAGCTTCTAGCTCCTCTCCAAGTATGTCTTGGTATCCAGTGACATGTGATTTTTTTGGCTTTTGTTTTGTTTAGAAGTGATGGTTGTGTTACATTACAGTAATTTGAAGATTGGGGAACAGAATCACATTAGTGTCAAGGGATATGTAGACATAAAGGGCCTGAGAAGGCTAAAAATTTGTCCTAATGCCCCCATCTAGATGTTTCTGTTAACTTTCTGAAACAAAAGACCACGAGGGATAGATACATCGGCCAGGATCGCAGAGTTTTAACAGCGCAGGACGCCGCGGAGGGCGGAAACGAAGCCACTTTAGGAAGTGGTGGGGTTCTTGAAGGGACCTTTTCATGCTTGTGTGCCTGTCTTCGTGTGCAGCAACATTTCTAGGATCAGCCTCTTGTATGGTGTTGCATGTGGCAGATTTCCCTTCACACATGCCGGGGCTCTCTCCATCCCCACCAGTGAGCACCCGGAGATGAGCTTTGTTCCTCTGAAGGCTGAGGTCGCTGTATCGTAGCTACCGGTGTCAGGCTTTTGCTGCCCGCAGCACGTTTTCTTTAACCTCACACAATCAATGGGGCAAGGGTTACTCTTCCTGTTTATACAGACCAGAGCACTGAAGTACAGAGGAGAGATTTAAATCTTGGGTGTCTGCTCCCTGAGCCCAGGTTCCAGCCACACAGAATTCTGCACCTTTGAACAGTGTGTGGGGGAACTGACGCTCTTAATTTGATTTTTTGTTTCCTATACCAATTTCATCAGACTCTTATCTGAAAGGTGTCTCTCTGTAATGTGCTGAAAACCCTGTCTTATCAGCTTTCTCCTTGCTGCTTCCCTTAGACTTGAAGAGTAGGGAGTGACAAAATCATCCCCAGGAGCAGCTCCAGATTTGAATCTGTCGATCAGAAATAGAGTGGCTATAATTTCTGTATTCGTTACCGTACCATTAGTGGTTGACCAGTCTGTGCTGTGAGGAGTCAAGCCATGTTTGTTTCTGTGGGACGCTGTCAGGGCTGGGGCAAAGGAGCCCAGCCCATCCCCTCTGGTTGGTGACTGTCTCCCTCTCTTCTTTCCCTTTCCTACCACTGCCCCTGTGTGTGTGTGTGTGTTTGTGTGTGTGTGTGCCTGCCTTTGAGCCTCTGTTTCTCTGTACTAGGGGACTGCAGCTGTGGTCCAGGCTCAGCTTCTGTCTTCTCTTCACACTGTGGTATGGTCTCTCTGGAAACTGAGCTCCCTGGTGTAGAATTACTGTAGCCATAGCTGACAAACAAATCTCACCTGAGCAGGTCAGAGGGGCAGGAAGGAGTCTATTTTGGGAGTTTGGGGAGATGTGAGTGTGGAAGGAGAGATCTGCTGGCTGTGGGTGCTCTGGTTTTGTGAAAGACAGACATGGAAAGCAGCTGCATGCGCTCAGCCTCCGTGTTCCAGCTGTGAGTGAGGAGTGGCCGTACATTCCCTGCTTGGGATCTAGCATGAAGAAGAAATGCAGTTTCAGACCTCAAGCTCCACACTTTGTGTGCTCAGCAGAACGGCAGGGTGCACCCTGGCTGACCCTGGCATCCACAGCCATGTGGTTTCCTATTTAGATCCGCTTAGTGGAAAGGCGTGCTCAACCAGGAGGACCCTGAATGCTTGGCAACTGTGGGAGTCTGAAAACGCCTCCTAGGGTACTTTTACTGATCCAGGTTTTAGAGAGAGACTGTCAGTTGCCTACACAGAGGGAGGACACCGGGCACAAACTCCTCAGCATGCGTTTGTGTATGATGGGTGCTCTGGAGAGAGTTTTCTGTGCCGGTGTGGATGAGAAACCTGATCACGAGTGAGGAGGCCGACTTCAGGTGAGCGACGGAGCTGGCCAGAGCAAGCACACGCTGAGCCTGGAGGGTCTGTAACAGCTTTCTTGGCCCCTGAAGCTGTCCAAACCACTAAGTGAAGAAACAGACTTCCTTTGGCACATCTGACCAAGTCATTATCTGTAAGCTTCTGGCTGGGTTGCGGCAATCTAACTGCAATCTTCCTGACGGGGAGAGAACTGGGGGTGGGGGAGAGAGGGGCAGAGGGAAAAGACAAAATGAATGTAGACATGATCCTGGGTCAGGCTGCTGTCTTTCTTAGTTCATTTCCCCTCATACTGCTGGTCAGAGTTTCATAAAATTAGAATATAGACAGGGACATTTTCTGATAGGTGAATGGCACGAGTAACTTTGTGTAACTTAAATCCTGCAGATTAAATTAAGTGCATATAAAGTAGGGCCTCTAAACCATGGCCTTGGCTCCCAGTGCAGGACGAACACCCCAGTGTGAAGTGTGGCCACGTGGTCACGTACGATGCTCTTGGCAGAAGCAAATGACTGAAACCGGCGAGGCCTTGACACCAGACCATAGCGACCTTCGCCTGACTTCACATGTCAACTTTTCCCCGGGCAGGGAAGTAGTGTTTAGGGTCACATTACATGGATTACGTTAATAGTCAGAAAAGGGATCTCTTACCAGAAAAAAATAAAAAGACCTGTGGTGAACGTGTGTGCATGCGATGGATAGTAGACCCGAGTCCCCATTTCTAGCCTGCACCCCAGGGATGTCGTGACCAAGGACTAAAGAGGCGTGCGCTTGCCTGGGATGGAGACAGGAAGGGTGGCGGGGAACCACAAGCTCTCCGCATGTAGCTGTGCTTTGGGTGTGAACGGGGTTTAATTCCTCTTCTTCATAGTGGTGGAATCAGCAGCAACGCCATCCATTTTCTTTTTTTCTAGTGGGCAAAGCAGCATAAAGATCTTTGGGTGCTGAGGCTCCGGTGTATTCACGTGTGAGTTAACAGGCTCGTGTCTACTTCAGAAGGGAGAGAGGGAAGGTTTTTGTTTTGAATGCTAAGCATCTTCCACAGGGTCCTGTATCTCTAGCTGGTAACACTGTTTGGGGACACTGTGAACCTGTAGGAGGGGGACCTATGGGGTTATAGGTGGGGCTACAGCCCAGGCTCATTTGACCTATTCTTCGGTTTCTGGTATGTAGAACTATAAGCAAGCAGCGTCAAGTGCACCTGTTGTGCCTTCCTGACCGCCATAGACGGTACCTTAAAACTGTGAGCCAGGCCGGGCGGTGGTGGCTCACACCTTTAATCCTAGCATTCAGGAGGCAGAGGCAGCTGATCTCTGTGAGTTTGAGACCAGCCAGGACAGCCAGAGTTACAACAGAGAAACCCTGTCTCAAAAAACCAACCAACCAATCAACAAACAAACAAGCAAAACAAAAAAAAACTGTGAGCCAAGTAAACCGTTCCTCCCCTAGGTGACTTCTTGTCAGGAGTTTGGTCAACAAGCCCTGTAACAGGCAGGGAAGTAGGCGGTACAGATGGCATGGCAAGAGGGGGCAGACAAGCCAGGATAGTTGCAGTGAGCACAGCCCCAGGGAAGCTCCAGGTGGGTCTTTTGTAGGCTGTTGTCTTGGGTTTTGGATGGGCCAGGTAGTTAAAGAGGACACGGAGACACATTCTTGTGGACCAAGGGGTTTATCAGAAGAACCGTCAGTACCATAGACGGGCAGATGGAGGAGCAGTGGCGAGGCAGGGCCTTCGAGGAGAGTTCAGATTCCAACACCGGGACGGCATGGTGGGGTCTCTGAAGAGAAGCAGAGTCCATGTGGCAGGGGAAGGAGTCTCTCTTTATACATTTTTTTTGAGGGTGGTTTGCAGCAAGAGTCTGCAGCCAGTCTCTCTGATTCCCAGGCAGGAGGCAGGAAAGGGGTGGGGAGCAAGGCATGGCCCTCCCGATGCTGCTCTCGCAGACAGTAGGACTCCGGTCAGTGAGAAGAATCCCTAGCAGAGGCCGGATCCCCGTACCACATCCTCACACGGTGCTGTCTCAACCTCCGCATCTAAGACTGTGCTGTCCCGCATTCCCCCAAGCCCGTCAGGATCTATTGTAAAACCATCTCCTCCTAAGAAGTGCTCACCGGATGACCTGAAGCCCGAGATGAGGAAGGAGCACCGTCTCCCGATCACACACTAGTGATCCCGCTTGGGCCCTTCTGCTGGATGGAAGAACATTCCTGTTTCCTCTCAAATGTGTCATGGTCCTCAAGGCCCAGACCGAGGACTTGTGGAGGGAGGAGAGGCCTGGTGGCTTGGTGTCGGATACCCTGCTGAGTCACAGAGTATGGATGACATCAGATGGAGGAGCGTTCTTCTGCTGAAATGAAAAGGCACGTAGTGAAACAATGTAGCAGTCCACGGGGAGCTGTGTTCGTGCCTCCTCAAGGACACTCTGAAATGACATCTTTTTAGTTTTTATTTTTTTGTTTTTTTGAGACAGGGTTTCTCTGTTGTAACTCTGGCTGTCCTGGAACTCACTCTGTAGACCAGGCTGGCCTCGAACTCACAGAGATCCGCCTGCCTGTGCCTCCGGAGTGCTGGGATTAAAGCCACTGCCCGGCTCCGAAATGAAATCTTAAAAGCTAGTTCTGAGATCTGTTTCTCTGGATTGCTCTGGTCCCCTCTCTCCAGATTTAGCCGTAGATTGAGTTACTGTGTATGGGGCGGTTCATCATGCATGCGTACTTCATCTTTTGACTTCAGGTTTGCGGCTAGTGTTAACTCATCCTAAGTAGACTTTGTTAGATAAGCAGTCAGAGCTTTTTTCTTATAGTTCCAAGAGCAGGCTCCTGTGGAATCTTCAGAATAACTGTTCTCTGAGCAGAGTCTACTGAGTCCTCTGCAATTGCCCTCCTGCGTTATATGCCAGCCTGTCACACCGCTAACTTGCTACCCTCAATTCCCTGATTAGCAGAACGGGGATAACCCTCCTGCCTTGGAGCTGTTCCATGAGTTAACCTCGGCCTGGCGGACGGAGCTGGTGTTTCACAAATGTCCTCCCTTAAATTTGCATCAGTTACCCGTTGCTGTGTAACAAGTTACCCCGCGACTTCACGGCTTAAAGCAACATGCTCTGGTTTACTCAGTTTTCCTGGGTCAGGGTTCTGTGCGTAAATTACGGGTCTTCCTGTTCAGGATCTCTTGCAAAGCTGCAATCAGGTGTCAGCTGGGACCACGGTCACGTCATGATGGAACCGGACAGGGTCGGGTCTGCTCCCACATTCCACTTGAGGTGACTGACAGGATGTAGTCCCCCTGTAGCTTATGACAGGCGTGTGCTGGGACCTCTCAGTTCCCTGGCTCTTGGTCCTTGTGTGGTGGCTTGCTTCATGGATGAGCATGTGCTAGTGAGCGGGCAGAGGGGGTCACATTCCTCAGAGGTGACAAGCAACGTTTTTTTTTTTTTTTTTCTGTTTTCTGTTTTGAGTCAAGCTATGGACAGTGAGTCTCAGCACTTGGGGACTACTGGGAGTCATTTTATAAGCTGCCTACTGCAGTTGTGCTCCCTCTTTATCTGCTTTGCTATCTCTGCAACTCAGGAAAAGCGAAGACCATTTTGAAAAACAACAACAACCACACCCCCAGCAGACTATGTAACAGTAACATACACTGTATGTTACTATGTAACAGTAGGAACCCGTAACTTAGCGCTTGGAGCCTTGCTAAGCAGGCATTCTATATGATCAGTGGGTTCGCTTTGGGAGATGGAGCCTTGTGGCTTGTTTTTATTGTATTTATTTTTTGTCATTTGCTGGGTGACTTGTCTTGCTCAATCAAGAGCTTGTGAAAAAAAGGAAAATTCATGAAGACATGGTTGGCTCCTTTGGCAGACAGCCCTCAAAGGAAAATCTGTGTTACTCTATTTATTTATTTTAACCCGAAATACTTTCAAAGACTTCTTAGATTAACTGAAATTCCTGTTTAGCTGCATAGAATTTGCACATTGCAACAAACTGCTCTCTGAAAATGACCGGATGCTGTGGGGCTAGTCTCGGAAAAACAGGAAGTGAAGGAATTTAACTTCCTCTTCTTTCTCATTCAAAAACTGCCTTTGTTCTTCCCTTCAGTTATCTGCAGAGTAAGGTGAGGCAAGGGGACCCTGGCATGGTGGCACACAGCTGTGTCCAGTTCTTAGGAGGCTGAGGCAGGAGAAGCATGAGCCAGAGGTCAGCCTGGGCTGCATAGTAAGACTGTCTCAAAGACAAAAGTAAATCAAGCTCCCTAAATCTGTAAAATGGATTAAATTAAAAATACACAGCTGAAAAAATATAATTGATATTAGAAATTGTGTGCGGACCCATTGTCCTGTTAGGTGTGTCTGTGGGAAGAGCTGGAAGGTGGGTCAAAGGGAAATCCCCAAAATGAAATTCAGAAAAATGAGAAATAAAGAAATGAACAATATATGTGTAATGAGGTTCTCTCTCTCTCTCTCTTTCCTTCTTCCTTGTAGAAAAAAGGGTTTATTTGGGCTTATGGTTCTAGAGGGCTACGAGTCCATCATGTTGGGGAGCGTGGCAGCACGTAGCAGGTGTGGTGGGAGGGTCGGGATGCTGAGAAGCTCACATCTTGAACCTCAAACAAAACATAGACTGAGCTGGAAGTAGATGAAGCTTTTTACTCTCCAGGCTAGTTCCCCAGTGACACACCTACTCCAGGAAGGCTGCACCACCCAAACCTTCCCCACAGTGTCGCCAAACTGGGGACCAAGAGTTCAAATACATGAGCCGAGAGGGGACATTCTCATTCAAAGTACAAGGGCAACTTCATGGACAGACAGTGAAGTTCCACCTGCATCATGTAGGCTTTAGTTTTGCAAAAGGATTTTAAAACTAGTCAATATGTGCCTTTGATACATTTCAAAATAACTATACGTTGAACAATGACAGCTTTGGGCTTTCTTGTATTGGCACCTCACACAGTGTGACAGCTAGGGCTTCCTCTGCACGGGCCGTGTGCTTGCTGTGGCACCAAAAGGAAGCTCCGTAGAATGTGTGGTCATGAAACAACAGATCTTGGACTTGAGTTAGTACCGGTTTGTGTTTGGGGCACAGGTGGGTCTTGGTGTCTTAGTCAGTGTTCTATTGCTGTGAAGAAACACCATGGCCACAGCAGCTCTTAGAAAGGAGAGCATTGAATTGGGGCCAGCTTACAGTTTTAGAGGTTTGGGTCATTATTTCACGGCAGGGAGCATGGCAGCATGCAGGCAAACATGGTGCTGAAGAAAGAGCTGAGAGTTCTACATCTACATCCACAGGCAACAGGGAGAGAGGAGGGGGCAGGAGAGAGAAGAGAGAAGAAGAGAAAAGAGAGAAGGAGCAGGAGGAGGAAGAGGAGGAGAGAGATACTGGCCTGGCTTGAGCTTCTGAAACCTCAGAGCCCATCCCTGGTGACACACTTCCTCCAACAAGGCCACACCTCCTAATCCTTTCAAATAGTGCCTCTCCCTGGTCACCAAGCATTCAAATCTATGAGCCTATGGGGGCCATTCTCATTTAAACTGCCACAGTGGGTTACTGTGGTTTATAAATATCAAATCCTTTTCTCATTACTGCAAAGTATTTGTCTCCGTGGTAAAACATACGTGGGATACTTAGACAGTGTCTTAGACCACAGAGATGCTGTTTAGGGCTCAGTGGCCGACAGGGCATCATGCCTGTCATCTGCTTATGCGTTGTATCCAGACCTGCTTCAGCTTTCTTCTGTGGAGAAAGAGCCTAGTCAAAGAATGAAAATAATGGGTGAACTGGCTCTCCAAGAAGCTCGTGGGTCATGTTAGGAGTGGCATTCAGTGTTTCGACTCGGGTCTTTCATCCATTCAGTTGAGATAGAACATGCCACTTTGGGAGACTGTGGTAGAATATATGTGACTGGAGTATTATTGGTTGCTTTGCACTAAACCAAATGCAGAGGGAGGACCGTGCTACGTGGCGCCCGTTAGAGCAGCTGCAAGGTCGACGCTTCTGAGCCAGCTCTATCTTACTTTCAGAGTGGACTCAGGTGCTATGGGAGGAGCGGGTGGTGCGGTGGAGCAGCAGCGACCTGGATGACTAGACCCGGGCCAGGAGGACACAGCCTGCTGTTTCTCGACAGGATAAAGATCCACAGGTCTAAAGCATAGGCATACTTCCCTGATAACCTCATCTTCTCTATAATCCAGATGTTTCTCCCTCCGTCTTGTCTGTGTTTGGGGTTACCAAGGTGCAATGGACTGACCTCGGTGACTCAGTACTTCCAAACATGACACATGTATGCAGTCCATGCGTGGGCTGTGCAGGTGTCCCCTGAGCCCTGACATCTTCACTCTCCCCAGTCCTCCCTATGGCCAGATTACCACAGGGTCCTGGCTTTCCTTCCTCATCTGTGGGGTCAGGAGAATTCAAACCACTCACCACTCCAGGTGATGTCCGTTTCTCATGCCACTTCATCTTCTTCCCCACAGGTCCAGCTGCCCTGCCCTGTGCTGTCCCTTTGCATTTGCTAGTCTAACTCCTGGGGATACACTAAGGCTTTCCACAAGTACGCAAGTTTGCATTTGCTAGTCTAACTCCTGGGGATACACTAAGGCTTTCTACAAGTACGCAAGGCTTAAAGGCCAGATACTTGGCTCAGTGAATGGCAGTACAACAATTAATGCAAAACTCCTTGCTGTATGATTCTGAAACCAGAGGGTGACGCATTCTCAGGCACTCCCAAAGGGGGCGTGGTGCCTTGAATCACTTCCGTAGTGTACAGATGGCTTCCGACTTGGAATTTTACCTCCATGTGAGAGTGTAACCACATAGTTTTCCTATTTTCATTCTATAGGAGATAGTATTTTATTATAGAATAGCTTGCGTTAGAAGATTTTGCCCACTGTAGGCTAACGTAAGTGCTCTGACCATCTTTAAGGTGATGTAGCGTGAGCTACACTATTCACTACATTGGGTTTATGCAATTGATAATAATTATAAATTATGTATTTATTGTTAATATATTCATGAATTTTCTACCTAAGATATTTTCTGGCAACGATGGTTTTTATCATTATCATGACCCCACTGTAAACAAAATATCTGTAGATTATAGGTGAATTGTATTCTGTCTTTTAAACATTTTGACAGGAAAGAAATCAAGGTCTAGAAGATTACTATTTATGCTACAATTTATTTGATTTGTAATTAATTTATTTAAGCCACTTCTCATTTATAAACTATACTGCAATGAACTTGTTATACCTATTTTAAAACTAATTTTAACTACATTCTGAGGACTGGAACTCCTCACCTACAGTTATGATTTACTTTTCACAAAAGGCAAGTTGATTTATAATGCTATCAACAGTTCCTTATTAGCTTTCTAATGCCTGCCTGCAACTCTTTCTAAAAGGTCTGGTACCGTGCTTCTTGCATTTGGAGAAGGTATAGGAGTGTGTTGTGAACAGTGTAGCTTTCTGGTTGTGTCATGGCAGAAATCACATGAAGATCTCTTTCCCAATTAGTAGGTAGACCAGTAGATCAGCCCCAGCATGTGTCTGCTCTCCACTGGTACCAGTGACAGTAAAGCAAAACCTATACAAAACCCTCAGGGGAGATTTTACTCAACTCTCTCCCTGGCTTATGGAGTTAGATTTAGTTTTATTCTGCTGTTTCCCCAGCAGTAGGGACTGTGTGTGTGTCTCCATTCATCACTGTCGAAACAGTAGCACTGTCTTTAACATGCTGAGTAACTTGAGCTGTGCAGAGTGAAACTTCTTGTACTTGTATCAGTGTACTTCTTGTGAGGTCCAACAATTGAACTTTCTTTTTTCTTTTTAAAGAAGCTTGTGCTTGGCTGGGAGATTGACTTAACCGGACCGGAGCCTTGAAGAAGATTTGACAGGGACTCAGAACATGTGCTTCTGACTTTCCCAACCAGGCAGCTGTGTGACCTGAGGAAGTCACACAAGCTTCCTCTTTTGCAAAGTCAGAGGATTAGACAAGATGGGATGTGTTATTCTCAAAATACAGAACGGAAAAAGTATACACAGACAAGTTTCCATTTGCATAAACTCACTAAAAGTATAGTAAAAGTACAGAACTTTACAGCTTGGGGGGCAGCCAGGACCTCTGCTTGCTATCTATCTACCTATCTATCTATCTATCTATCTATCTATCTATCTACCTATCTATCATCTATTTATCTATCCATCTCAAGTCAGGGTTTGAAAATACTACCAGTTGAGAAAAAGACCATCACCATGATTTTGAGCCAAATTTGAAGCAAGCTTTAATTAAATTAATTAAATTAAATACTGGCCACGAAGATGGACTCTGACCAGGACCATTCTGAAGTTCCCATGCCACTCCAGAGCACAGAGTGGCCCCAAGTCACGTGGGACAGATGCTTAAAAAGGCAGAGCGCATAAGGCTATGTGCTTCCCACTAGTCCAGTCATCGGCAAGCGTCTCTCCTGATGTCCTGTCTGTGTGGTCTCCCACCTACAAGTGACTAAGCGTATCTGGTGCATTTGGAGCACATCGGTGCAGTAGGATTAACCAAATGGGATCTAGACCGTCCCTACCCAACGTTCCAGGAGGTTATCTGTCCTTGGACAAGGGAGATCACAGGATTATGTTTTTCTGTACCTCACTTGAACAGCCCCACCCAGCTCTCCAAGAAGTTGCCTGCCCTTGTTTTATAGATCTTTTAGGCAGAGTGATTAAAATTTAAAACATGAACTTTGCTCTTACAGGTTATCTGTGTAGTTCTTGCTATCCTGGAATTTGCTCTATAGGCCATGCTAGCCTCAGCTCAGAGATTGATTTGCCTGTCTCACGAGTGCTGAGACTTTTCAGTCTTTTTTAGTGGATTTTGTTTTTAAATCCAATTGGCTTTGTTCTTTCTTGCTTTCTACTTCTGTCTCCATGTGTGGCATTCATGACTCACTCACTGGTCTTTTCCTCCATGAATGCGGGTCACAGTCAGGATCTGGCTGGAAAAGGAAGGCTCTTTTCCAGGTGAGCAGGTCTTCCCCTTGTGGTCGTTGGAGGAACTACAGCTTCCCAAGACATCTGGCAGGTCCCGGAGCTCAGCTGCCTCTGCACCTGTCACCAGTCAGAGAGATTTCCTGATCCTGTTCTTTATAAAATATCCTATTTTCTGGACAAATTAAAGTTAATATATTTTGTTATATCTTTCCTGTGAAATGTATAAGACACTGAGTCAAACTGTGAAAGTAAGACAAGACAGTGTACGTTTGACCGGCGTCCAGCTACATTTGAGGGGGGCTTACAGCTCTAGCTCACCAGGAAAGCTGTTTCACCTGGGCCATTTGTGGTGGCAAGGAGTGGAGTTAAGCCAAGTAGTTTGAGCGTGAAGGGCATTTTGAGGCCTGGCCTCCAGGCAGGCTCTGCTGGACTGATCTGTGGGCTTGGGTGCATGGAGTTAGAGCAGAGCCCCTGGGACACTGAACGTGTGCTCCCTGGCTGAGCATCACAACTGAGAGATGCAGCATCAGTCATGGCTGACGCACGGCAGAGTCACGGACACAACAGCCCGAGAGCCAGGCCAGAGAGTACAGGGGGGAAGGCCTCGGGCCAGGAGAACCATGGGCATTTCCAAGTGGCTGTTTTAGGGTACAGAGTAGAGAGTGGCCTAAGAGCACATGAGGGACAGGAGAGCAGAACAAGCCAGAGAGAGGAGAGAGAAAGAGAGATTAATTAAAGACTTTTTAAAAGATTTTACTCAGAGCCTCTGCTGTCTTTGGCCTACACGTTCCCATGGACTCCCGGCCCAGTTCCCTCAGCGGGAACTCACTTGCGGGGTGTTCACTTGCCCCTCTTCAGCTGTCTTAAGCACTTCCTACAGATGGACTCATCCATCCATGCCACCCCAGAGGAATAGAAACCACACAGCTGCGATGCCCTGCCCTGCCAGGAAGGCACAGAAACCTCCCCATGCCGCAAGCTGCAAGCATTCCTCCAGGAAGCAACTGTGTCCTGGGAGCTGCAGCCCGGGCAGAGTGGGGCCGCACCCTGTCTGTACCCATAGCCCTTTCTATGTTTTCACACTACAGTCCGTGGTTCGGGAACCCTTTCTCAGGAATCTGCTATCCATGTGTTCATTCTTCACTCATCCAGTCAGCCTCCCCCAAGTCCTGCCTTCTCTGTGCTGACAGTAGGCTGGACCACACTGGGAAGAGATATCAGCTACCTCTCTGGTTGGCAGACTCCATGGGTGAGAGATAGTAGACTACCCTTTCTAACCTGGAGGGGTCCCAGAGAAATTCTGGGTGTAAGGCAGAGAGTGTCTGAGGACTGAGAGGTTTTCACCCGTGTCCATCTCCAGCACCCAGGACTCTGAAGCGGACTCTCCACCTGGCTCACCCTACTCTGTACCCTAAAACTGCCACTTGGAAATGCCCATGGTTCTCCTGGCCCGAGGCCTTCCTCCCTGTACTCTCTGGCCTGGCTCTCGGGCTGTTGTGGTGTCCGTGACTCTGCCGTGCATCAGCCATGACTGATGCTGCATCTCTCAGTTGTGATGCTCAGCCAGGGAGCACACGTTCAGTGTCCCAGGGGCTCTGCTCTAACTCCATGCACCCAAGCCCACAGATCAGTCCAGCAGAGCCTGCCTGGAGGCCAGGCCTCAAAATGCCCTTCACGTTCAAACTACTTAGCCATCTTATTAACCCCACTCCTTGCCTTCTACAAATGGCCCAGACGAAGCACCAGCTTTTCTGGTGAGCTGGAGTAGCAAGCCAGTTTGTATGTCAGAGGACGACTTGAAGGAGTTCTCTTCTACCATGTGGGAGAACTCAGTTCAGGCTTGATGGCGCTGTACCATTTCTCTGGGCCATTTCATAGACCCCTTGATTGGAAAGAATCCTTTAAAAACTGTGTATGAGTGTTTTGCCCATGTGTATTTTATGTGCACTCTGTGTGTGTGTGTGTGTAATTGTGTGCATGTGCACGCACGTGCAGTGCCTGTGGAAGCCAGAAGAGGGTGTTCAGCCCTCTGGAACTGGAATTACAGATGGTTGTTAACTGTTGTGTTGGCGCTGGGAACTGAGCCTGTGTCTTGTGCAAGAGCAGCAAGTACTCTTAACTACTGGGCCATCTCAACAGCCTCAAACTTGGGGATTTTTAGAAATCACACCTTCAGGGGTTGGGAATGTAACTGGTTTGTAGGAGCAGAGTGTGAAGTGATGAAGGGTTTGGCCCCGAGTGGAGTGTAAGCTAGACTTGGTGGTACTTCACCCCTGCAATCCTAGCTCTTGAGAGGTGGAGGTGGGAGGGTCAGATAAGGTCATCCTTGTCTACTTAGGGAGCTGGAGGCTAGTTTAGGCTAGAGATGCTGTCTCATAATAAATAAATGAATAAATAAATAAATGAACAAAGTCACATCTCTAACATGTGAGAACCGTATACATTCCTTTTATATCTCTAAAGTATTTGGGTTAGTTAGCTTTTTGTTTCTATGGAAAAGTACTTGTGACAAACAACTTCAAAGCGGGAAAGGCTTATTTTGTCTCATAGTTTCAGAGATTCAGTCCATAATTGGTTGAGAGCTCTGGGGTTGATAGCCAGAGCACACATACTTTAATTGGGAGACCCTGATATCTGTGTATGTGAGACTTTCCCTCTCTACCCGGATGGGGCCTCCTGATTCTGCCTAAGCTCACAGCTCCAGTGAGTGTCACTTGGACCCTTCCTCCCTGAAAGGTAGTCCTCCCTTGCTAGAGTGCCTTCCAGTGACACAGTTTCAGCCTTGCCCTCTACAACCTGCTATTTTCTGAGTCTCAGGCATGGGCTGACTTGCTGCCTGCTGGGTTTCTGGCTCTTTCTCGGGTACCATCTGTCTCTCCAAACACTGTCAGTATCATCTGTCTGGGCTTAGTCTTTCTGACCTTGTGAATTTGTGTCTTGTTCCCCAAGGCACTTTGCAAGTGTTTGTAAAGGAAATAGAGAAACCTGTTTTGTGTTTGATTTTCTTTGTGTGAGGAATCCCTGTCTGGACCATCTTTAAGGAATTGTTTAGTCAAGAAAGATCCGAGATGAGGCCTTTATAGAATTCAGCAAAACTGGAGCCACCGAATTCTAAGGAGAAGGTGTTGGAAATGTACAAATTGGAATTTAGGGTTTTCCAACGTCTTTTCTAGCGAGACAGATTGACCTGACAATGTGACTTTGAACAAAATCATTTCTCTTTCTAACGAAACCACACGGCAGGATGCCACACGTCTCTAAACCCTTCCTTGGTTCCAACTCTGGACTCATATGTGTTATGAGCATGCTAATTGCTGTATGTATGTATAAGTAAGATATGTTTCTAAACTTGCCTTTACCAGACTTATTTTCTTAAGTGCATTGACATTATAGAATATTCTACAGGAGATGGAAGACGTCCTCTTCTGCTCCTGAGGTTCTGTTGTCACGCCCTCTCGTCACACGTTCATAGCAGGTCAAAGCTGGTGGATCTTAATGGCTGTGTCTCGTTCTCTCCTAGGACACAGGGGTCGGGAAGTCAAGCATCGTGTGTCGGTTTGTCCAAGACCACTTTGACCACAACATTAGCCCCACCATTGGGTGAGTGCCAGTGTGCTTCTTTTTTGACATCACTTCTTTGTAGGGTAAAGGTTTCCGGTCCCCTGATGAGAACTGATCCCAACTCCAGAAATTTAGGGCTGTTGTTCTTTTCTTGCTAACCGTTTTCCTCTTGAAGGGCAAGACCATTTTCTTGACTATCAAGACCATGGATCTGAAAAGCAGGTTGCTTTTCTCTCCAGATGGAAGAGAATGTGCATTATCAGCTCCTGATGGGTGGCTAGATTGCCTAGTTTTAATCCCCAGGAAAGTTGTCCACTCTCCATTGGGGGAAGTCCAAAGTTTATGTGGGATGAATTTTTTTTTTCTTTTCTGGAATAACATAAATGTTGAGATTCCCCCCCCCCCCCCATAGCTTAAGCTTATGATGTAGTAGTATGCTGCTGTTAGGCTGGTGTGGCGGCTCAGCAAGAGAGACGAGGAGGCATTTTCATGTGTGGAAACCCTGCCAGACCTCAGCAGGGGGAACCACTGTCGTGGCCAGTGCCATACTCATTTGACAGTGGAACCCAGAGCATCTGAGCTCAGGTGGTTTTATTCTTTCAGAACTCCTCAGGTGTTCTACTGATAGCACATGCAGATCATTAGCAATTAAACATCCCCCACAGAAACCCAACACCTGCAGACAATATGAAATGCCAAGATCTATACATCCCCTTTTCCAACACTGCACAAAAACAACTATTTTACACATAACTAAAAATAGATCTCCCCAACATTGCAACTGATGGCTGCAGTGCCTTGTAGGAGCTGCTCTACTTCCTGCCCACTTAGCCCCTCACTGTATCCTGGTCTTCAAGACTTGGCTCTCCCATGTGCTTAAGAATACTCAAGGCTTTTCTTGACTTTGTTAACTGCACTCAAATTTTCTCTTTTGGAACTTTGAGGAGATGCTCCTAAGCTCCAGTTTTAGAGAAACAAGGCTATTAGGAATACTTTCTAAGTAAAACAGACTAATTGGAGGATGGTACAGTTTGAATTCTTAATTTCCAAAAGCTTGATTGATTACCTATCCTAAAGCTTGTTAACTCAGCAAGCCAGAAATCTGCTCCGTGGATTTGTTTTGTTTAGCTTTTGTGGTGCTCTCAAATTTTAAGCCAATCAGTTGCTTTCTTTACTTAGTGAACAGATACCTGACAAGGCAACTTAAAAGAGGGTTTATTTTGGCTCATGGTTGCAGAGGGTTCAGTCCACGGCTGCTTGGCATCATATGTTTGGATAGAACACCACGGCAGCAGGAGCACATAGTGGAGTTGTTGTTCACTTTGTAGTGGCCAAGAAACAGGGAGAAGGAGAGTACAGGAAGAGGCTAGGGCAAGCTGCAGCATCTAAGGATCCTTAATGATCCACTTCCTCTACCTAGACCCTGCTTCCTTCTTTTCAATAATGCCATCATATTATAAACCCTTCAAAGGGTTAACCTGTTCATCAAGTCAGAGCTGTCATGATCTAATAGTTTCCGGAAATGCCCGCGTAGACACACCCAGAGGTGTGTTCCACTGCCTCCTTAGGTGTCTCTTCCCCACAGCCAGTATCGAAGAATTGAGAGATTTCTGTGCTTCTGACTTTTCTTGAGAGATCCATGGATGTGGAGCCAGGCGTATGCTATGGAGCAACAGAGTCTCAAGCTCCAGGGTTCCCTGTGCCTCATTCTTACTATTATTTCTGTCAGTGTAACTGTCTCACCTTCTCTACCTTGATGGATTATGTTTCCTGCCTGCTCCTGCAAACATTTCAGTTCTTGTCTCTGACCCAAGAGTTACTTGTGTTGGTTTCTCAGGTCGGAGCACATAGGTGGACAGAGAGCTTCAAACTTGACTCAGACCAGGCGAGGCAGGGCTGAGGGCTTGGTTTCAGTGCATGTGTAGCATGGGCTTGAGCCTCGCACCACCAAAACCAGCCAGACAGACAGATGACAAATCAAGTGAGTCTAGTCTCAAAGCCTAACCTGTCCTTCCTATCAGAATCACAATCGTAAAAGGACACCATTTCTACACCAGAAGCGTTAACACCCGTCACCCCAGTGACTCAGACTGGTAGTCACGCAGATTATGGAACATGGGTGATTCAAATGTTCTTACGCCGTGGGCTATGTCGAGGCACGGAACCTGCATCCCTAGAGCTTCCTGCACAACCTGCAACATGGCTGTGTGCGGCAGCTCTGTGAGTGGGCGTTGCTTCTCCACAGCAGTTATTGTGATTATACTATAAACGTGTATTTATCGGGGGGTGGGTAATGTCTGCACGCATGCCACAGTGTACACGTGGAGATCAGAGGATAACGTTAGGGAGTTGATTCTCTTCTTCTATCCTGTAGGCCCTGAGGATCAAACTCAGGTCTTCAGGCTTGGTGGCATGCACCTGTGCTCTTTGCCTGAGCTGTTTTCCCAGCCTATACTGTGAATCCTGTAAGTTTTAGGAGCATCCTGGGTCTGCTGATTTTGTTTACTTCCTGAGACTTCTCGTTTTCCCTTCCTTTCTGAGTCTTATGAGCCTCCTTCCAGGAGGGATGTTCAAAATCAGGTGAACTATCTAACAGCAGAGTTTAAATCGAGTCTAAACAGTAGTGAGAACGAGGATGAAATGATGTTTTCTGCCTATTGTGGTGGAAAAATTGGAAAGACAGAAAGTGGCCTGAGAGAAGACCGTCTCATTCACTACACATGTGTAGGTTGGCACAACCTGAGTTTGGCCTATGTGTCAAAAGTGGAGCATATTTGGTTTTCAAGTATTAAATCTGTCTTGGTGGTAGTGGTGGTGGTGCACACCTTTAATTCCAGCACTTGGGAGACAGAGGCAGGTGGATCTTTGTAAGTTTGAGACCAGCCTAGTCTATAAAGGAAGTTCCAGGACAGCCAGGGCTACACAGAGAAACCCTGTTTCAAGCAAAACAAAACAGAATTAAAAAGAATTAAGTCTAAAGCTTCACATGGTGGTTCAAACTTGTGTTCCTAACATTCAGGAGGTAAAGGCAAGAGGATTATGAGTTTAAGGTCAGCCTTGGCTATAGTGGTACACTACTGTGGCAGCTCACAAGGAAGACATGGAGGCATATTCCTAGGTGCAAACCCTGCCAGACCTCAGCAGAGGGAACCAGTATCATAGCAAGTGCCATCCTGGACAGTGGAACCCTGGGCATCTCATCTCAGGCATTTTTATTGATACCTAAGCTCCTCAGGTGTTCTACTGATAGCACATGCAGATCATGAGCAATCAAACATCTTTTACATGAAGCCAACACCTGCAGACAATACAAAATGCCAAGGCCTGAGCAGCCCTTTTCCCAACATTGCACAAAAACAAGCATAATTAAACTAAACTAACTAAACATAACTAAAAATAAACTTCTGAATCACTTGACCGCTTATGTAGTTCAGAGCAGTCCTGGGTTATATAGTAAGACTCTATCTCAAACAAAAATAAGAAAATTAAAATTAAAAAAGAAATAAAACTAAGGGGGTAGGGAGGGAGGTACAATTATAATTGAAACCCCGGGTTCAGCCCCAGCAATCATTCCACCAATTAGTCAGTCAATGAAAAAGAAAATAGAAAAGAAAAGAAGAGTTAAAGCTATGGGGACAGTTATACAAGGACACAACACGGAATGTGGAGTAGATTCATAACACGGTGTAAATGGAGAGGTCAATGGCATATAAAATAAGAAACCAAATCTTATGTACAGTCTTATCCATTTTTCAGCTGAGAGTTTGTATAAAAGCCGTTGAGGAAGACTTTATTATCAGTAGCCATGGCTAAGTGCTCAACTCGGGGTTCATTTTTATTTCCTTCTTAAATTCTATTTCTTGAATTTATTTTGCGTGTCTGTGTGAGGCACACACGTTGCTTAACGGAAAAGAATGAAGATTCACCGTTAGATGCATTTGCTCTTATCTGTAGTCTGGAGCATCTTCTTTAAGCCTTTCAGAAGAGAGGAATGAATAGATAATATTGGCTTGTGTCACGTGGGAACCCGCACTTCCCTCTCGCTCCGGTTGTGGGTTGACCACCGATGTCACATGTTAACCTTCGGTGTGCATGTGCATGTGGGTGGGTGTGGGGTGAGACTGCGGGGAATCACTCGAGGTTTCTGCAAGTGACCTCTTATTAGGAGAGTCAGAGGTGGAAGAAACAGTGCTGTGATGAGCCCAAGGGCACTGCTGAGCTGGACCTCGCTGGGCCACTGAAAGTGTGGGCGAGATTCCCCGAGCTGCGCCCAGCCCCCCAAACCACAGCTGTGTCAAGAAGAAGAGCATTGTTATGACACCTCAAAAAGTACCTTGATTCAATGAGTCCAATTTCCAGTGCTCCTAATCGTCCTTCGTTTTGATTCTGATATTTGCAGGGCTGAGAATCGAGCACAAGGCCTTGTTCATGTTGGCGAGCGTTCGTGCTCAGTATTGCACACCGCAAGCCACAATCCCAGATCCTCCGAGAGTTCTTAAAACGGTCTTTAAAACTCTTTCTCCAAGCCCCGTTTATAGTCAAGGCTCATATTCGGTTACTTTATCTCCTTTCTCTTAATTTAGATTCCATAAAAATCACCTGGCCCTCTATTTTGTTTTTCATGACCTTTAAAGCACCCAAGTCAGTTGACATATAGAGCGGCCCTCATTCTGCATCTGTCTGATTGCTACCTTCTGATGACATCCGGACTAAACATCCTTGGCCGGAATCCACACAGGTGACTGTGTGTGTTTCTAGTCTGTCATCTCAGGAGGCTTCTCTTCCAAGGTTGTCACACTGCTGGCAGTGCCTGTAGTTCTTTACTGAATGGGAAACTTTAGCCCACAGAAGAAAGGCTACGAAATATTCTATGTATTTGATTTGAACACCTTTGAACACAAAGAAAATACTTATTCAGAGAAAATAGGTAAAAAGAAATAGCAAGTGTTATATGATTTGCAGATACCGTAAAGTCCTTCCTTTTTGATAATAGCACGCATGTGTTTTTGTTATTTATCCCAGTGCTGAATGGTTTTGTGTTGACACAGGCTAAAGTCATCTCAGAGTGGGGAATCTCAATTGAGAAAATGCGTTCATAACTGTTTATCATAGGCTATAGGCAAGTCTCTGGGGCATTTTTTTAGTGATTGATGGGAAAGGGCCCAGCCGGTTGTGGGTGGTGCCATTCCTAGACTGGTGGTCCTCGGTTTTATAAGAGAGCAGGATAAGCAAGCCATGAGGAGCAAGCCAGTAAGCAGCACCACTCCACGGCCTCTGCTTTAGTTCCTGCCTCCAGGTTCCTGTCCTGTTTGAGTTCCTGCCCCAACTTCCTTCTATGATGAATAATGCCGTGGAAGTGCAAGCCGAATAAACCCTTTCCTCCTCAAGTTACCTTGGTCATGGTGTTTCATCACAGCCACAGAAACCCTAAGACAGTCCCTATATTTATGCAGACAGGTTGGGCTTTGGATATATTCTTCTGTTCCTTGCTGCTAGTATTGGATTTATGTCAGCTTAGTAAATACGTTAAGACAGCTTTCTTTTTACACTGTTTTAAAGTCAAAGTCTTAAGATGATAAACCCAGACGTTTTTTCACGCTTGTTATAAGAATAAGGCTTTAATATCTAATGTTAGATATTCAACATACTGACACATGGTGAATATTATTCTAGGACAGTTGAATCTGTTTCTACATGCATTTTCTTTGAAAGGTTTTATGTTTATTTTAGGGGTATGAGTATTTTGTCTGCGTGTGTGTATGTATATCACATGTGTGCAGTACCTGAGGAAGCCGGAAGAAGACACTGGATCCCCTGGAATGGAGTTACAGATGACTGTAAGCTGCCATGAAAGTGCTGGGAACCGAACTCGGGTCCTCTGCAAGAGCAGCAGGTGTTCCTAACCTCTGGGCCATATCTCCAATCCACACATTCTTTTTGTTTTGTTTTGAAACTCCAGCTGAATTACATAAAATGCAGACTCTTACTCGCAGTGGTATAGCTCTCAGTATTGCTTCGTAGGGGTCAAGAGTTCTTGGGGGTCCTCCTGAGGCGTAACCGTAACTTGGGCTCGCGAGTCTCTGTGGAGATTTGATAATGCAGCGGTTGATTCTCTTCTCAGGGCATCTTTTATGACCAAAACTGTGCCTTGTGGAAATGAACTTCACAAATTCCTCATCTGGGACACCGCTGGCCAAGAGCGGGTGAGTACACACTGCTTCCAGTTTTCTAGGGCCGAAACGGAGCTAACTTCTGCATTTTGATTGGTTGTGGTTTTCTATTGATCTCCATTTGTTGCAAAGAGAAATTTCCTTGACAAGGAGAGCAGGCTGCACTTACCTGTGGGCATAAGGACGAATATTAAGAATGAGGTTAGGAATGATGCTGGTTTAGTAAAGTGGTGCTTGTCGGTTGATCCATACCAACAGGTTGTTGATCAGTGACAGTCCTAAGGGGGTGGTGGCCAAGAGATGAGAAGATAAGGAGGATGATAGGAAAGTTTGAGATCAGGAGGTCTTGCATAAGCTCATGGCTCTTACAAGCAAGCTTATTAAGAAGCTCAGCATCTTATATACTATTTCCAGGGGGAAAAACTGGACAAAGTCAGAAGAAACTATCATACAATAGGGAGAAGTCAGCAAGAAGCCAATCAGACGATGCTGCACAAGGGGAGCACAGGGAATCTCAAGGACTTTATAGAGCATGCATACAGAAGTCTTGGGACTGAGAACCATAGTCCCTTAGGGTGAGAAGAGTTGGGTTCTGAGGATCTCAAGCTAATGCTCCCTCAAGACTCTGGCCCTAGGCCATTACTGGCTCTGCCAAACATATTCCTGGTATTGGAGTAGGAGCTGTGTTCCTTCTCCAAACATCAGGGCCTCAGGGAAAGCCTTGGATCAACCCAGCCCTCAACAGTAGATTCTCTTTCAAGATCCATTACTTTTCTAATCCTGGGTCGTTGGTTAGGTTTCCTGGACAAGGCTGTATTTTCCTCTTCTTGAGTGGGTCATAAGTCCAATTAGACAGGTGTTGGTCCTGATAAGGTATGTGTACCACTATTGCACCTGTAGAGTTTATCATGCCATGATGACTGTTGTGATTCTGAGGCATCTCAGTCGGGTGGGCTCATTGGGTGCTTCCCTTCTTTGGAAGCTTGCACAGTACCTTCTGGTACCATGAAACCTAGTCCTCAGGGAGGAAGTTTTCAGGTCAGTTCCAGCTCAGGGGCCCTTGGGCCCTATTTTTGAAGTGCATTATGTCTTCAGCAATAGGGACTTAGTTTTCATCTCTTGGAGGCCACCAAAGGCAAGAGCAATAGTCTGTAATGTGCAGGGAGTCTCTTAAACAGCCCTAACCAACCAAAAGAGGGCTTCTCTTGCCTGGCATTGGTAGATGGTCCTTGGCTCCTGGAGGAAGCACTGCCGTCCCAGATGGGAAAAGTTCATTTATACTATCGTATATATGTACACACTGGATTATATGTATGTTGGGTATTTTTAGATAAACACAAGTATGATTCTTTCAACTTTTTCAAGCATATTTACTGTTGTTGTATCCCCCTCTTCCTCACCCTCCCAAGTTAGATCCTCCTCTCTGTTTTCCCCATTTGCCCTATTAGGTCACTTGCACCCTGTTTTTCCTCCATTGCTCCCCACCCCCAAGCCCCACTCCAGCAATGGACTGTTTTCACTGTGTCCCAGAGGTTTTGTTGTGTGGTGTTTTCATTTTAATTTCATTCCTGGAAATTTTTTTCTTTCTTTCTTTTCTGACCCAGTCATAAATTGTTTGTAGAAAACAGATGGGTTTTGTTTCTTGATCCATTCAGTCTGTGCAGTGTTTTGAATGTGAATGGCCCCCATAGGCTCATATATTTGAATGCTTGGTTCCCATCTGGTGAACCATGTAGGAAGGATTGGGAGGTGTGGCCTTGCTGGAAGTGTGTCACTGGGGGCGGGCTTTGAGATTTCAAAAGCCCACGCCAGGCCCAGATGCTCTCTTTCTGCCTCTGCCTGCAGATCAGAGTGTAAGCTCTCAGCTACTTCTGTGCCCGGCCTGTATCTTCCTGCTTCCGTGCTTCCTACCATGATGGTCATGGACTCACCCTTTGGAAATGTAGGCAAGCCCCCAATAAAATGCTTCCATTATGAGTAGGCTTGGTCATCATCTTTTTACAGCAATAGAAAAGTAACTAAACCTATTTCTTTAGATTGGAGAATTGAGGCCATTAATATTTAAAGTTTTTATTGAAATGTGTGTGTTAGTTGTAGTCATCATGTTGTTGATTTGGGGTGGTTTTGTTTATGTTCTCAATAGGAGTAATTATGACTTTGTATTTCTTTCCACTGTTTCTTGGATTTGCTCATTTCTTTCTTCAGCCTGAAATATTGATATATATGATATATATATATCATATATCATGATACACACACACACATACACACACACACACACACACACACACACACACGGTTTGGTTTGTTGGATGTACCTTTTTCTAGGCTGTTTATATTATGGAAAGTTTTTCTTTCTCCTTCAACTACCATAGACAGTTTTGGTGGGTGTGTTAGTCTAGGTTGGCGGGCTAGGGTCTTTTAGGACTTGGAATGCATTGCTCCAGGCTCTTCTGTCTCTCAGTTTCCACTGAGAAATCAACTGTTATTCTGATGGATTTTTCATTATATGTAAGTTGTGTTTTTTTTTTTTTCACAGCTTTCAATTATCCTTTCTTTGTTCTGAATACTTATGATATACCATGGGGATTTTCTTTTCTGGTTTTGCCTATTTGGTGTCCTATATCTGTATGAGTATCTTTCCTTTGTTTGGGAAAGTTTTCTTCTGTGATCTTGTATGATCGATATTGTTGAAGATCTATGATCTGGTCTAAGCTATTGATTTGAGATTCTTCCTCCTCATCTATGCCTGTAATTTGAGGTTTGGTTTCTGCATGATGTCCCATATTTCCTATATGTTCCTTCCTGGGTTTTAAATCTTTTTCATGTTCTTACTTATTTGGTTCAGATACTCTACTTTTTCTTCTGTTTGTAAGACTTTCCTTTGAGTTTTCTGGTTGAGTTATTGGGTTTTTCAATTCCATCTGTAGTTCATCTTGACTCTTCAATGTTTCTGTCTCTTCACTGAATTCTGTACTCCAGTTCTGGATCGTCTCCATCATTCCTATCAACCTTGCTTGTGTTTCCTTGGGCAACACTCACACGTCTGTCTCTTTAAATTACTCTCCTTAATTGAGCTGTTTCTCCCTGTTGTCTTTAAACTCTTTGATGAAGTTTATGATTGTTCTTTTTAATTCTGTGTTCTGGAGTTCATCTAAGTAATTCTCATTGGCAAAGTTTTCGTCAGGACTGGTAGTTTTGGCTGGGTGTGGGGGTGGGAACAGTGGCTTGATCTTTTATGTTGTTTGTATTTGTTAAATGCGATCTGAGCATGTGAACTTCTTTTGTTAGTTCTCTGATGTGGTTGGGACAGAGGATGTATGGGGTGGTTGGTTTAGAGGAACGGCTTAGGTGGGATAAAACGAGGTGGTCAGAGGGAACTGGGCAGGTGTGTAGGATGTACATCGTGGTCCAGGTCTGGAGTGTAGGGTAGATGTGCTTGGGTGGAGAAGTTGGATGTGGTATGGGAGGTGCCTGGCCTAGAGACTGTGATGCAGGTAGGTGTGGCCAAACTAAGCCAGGGTACTGGATCCAGCAGGTTGTAAAGGGTCAGGCATGCTCGCTGCACTTCATTCAGGCCCACCTATCCAGGGCAGCACCGGCCACAGTGGGCGGGGCCTCCCACATCAATCATTTATCAAGAAAAGGGCCCCACAGGCCAATCTGGTGGTGACACTTTCTCAGTTGCCTTTTTTTTTTCCAGATGAGTCTAGCTTATGCCAAGTCGACCAGAAACTAACCAGCTTTTAATATACTATTCAATTCACATAATTACGTTGCGTATTGTCTCTCGATAGGAGAAGGATCCTCCGTTTTCATTGTCTGGTTCTTATAAATGCGGGGCTCCTGTCATACTCATTGTAGAGTCCTCCCTTTCAAGCTGAAGTTCCAGAATTTTTAGATTAACGCATTTTAAAGAATAGTTTAAGAACTGATAATTTCTGGGCCTGTGAATGCTAATCTCATTAAAATGTCTTTTCTTTGGCTGCTAAGTTGAGAGCACAAACTTTGTTACTTGTAACGCGAAGGCCTGGGGCTGCCAGTCAGCTGGCTCCCCTGATTCCCAGATCCAGGTAACGGATTCACAGGGACGCGTGTGCTTTGGGGGTGCGTGTGTTC
Source organism: Cricetomys ansorgei (assembly GCA_026225945.1). Taxonomy (NCBI): domain Eukaryota; kingdom Metazoa; phylum Chordata; class Mammalia; order Rodentia; family Nesomyidae; genus Cricetomys; species Cricetomys ansorgei. The sequence continues at coordinate 7,369,569 of JAMJFZ010001360.1, read as the reverse complement.
ACTTCTTTACTCACCTGGATTTCTTTGCACTAGATTGGCTGTTTTTTATTCTCTTGTTTATTTGGTCTCTGGGTTGCCATAGAAACCCGACTGCATGCCTTGGCCACGATACAGTCGCTTTTATTAAGGGTAATCCATCAGTTTCACAGGTAACCGGCTCAGCATGAGCAAGCAGCAGCACTGCCTCTACTCGCTGATGCTCCTTGTAACTTGCTGTGTTCAGACACCACCCTGAATGCCGTCACCCTCTCAAAGGCACCTGGAGGTACCTGTGCTCTTTGACAAGTGAGATCCTTGCGTCACAGAGGGGTTAAGCATGCTGCTCACAGCCACATGCTAATTAAGGCGTAAAACTGAGATCTGATTGAACACTCTGGGTCCTGGGTTTTATTTTATTTTTTTTTAAATAGAAACCACACGGTTGAAAACAAAATCATCCACCCAGTTATTTCTACTGTTGGCACGTTCTTCAGTTGCCTCTGTGTGCAACTTTCTCGGGGAGATCGTGGCTCTAGAACCAGCTGTTTCCACCAGATTACACAGTGCCACCCAGGCTTCTGAGTGGTCTAAACAGAGCGTTGATGTGTTCTTGTGAGCTGATTGCTTCTGATGACCTTCGGTACTCCATCCCACTGACTCTTGTCGTCTGCCCAGTTTCTATGTTGAAGGAAAATAGCATCAGGAAAATTTCAGCTGATATTTCTAATAATCTTAGTTTATGTTCCTAACATTTGACTGCTGTGGTTTGTAGCTACTGCTGACTATAGTAACATGTGTATTTGTATGTATACATATGAATACGTACGTTATTATGGTTCTGAGTAGGGAACTAAGCCACCAACGGCCCTACATTCATAAACTTCGGAGCACTTTGTGACAGTGATATTTATCTTTGTGTTTCTGGGAAGGAGGTTTCCATTTTGGCTGACTTCAGGTGAATGTTTGCAGATTAGAGACCAGGGTGTGTGATGTCTTCCAGGCATCAGCCTTGCTTCCCTTTGAAGGCCTGACGTGGTTGTTCTTGGATTGGCCTGGTCTGGCGTCCTTTGATGGAATCTCAAGTCTGTCCAGCTTCTCAGTTGTTTCGGCAGCTTGTTGCCAGCTTTAATTGTGCTTGTAATGGCATTGCCTTATGGAGGAGCTAAAAATAAATTCCTGGCTGCTGCCTGTGCCCATTTCTATTTGTTCTGTTTCATTAATTATTGGAGTCCACTGGACTTCATTATCCCCATGTGTCTTTGTAGAAATCTGCTGCCAAGAAATTCTAAGAAAGAACAAATTTAGTAACACTATAAGAAAGCCAGGCCTGGTGTCACAGGTTTGTAATTCCAGTTTCTCAAGAGGCTGAGGCAAGAGGTTAAAAGATTTCAAGACCTTAGGTGTTAGGGTGAGTTCAAAGACAGCCGGACAATTTAAGAAGATTTGTTTTCAAAAATAAATGCAAGCCTGGTAGGTCAGCTTGTGCCTGCAGACCAAGCATTTAAGAGAAGCTGAGGTAGAAGGATCACCATGAGTTTGAAGCCAGACTGGGCTACATGGTTAATTCCAGGCTAGCCTAGGCTACAGAGTGAGACTGTGTCTCAAAAAACAAAACAAAGTAGAAAAAAGGTTGGGAAGGCTGGGACTAAAGAGATGGCTCAGTAGTTAAGAGCATTTGCTGTTCTTACAGAGGACCTGGGTTCAATTCCCAGCACCCACATTAGGCAGTTCACAACTATCTGAAGCTCCAGCTCCAAGGTGTCTGACTCCTTCCTTTGGCCTCTTTGTGCACCTGCGTTATGGGGAGCTCCCCAGAGAATATCACTCAGACACAGTTTATAGCCACTTGAAAGTCTATTCCAGCTGGCTGGGACTACACCAGGTATTTGGGTTCCAAGTATAGTCTTGAGCATTTAAAGCAAGAAGCCTTTAATGGCGAAACCCACATCCTGGTATCTTGTTCAGCAGCGTCAGGGCCAAGGTTTTGTGCAAGCAGTTTAACAGAAATTAAGATAAGCTATGAGTTGGAGGAGGAAGAGGTTTGCACAAGTAGGCGGTTTCACAGAAGCCAAGATAAATTATCTGGGACATCTTGGCCTCAGGTTCTAGAATAAAGTTGGCTAATTTTCCACAGGATTTCTCATCAAGGAGACCAAATTCTAGTCAAACCTAAAAGGACCTCAGCAAGGTGGAGGAACATCTGCACTGCCTTGCCCTGTCATACCCGCACTCACGTGCACATACCTGTACACTGACGTACACCTATACACATAAAATAAAATTTTAAAATCTTAAAAATAAGTCCAAATTTTATACTTACAGAAAAACTGCAAATGTAACCCAACAATTCAGTAGGCCAGGGTGGCCACAGCCAGCTAGGAAAGTTCAGGTTCTTAGGTAATTCAGAGACACGGGGGAGCTAGCAAAGGCCTGGCTAGAATGAGAAGGGCCCTTCTGCCCATACTGTACTCTCCAGGGTATGTGATGACCAAAGCTGTGCATGGCGAGGGGGTGGATATTGTAACCTTTAGTAAGAGGAAGCTGTAAGATAACCCCCAGAAAAAGCAGAAATGAAGAGTCAGAGTTGGTAGTTTGACCTTCTCCAGGCCTCTGTTGGGTTCCCTTGCTGGTGTTTGTGGAGAGCCAACTTCACCACTGTAGTCAGACATCTCTCTGCAGAATTACCTTACGCACAATCTAGGAAGTTCTGGGCAGAAAAAAACAAAACAACAGTGCCCTGTTCACAGCCCTTCAAAGATATTTACTACTTCCTTTTGTCAGAGATGGGGGTCTGCCTCATCCACACATGGCCTCTGGAGACTCAGACCTGACTGGGGTGATGAAAGAAGAAAGAAAAGACAAACAGGTCACAGAAAAGCTGGGATCATGTAGTCTGGGCACCCCAGAAGCTCAGCGTGCTTATTATGCAGAATTGAACAGGGGAGCAGGGTTGTTGCTTCCAGCTGGACCAGGAGACAGGGTTATTACATACAGATAAACCAGGAAGCAGGGGTTATGGTAGACAGAGGATCCAGGAGGCAGGTTTACCTAGTCTTGGTAGGAGCAGACGTTAGAGACTGGGAGAAGCTGTGGTGGACATTTTCTACACAGACTGTTGACATTCACACAGAACAGAAGGGAATGCTTTGCCGTTCCCCTCTAAGCTTCACCCTGGGGAGGCATTTCTCCAGTGGTCCCAGGCTATGGGTCCTTGACATGGCCATTTCAGCAGCCACATCCACTCAGGACTTCTCTCAGGGCTTTCTTTGCTTCCTACAGGGAATAGCCTATGCAGTATGCCACTGCGTGCTTCAGCAAAGGACAGTGTCATATGTGCAATCCCTGCAGGCGTCAGCAGAGGGAGCCACCTGTCCTGGCAAGTGCCATTCTGGACAGTGGAATCCCGATCATCTGATCTCAGGGGTTTTTATTGACACAGAAGCTCCTCAGGTGTTCTATTGATAGCACATGCAGATCATGAGGAATCATTTACATAAAGCCAACACCCGCAGACAACTCAAAACCCCAAGGCCCAGGAAGCCCTTCCCCCAACAATGCACAAAACAACCATTTCAAACTTAACTGGAAATGAACTTCTGTATCAAACCTGAAAAAGAGCCCAGTGTAGTGGCTGTGCCTGGTATTCTCGTGTACTTTTCCTCTCTCACAGCTCCCTCTTTACTCATTCTAGACTCAAAGCTGTAGTCTCTTTCTTTTTGTCCTGTTCTTCAATTGCCTCGGGAACAGCAGAACCCTGCTTTCATACTTTCTGGGTAAGCCACCCTGGTGTCTCGGTGGCTAGAAGCCACAGTAACAGAGCATGCTTATGTCTGCATTTGCCTCTTCGTCACTGGTAGGTATGTGGAGTATTCCTCATCTCTTTTCTTTTTCTTAAACTCAGCTTCATCAAGATCTAGTTCACATACAGTACATACATTTCATCTGTTTAGAATGTGTGGTTCAGTAGGGTCTGCAGTGTTCAGAGTTGTGTAACTGTTTCTGCAGTCAATTCTTAAAGGACATTTTCATCCTTATGGAAAGAAACTATGGACATAAGAAGTCACTATCAACTTCCCCTTAGTTTCCCTGGTCTTCCTCCTTCTCCCTCCCCTTCTCCCTGCCACTTTTTTTTTTTTTTTTTGGATGCTCTTGGGATCCAACCCAGGACTTCACACATACTAAGTCTATGTTCTGTTCTGAGCTACACTTTCAGGCCTAGGGAAATTCTTTCCTGTCTCCAGACTTGCTTGATGTTTTATACAAATGAAATTATGCAACCTGTTTTTGTTTTTTTTTTTGCTGTTGTTTTTCGGGTTTTTTGTTTGTTTTTGTGACTGGGTTCTTTCACTTAGCATATCGTCTTCAAGGTTTATCCGCATGGTAGCACAAGTCTGTATTTCTCTTGTTTTGTGCTGAGTAACAGCCCATTGTATAGATACATAAGTTGAGTATCCTTTATACGAAACGTTTGGTATCAGAAATGTTTCAGATTTCTGAGCATTTGAATTTTGGAGTATTTGTATAGACATAATGAAGTGTCTTGTGGATGGGGCCTCTGACGGTTGATCCTGTCAAGTTGACAGAGTATAGCATCGCCCAGGAGACACATCTCTGGGTATGTCTGTGATGGGGTTTCTGGAGAGATGGGAAGACCTGCCCTAAAAATGGATGATAACATTCCAGGGGCTGGGGTCTGGTGGTGGCACGTGGCACCTTTACTCCCAGCACTCACGAGGCAAAGGCAGGCAGATTCCTGTGATTCCAGGCCAGTCTAGTCTACATGGCAAGCTCCAGGCCGGCCAAGGCTACAGAGTGAGTCAAGCACCAGCATTCATCTCTTTGCTTCTACCTGTAATGCGGCCAGCTGTCTCAGTTCCTGTCGCCACGCTTTCTCTACCGTGGTGGAGGGTGCCCCCAAACTGTGAGTGAATTGTCACGTATTGTCATAGCTGTGAGTAACATAAAACAGAGCCAAGTTTAAGCATAGAATCTGTGTATGCTTCATATCTGTCTTTTACACACAGCCTGAAGGTAATAATGCAGAGTATTGTTTTTTACTGGATTTCCACCTTGAGGCATTGTATTAGCACTCCATCTTCAAATACTGGAGCATTTGGACTTTCAGAGCCTATCCTGGGGACTGCTTATCTGTTCATCGGCTGATAGACATTTGGGTTATTTCTTCCACTTTGGGCCATTATGGTAATGATGCTGTGAACATTTATGCATGTACAAGTTTCTGTGTGGGTGTCTGCTACTGTAGCATTGTGGGTAAATATCTAAGAGTATTTCAATGGGTCATATGGTGACTATGGAGAGTATTCAGAACCACTGAGCTGTTTTTCCAAAGCCTCTCTGCCACTTTGGCTCCCATCAGCAATGCATGGGGTCGAAGTTACTCCACGTTGTCACCAGCCATCTTCGAGATGCGTGCCAATGTTTATGCTTCCTTTCAGGATTTCTGTAATTGTAGTACTTACCTGTGCTTCTAAGCTCCGTTTGGAGTTAACTTTTGTGCATCTTGTGTGGAAGAGACTCAGTTTTACTTTACGCACCTGACTATTCTTATTCAGTTGTCCCGGTGGGACTTACTGGAAAGACAACTCTTTGCCTGATTAGCTGCTTTGGTCCCTTCATTGGAAAGCAGCGGGCCGTAAATGGGAAGCTTTCCTTCTAGACTTTGAGTTTGCTTCCTCCGACCTAGATTCTCGTGCTTACACCGGTACCGCACTGTCTTCGGGACTGTGGCTTTGTTCTAGGGTTTGAGAAACGGAAGTGTGAGTCTCTGATTTTGTTCTTTTCCAAGCCTGTTTAGGCTATTCTAGCCCTTTCACTTCCACTTGAAATCAGCCGTCACAAAATCAGTTTTCACAAAGAATTCAGCTAGATTTCATATTTTTTATTTTATTTTTAAACTCCTACTTATATTATTAAACACAAACCTGAAATGTTAAGTAGACATAACAGATTCTAAGACATTATGCTTTCAACTTCCAAAATATCTTGTTGGTGCTTATGCTTTGACTGGACATGTCAGACGTCTGGCAGAGCTCTCTTCTTAGGGCTCCTCTTTCTTTGTGTACCAGGAGCCTCTGCTGGCCACACTTAGCTTTGCAGCCCGTGGGTGAGGCAGGCCCTCCCATGCTTCAGAGACTTGCAGTGGGCACACCAGCCTAATGGGTATCTCCCGAGTGTGCTGTGGAGTCGCGGATGCAGACGGAAGCGCTGGGATCTGTGCTTTGGGTTCGGTCTCCGTGCTTTCACCCTGCAGAAAAGCGAGGCTGTGGAGGTCAAGCACTCCGCGGGAACTTTAGCGAAATTAGGCCACCGGTAGTGAACCTCCAGGGGTTGGGTCTCCAGCTGGCTTCAGACTGAGGCTAACTCTGTGGTTATACTCAGGTGAGCGTCTGCCCCCAGCAACCAAGGGCGGAGCTACTGACCACAGCACCCTTCACTGCTCATGCCGAATTTCTCGGATATCTGTTTCTGGCCCTCTCTCCACAACTACCTTCCATGGCTGACGGCTAACCAGGTGCTCTGGTGGATCATCGTTCCCCTGCCTTGTGATGGTTCTACTCTTGTCCAGGCTTTGGGATACCTCAGTCTAAAATCAAAGGTCCCTTCCATACAGCGCAGGCTACAACTCTCAGAGGCACAAAGGATGGCAAAACGGTCCTCACTCTGGTTTGCTGTGATAAACACCATGACTTAGGGGAGGGAAGAGTTTCTGTGGCTTACGTTTCCAGGGCACAGTTCATTACTGAGGGAAGTTGGAGCAGAAACTGAAGTAAAAACTATACTTACTGGCTTGCTTTTTGGCTCATGCTCAGCTAGCTTGCTTATAAAGCCCAAACCCACCTGCCTAGAGATGGTGCTACCCAGAGTAGGCTGAGCCTTCCCACATCCATCATTGGTCTGATTTGAGCAACCCCTTAGTTAAGGTTCCTGTTTCCTAGGCAACTCTGGGTTGTGTCGAGTTGACAATTAAAAAAAACAAACAACAACAAGAACAACAACAAACCTAAGTCACACAGACTTCCTCTCAGATGCTGACCTGTCACACAGGAGGAGTTACTGTCTTTCCAGATTCTCAACTGGATTCAAGACCCACAGCAACTATAGCTCATCTGTTCAAAGCAGCGGTTCTCAGCCTGTGGGTCGTGACCCCTTTGGGGGTTGAACAACCCTTTCACAGGGGTTGCCTAAGACCATTTGCATATCAGATATTTACATTATGATTCATAACAGTAGAAAACTTAGTTTGAGGTAGCAGTGAAAATAATTTTATGGTTGGGGGTCACCACAGCATGAGGAGCTCTATTGAAGAGTTACATCATTAATAAAGGTGAGAACACTGGTTTAAAGGGTTGAATGGGCTCCTTTGGGATGAGGCTTCTGTTTCTCTTCCCCTGCTGGGAAGTCAGAGTATTTGACTTACATGTGCAGGAAAAAAATCATTTCAATGGTAACATAAGACAATGCTAGATACTTGTTTCAAAAGCTTTGGTAGGAGAGTGGAGATGAGGAATAGGTTATGACACCTGTGTGTGCGTCTACGACACCAGTATATCTATCTGTGACACCGGTGTGTGCATCTGTGACACTAGTGTGTGTATCTGTGAGACCTGTGTGTGCATCTTTGATACCTGTATGTCTTTCTGTGACACCTGTGTGTCTATCTGTGACACCAGTGAGTGTATCTGTGACACCTGTGTGTGCATCTGTGATACCTGTATGTCTTTCTGTGACACCCGTGTGTCTATCTGTGACACCTGTGCGTGCATCTGTGACACCTGTGCGTGCATCTGTGACACCAGTACGTGAACCTGTAACATCTGTATGTGTATCTGTGTGACTGGAAGCTCTTTGAAGACCCCCACCTCTCTTCTTTGCTGCAGGCAATTCTGGCTCACATTGGACTGGTGTCCAACTCTACAAGGATATTTCCTGAATTTGGGTTCTAAGTTCAGGGCAGAAAGGGCAGAAATGAGAAAACAGAGAGGAAAGGTGCAAGCCACTTTCTATGACCCTAGTTGCCCACATTGTGCATTCTCTACCTGCACTGAATGTCAGCGGCATCTGATGACAACACAGGGTAGCTCAGGGTGATGGCAAATTTTAGGGCAAAAGCCCTGACTGGTGCAGCCCTCACAGACCAGGCTCAGCCTCACAGGCCAGGCTCAGCCCCACAGGCTGGGGTCAGCTACCTATCTTGATATGCCCTCAAAAACCAGACAGTGGTGAAAAGCAGAGAAATGGTGGGTGTGGTGGCACAAAGCTATAATCCTAGCTCTCAGGAGACTGAGGCAGGATTGCCACAAGTTTGAAGCTATCCTGCCAACCATTGTCTCAGCTCCTGTTCTTCAAGATCCTCACGTCTTTATCGTTGTCTTGAAGAGCTCAGTCTGGTTTCTTCAAGGTGACCACTTCTGCTACAGAGTGCAGCTGCAGGTCATAGATAATTGCCCTGTCTGGGGGTGATCCGGCCTTCTAGGCTTTGCTCTTCTCAGAAACCAAGGCTACTGGAAGGTTAAAACAGTGTTGTCTTTGTTCAAGGCCTTCAGCCTTGAAGATGGATGCAGTGTATCAGGCAGGCAGACACTCCTTAGTGATTAGGATGCCTGATGCCTGCTGGGAACAGAAACTCCTGAGAAGGGGCTGTGCCCGAGGAGACTGAATGACTGCTTAGAATTTCAGTGATGTGGAGAGGTTGGGATGTTACAGATCCAGAGACTAGTTACCTTATCCTGGGCTAGTTCTAGCCTCAGAGCAGCCACTCCTTGTCAACCTCCGTGTTGGAACTAGCATCCTGTGACTAATAGATAGGAGCCTTCTGGAGTCTATTAGCTTAGCAGACCACTACCTTCCATCAACTAAGAAGCTCAGATTGTGTCTTGGGCCTCTGGAAAAGCTCCCCCAGTCTCAGTGTACCTGCCTCTCTGATGTACCCACCAATGTATTTTAAGCTTGTCTTGATTTATGACTTTCTTTGTTCTGTAAAACTATAAAACTTTCCAAAACTGATTCTGCATTGGAATGTGAAATTTGTGGTAACCTAGATCTGTGTTCCCCAGGCCATGGTCAGTCAAGATGGCTCCAGAGTAAGCTCTCCTTATTCCCTTTTTAGCAAAAACAGGCTTTGGGTGACTTTTATCACGGTATCATTTTGGATTTTTAGGAAATTCCTGTGCTTGCTAACACCCAGAATCTGATGAGACCCATGATCGTGGGGAGCAGTGGGGAAAGCGGGTTTCTACCACAGAACAAATCTTTATACATGCATGATTAATTTAGGTCCTAGAAGATTCTAGTTCCTAGTACCATCTTTTCGTTATTTTAGTTTTGAGAACTGCACCTGGGGTCTGATGCTGCTAAGAGCAAGCACCCCAGCACTGCGCTATACCACCTGTACTGTCTCATAAAAACAGTAGTCTTAAAGCTAGAGAGGTGGCTTGGCAGACAAGAGCACTGGCTGCTCTTCCAGAGGACCTGGGTTTGGTTCACAACACCCAGATGGAGGCTTACAATTGTTTATAACTCCAGTTCCAGGGGATCTGACAGCCTCTTCTGAGCTCCGCAAGCACCAGGCACACTCTTGGTACATACATATACATGCAGGCAAAACTTCCATATAGATAAAACAAAATAATCTAAAAACAACAAGATCAACAACAGTAAAACTCACATCTCGCCCATCCTGGTGGTGCGTGCTTTTGATTCCGGGAGGCAAAGGGACTACATAGTGAGTCCCAGGTCAGCCAAAGCTACGCAGTGAGAGACTGTCTCAAAAAACAAAACAAAACAAAACCCAAAAACTAAAGACTCAAACATTATAGTCTGTGCCCCATTTTAGTGGAGAGATTCTCAGATCTGTGGTGAATTGATTTCTATTGAAGAGGGTTTTTATGCTGTGATTGTCTGAAAAGAGGCCACTTTGGTGGCAAACCCTGGAGGCTGGGGAAGCTCTTTTTTCTTTTCTTTTTGTTTGTTGTTTTTTTTTTTATTTGAGACAAGGTCTCTCTATGTAGTCTAGGCTGTCCTGCAACTCACAGTACAGACCAGCTGGCCTCAAACTCACAGAGCTCCGCCTGCCTCTGCTTTCCTAGTGCTGAGACGAAAGGCGTGCACCACCGCACACAAGGAAGCGATTTGGCTTTAGTGACGTAGACGTTCTTTGTTAGTGCATAAGTTATGTATCATGTTAAAAACAGGTTTGTTTTTTAAGACTCGGAATATTAAAGCAAGTTCTTGGCATTATGGTGCCACTGTTTAGCGCTAACCATTGTTCACAGTTGTGTCTGTTGTCTCCCAGCGCCTTTCTGTGCGCCCCTCTGTTCTGTCAGGTGGCGGGATGTATGAGCAGGCGTATTAACTAGGCTCTCTGGGCTCTCTTTTCAGTAAAGAGAGGAGATCTGTGAGAAAACTGGACAGAGAGGTCCTTCATTACTTTTTCCATTCAACTTCTGCCAGCTGAGGATGTTGGGGGTGGCAGAGTTTTCTTCCACCGCTTGCCTTTGTTTCGGTTCTCCTGGGCTCTGGGTGCCTTTTGGCTTCTGCCCTTGACAAGCCCTGGCCTTGACTCTGGCTGCCTGGCATTCCTGGGGAGGGCTGGAGCTTTTAATTGGGAGCTGGCACCTGAGGCCGCTCTGCAGTCTGGCCACAGACTAGCTTTGTCCCCAGCTGCCTCTGACTCTCCAGGGGTGGATCCTTCTCTGAAAATTGCTCTGTGGAATCTATCCTGCAAGATCCGGAACCTGAAGCCAGAACGTCCAACATGGTCGTTCTCATTTGGGGAACAGGACCCAGCTGGAGCTGTGTTTGTTTGGAAACCTTGTGTCTTTTCCTCTGTTACTCATTCCCAACTTGCAGTTTTGCTACTGTGAAAATTATGATGTCACCACATGCAGTTAAAGAATTTTGTCTGAGGAATTTCATGGTATAATACTTTCAACGTGGAGAGAGAGAAGAGGGGAGGGATAGAGGAAGGGAGAGAGGGTGGGAGTGGGAGGACTCTGTGTGGGGGAGGGAGGGAGAAAGAGAGAATAGAGTCTAAATAGACTCAAAAATGTTCGTGTACTTTGATCCAACAATTCTGTCTCTACAGGAATAATCAGAGATGATGCCCCGAGTCCATTATGTCAGAGATAGAGTAACTTCCAGCTCATTTCTAACACCATCCTTACCCCATTCCCCTTTCATAAAATATGAAAACCAAGATCAAGCCAGGCCAGGCCTCAGGAATATCTGAGTCTTGTTCTTTTTAAGTTGTTCTAAGGTCCATTATGATAATGCTGGGTTCCTATTAGTTAACAAATATTATGTAGAAAAAGGTTAAAAAATAATAGGAATTTTTGAGTTAAAACCAAAATGAATAGATTTCCTTCCTCTGGAAATACTTGCAATCTTTGGTATATTAATAATACTGTGTCAGCCTCTGGGGAAACAGTATATGTAGTGTTTCTCAAACTTGTTTTACTAGGGAACCTCCCCGCTCCCCAGATAGCACCATGAGGCTGTTTGTTCTTCAGAAAACACCCATGGGCCATCACACCTCCTGTACCTTTTGCTGTGTCCAAAGCCTTGCATTTAGTGATTGCCCGTATCATGTAGCACTTTCAAACCACAATTTAGATTTCCATTCCCAGGTGACTAGACCTTGAGAGAGTTTCTGATTCTTCAGCATAACTAGAATGAATTCTGTGAGCCTCTTCCCTGTTACTTTAAGAGGTGGGGTCATATCAAACAGTCTGGACGTTTGTAAGACTTTAGGAACACAGTGTCTAGTTACTTTCTAGAAAGATCACACCTTGCTATATTTGAGCCTTGAAGCTCCGTGTGTTAAGGGTTTCATCCTCAGTGTGGTGCTATCGGAAGGTGGGGGCCTGTAGGAGGCGGGGCCTTGTGAGAGGTCTTTATGTCTTCATACTCTCTTCCCTCCTTTGCCCTACGGCTCTTCCTAAAGTGAGTGGTGAAGCTCCTCCCATGGCATGCCTCCTTACCACAGGCTGGAGCGAAAGACCACTTGATAATGGATTGCAACCTCCTAAACTCTGAAGCAAGATAATCCTTTTCTCTTTCTAAGTAGATCATCTCCGGTGCTTTGTTACAGAGATAGAAAGCCGAGGAACTCAGCGTTCATCCATTAAAGCTGAGAAGTCCAAGAAGTTCAATACGCTTGAAGGTCATTCCTTTCTCTCTTGGGATGTAGACAACCATAAATAACCAAATAGCCAGGGCTGGCAAGATGGTTTGGCAGTTAAGTGTGTGTGTGTGTGTGTGTGTGTGTGTGTGTGTGTGTGTGAGACGCACACACGCACGTAATAAGAAGAAAATCTTAAAAAACACCAGTCACATGCTCAAAGATAGCCATCTCTTTGAAGAGACAAATTGGCTTTCCAGAATTCTGTGGTGCTGGGAGTTGTCTGAACGTGGAAATTTGAAGTCTGTGTTTTGTTGGGTGGTCTGTGAAGAAGAGTGTTGGGATTGGCATCTCGTGTTGACTTTAAGGTGAGGTTTTAATAGGAAAGTTTTGATCAGCGCCCTGCAATTGTGACCCTTATGTCTGGAAGAGTCTTCTCTGATCCTCCCATCGATATTAATTCTGACCTCTTAGAAAGTAATTTGTATTACATCAGTCGGTGGCTGTGTGCACTTGTGTTCTACTTGTATGGGACAAAGGATATGTACTGTGGGCCAGACATGATTTATCTCTTTGTCCTTCACAAATATTACCCTTTGGCCAATGCATTATTAAGTTTCGGAACTCAGACATCAACTTTTAATTTATTAAAATCCCTAAGTCTCCAGCAATAAAGTCTTTCAAGTGGCTTCACCAACAGATTTATTTCAGAGTGATTCCTTTGCGGGGAAGGGAGGAACTCATAAAGTATCGCATGCTGAGGGTTTTCAATAATTCATGAGAACAGAGCGCGATTGGCTGTTTGGAAGGCGGCTTTTGGCGTCAGAGCCCAAAGGGAACTCTGTCACCTGTCTGGCTTCTGAGAAATGACATTTGTACTGACCCTTTTAGTAGAGGCTGTTTTGAAAATGTGTGTGTGTGGGGGTATTTGTATGATTGGCTGAAAGACCACCTTATACACACACACCTTCTACCTTTAGCAAAGCTGGGTGTTTACAGACGTAGCTTTTCCCCAAGAACAGAAATTCTGACTGGCTTTAATACATGAGTGCAAGGCCAAGGGTTGGCTGAATATGAACCCTTGGACCTTAGCAGTTACGACGAACACAGGGGAGGTCTGTGCGCGTGCAAAGGCATGCATGGCGTCTTGTGCTGTGAGGTCTGCAGGGGTGTTTGTGGGTGAGGGGTGTGGCAGGTCTCTGCCGCAGTTCTCCTGTAAGCCTGCCTTTCCCTGAACTCCATCCCTCGGGCTTCATCCCTCAAGAGACTCCACATTTTATAACTTAAAATTTAATATTAATTATAAACCATTTGCTAAAAGCCACCAACCTCCAAGTGGTTTTCCTTCAAAGGGGAGACTTGTTTGTGATCGCTTGGGAGGTGCCGTCTCCTCTCTTGGTCTTCTGAGCATCCCACAAGTGCCATGTGGGAAACAGAAAGAATGAGTAGTTTTGTTTTTGCCAGAAAACTTCAGGATTCACCTTCCCATTCCTCCCTCTCTTTCCTCCATGTTCCAATAAAAATAGCTGATTTTCAATTAATTTTTGGAATATTTTACATATTTTGTGTTGAGGGTGGGGTGGGGCGACATTTGGCCATGCCACACCACACAAATAGAAGTCAGAGGACAGCTTGTAGGAGGATTTGGCTCTCTCCTATTACTATGTGGGTTCCTGGGATTGAGCTCAGTCTTCAAGATTGGTGGCAAATTCCTTTATCTGCTGAGCCATCCCACCGGTCCTGATTTTTATTTTAATCTAAAATTATTATTATTATTATTACTATTATTGATTTTTGGGACAGGTCTGTTGTAACCCTGGCTGTCCTGGAACTCACTCTGTAGACCAGCTGGCCTCGACTCAAGGAGATCCCCCTGCCTCTGCCTCTCAAGTGCTGGGATGAAAGGCGAGTGCCAGCACTGCTCGGCAATCTAAAATTATTCTGTATAAAATTATTGTGAAATTTATATCATACAACTTTTTGAATGTAAAAATTACTAGAAATTCCACTACTAGCATTTTGAAGACACACGATTTTAGCGTTTGCACATTATGCGATCCACATTCCACACTAATTCTGTCATCTCTGCTGCCTCGATAAAAATTCTCCACTTAGCAGCTGTGGAATATTCCTTATGTACGTGTTTCTTAGTCGGCGTCAGCTGCTAGAACTAAAGGCTACAGAGCTGGTGGTCTAAGGAACAGACCTTTCCTTCTCACAGTTCTGGAGGTAGATCAAGGTCCTGGCAGATTTAATGTCACGTGACGCCTGCTTTCCTGGTTCACAGGAACCTTCTTGCTCTATCCTCACGTACCGTGTGGAGGGGCGGTCGTCCTCCGTGTGGGGTTCAATCCCATCATGGAACTCTATCTTCATGACCTCATCTGACCTCAGTGACTTCCCACGTGCCCTCCCCATCTCCCCTCCCAAATGCCATCACATTGACGAGGGTGTCAGCACTGGAGTTGTGTGGGGCGCACAGTCGTTCAGTCCCGGGTGTTACACAGTGCTGGGATGGGGCTTCTCATTCTTTGACTTTCACCTCCGTCACAACACAGGGAATGGCTTTCTGTGCCTGGCGGTCACTTGAGCATGGGTTTCCTGTAAGACCGATGGCTCAGAGGATGCACACGTGTCAGCTTCTGATATATATTGTTCCCAGTGGCTTTGAGGGGAGGCACTAAGTATCACCCCCATGTAGTAGCTGAGCATGTCTCCCTCCCCAGACCCACTCCAACGAGTTTATGGCCTCTTAATGTTTATTAAATTAACAAATAACCTCTTCGGTTTTTAGTTCATTCTTTATGTTAATCGAACATATTTCTGTTGTGTATTTATAGATAGCCTTTAGTGGTTACTTATATAATCATTTCTTCGTTTCCCTGTTTGAGCTGTCTTTCATTTATTGGTCCTTTCCAGGGTATTTGTTATTAAAAAATACTAGTTAAGACTAGATTATATTCAGAATATACATGTAATGTTCATTTGGAGAATAAGTGTCCATCCTGTTTGAGGTCGAGGGGTCCAGTGGGCAGTGATACTTTTGTTGCTGGCTTTGGGGGTGAAGCCCATCCACTGTGTCACCAACAGCTGACCTCGGTAGACACTTTGCCCGACAGAGCTGGCAGCAGCTGGGTCAGAGGGCACGTGGCCTGCTCCTCCTCAGTGGCTCTGCAAGGGCCTAGTGCTCCTACCTTTCGGTTCCTCTCCTTTAAAATCTGTCTTTCCCTTACCGCTGTGTAATTCTAACGAGATTGCTCTGGGTCAGTAGAGAAAAGAACATCCAGAGGATGGCAGCACTGAAAATGAAATCTGTGTCTGGCTGTTGGCCAGGAGGAGATTTCATGGTCCATAAACCCAAGTGTATGTGTAGTTGGGGAGCAAAATTTATTATTTAATATAAGTCCCAGAGAAGTCCTAGGGGGGATTTAGAGACGGTACGGGGATGATGCAGCATAAAAATTGAATGTGTGGTTTGGGAATGCTTGAGACCTGTTTGCTCACTGTGGCCTAACGCTGTCGCTCGCCTTTGACAGTTTCACTCCCTGGCTCCCATGTACTACCGAGGATCCGCCGCGGCCGTCATAGTGTATGACATCACTAAGCAGGTAACAGGGTCTTCCGACGGTAGATCCACGCGTGGTGGCTGTCCCGGGACACCAAAGCAGATCGGTGCTCTGTGAGTCCTGCCAGCACCGAGGGAGCCCTGGCAGTGTGGGCAAGGCCGTGGAAGCTGTGTTTCCAGTGCGTTTACTCCCAGAGTAGCTGAGGTTTATCTTGTCGATTCTGAAAACGATAAACATTCACTTTAAAACTGACCTCTTTCTTTTAGATCTGTTTGTTTTATTTTGTGCGTATGAGCATCTTGCCGCTATACACCTGCGCACCGCGAGTGTGTCTGGCTCCCACAGAGGTCAGCAAAGGGCACTGGATCCTTTGGAGCAGCAGTTACGGATGGTTGTGAGTGACCGTGTGGGTGCTGGGTACCTAACCTGGGTCCTCTGGAAGAGCAAGTGCTTTTATCTGCTGAGTCATTCCTCCACCCCCTAAAACGGACCTTTCATAGGGGCGAGGTCATGCCTGTTAGCGCTTTCCTTGAAAATATTTTAAGTTCTGCGTGTTTTATCATTATATGTTATTTTCTGTTAGTGGTCCGTTTGCACCATCCACAGGTCAGAGATAATATTTATGGATGTAGAGGTAAATACGTGTGTGCTTGTAGGCAGTCATTCCCCACTTATCTGTGGTTTGGTTTCTGTAGTCCAGTTATCCAAGGTCAACTGCCATCCAAAACTATTAAGTGGAAAATTCCAGAAACAAGCCATATGTTTTAAATAATGTATTGTATTATTATGATTATTCTACTTTGTTACTGTTCATTTCTTACTCTGCCCAGTTGTTTTCTTAAACTGTGCCATAGGCACTCATGGAACAGGAACACATTGTTTCTAGGGATGATGGCAAACCCCAGTTTCAGGTAGCCACTGAGGAGCCTGGAATGCATCTCCTGCAGATGAGATTAATAGAAAAGTATTTTTGAGTTATATTCATTTACAAGTGTGTGCTTTGATTCGTTGGCATTCCCCCTGCCCCCGGTCCCTCTGGAATGCTGACCATTAGCTGATTCATTGCTGTTACATTCCACGAGCTCTGACCACTTCCACCCAAGTGTGCTGTCCACTTTGGACTCTGCCCTGGAGGAATGTTCTGAGAGGAGAGCTCAGAAGGCAAACAGGACTTAGCACTAAATGCACTTCTCTCCTGAAGTAAGAACATTCATTTGATCCTGTTAGGCTGGTTCCCACAGGGGAAGGCTGTTATCTCCCATCAATGGTACTTACTGAAGAAACTTACTAAGGTGATTTTTAACTTCCTCAAGCTTTAACTCTGAAAGAGGCGTCTTTTATAGGCCAAGTATCACTTAGGTAATGTTAACTCTGTGTCCCCTGCAGACACTGTGTTTTGACATTGAATTGCGTGGGATTTATATCTCTGCTTGTTTGACATGTACTGACAGATCTTTTCAGCGACTCTTGTCTTGTCTCTGGCTAGGATTCATTTCACACCTTGAAAAAGTGGGTTAAAGAGTTGAGAGAGCACGGGCCAGAAAACATTGTGATGGCGATCGCTGGAAACAAATGCGACCTCTCGGATATTAGGTAAGATGCGTTTCAAATACGCGTGTGCGCCTTTGTGTCTCTCAGGTCTCCCACGCCCGAATGTCCCAGACGAAAATGGAATCGTGGCTCTCCTTGTGTGTATGCTCTTTCTGTGATGATGGAACCGATGGCCCCTCGCTCGTGGTAGTCAGTGTGATAGTATTAGACCGGAGTTGAGTTCTAGGAGACGAATGGAAGCCCGATGGCTCCTACGATGGGGATCGTAGATCAGATGGCCTAGGCACAGCACAGCGGTGTTGGACTAGATCCTTTCATTACCTTATCCCTCTAATTGTCATTGCTACTAACGTAATTTTAGAAACACTTTCATGTACAAATGGCCGTGAGAAGTCTTGATATTTTCCATACCATCTGATTGTTTTAGGTTTTAACCGAAGGATGTAGTCCAGTCTATATAATGTTACTATTTTGATATATCTGAACGTGATACGCTTCATAGGCCCACCCATGGCAATGGCTTATGGAATTTCCCTGACCTAACGTCTTAGTCCTTTTTCTCATTATTAGATCAAAATACCTAAGTCTGGGTTTTTAATAAAGAAAGAACTCCATTGTGCTTTGCCTAGAACTTTAATAATGGAACAGGGATGGTGTGGCTATATTATAGTACAGCATGCTAGATAATTAAAAGGGAGTGGAGGCTGTATGTAGAATCTATCTCTTGATGAGGCAGGGGCCCAAGAGACTCAAGGGCTCGTTTCTCTCTTTTTACAAGAACACATTCTTGCAGAGAGTAAGCAGAGTCTCATGAGAACCACACCATCCCTTCCGAGGGTTGTCTCGACCTTGACCTAATCACCATTCGTTCTCCACCACACTTCCAGCTCATGAGCCTTGAGGAAACTACTCAACCACATATGCAAACTGCATCGTGTAGAGAGTGGATTAGAGACTTTGTAGTTGTAAATGTGGGTGTTGATTCACCAGATGTAGATGCTGATTCGGAGCAGAGGACAGTTTGTTCTTTTGTCTAATTAAATGACTGATTCTAGCCCTGAGCCCTGCAGCCCTAGAGCATTTTGTCCTCTTTACACTCTCGTCTTAATCCTTGAACTGGAAGGCTTCAGCCTTTGTACAACCTAGAACATTTAACCTGCTAGCCCACACCTAGAAGGCTTCAGCATTCGCCTTCTAAGACCTACTGCTGACCGAGCCTCTCTGACTAGCTCCTTCCGAACTCTTGCTCTTCTGGCTCAACTTACTCTTGGTTCTGGGCTTCTTCTGCCGAGCTCTGCTGTGTCTCTGTCTCTCCAACTGAGCTCTCATTGCTCCATCCTGCTTCTGTAACTAACTGACTGCTTCAACTGACTGCTCTTCAGCGGACTCTTCAGCCTGCTACCTGACTCTAATTCCTGTGTAACTCTCTTTACGTGAGTTGAGAGACCATCTTTTCTCATGAGAGCTGGGCATATTCTTACTCTGCTAACTCTGAGTCTGATTAGTCACCATGTCTGCTATTCACTCTGACTCATCTCAGATGTCACTTCCTGTGTGACACTTACTCCTTCTGAGTTCTGCTTCCTGTGTCTGCTTCCACTGTTTTTTCTAGGGGTTAAAGTCATGGATCACCACTGCCTTCTGAATACTGGGATTAAAGGTGTTTGCTACCACTGTTTTCTGAATACTGGTTTAAAGGTGTGTCTCCATTCCATCCAAACTACACAGGCTTTGGAATGTAGCCCCTGGAATGTAGCCCCTAGCTCTCACATAGGGCTATTCCTCTACAAGACTTGATGACTTTATCTAGCCTGTTAAACTAGCTGTTTATGAAATGAATGCTCCTTCAAAGGTTATGTATTAGTCATCCTTTCCCATGACAGATCCATTCCAAAGCAGATCCATTCCAAAATCATACATGTTATGGTTTTTTATATACAAATCTATGATGAAATTGCTTTATACATCAGGCATAGTAGTAAATGATTAAGAACAGCAACTAATAAAATAGAACAGTTTGTAATAATATCGTATAGTAAAAACTTTTAAAATGTAATGAAATATTTATTTCTGAAATTTTCCTTTTGATATATTTGGACTCAATTGATTGTGGGCAACTGAAGCCCTGTGAGGCAGAAACACTGGGGAAATTCACTGTTGCAAGCTTGCTTTGTGTGCCTTGCCTTGGCTCTGAGTTCTCAAGAATTTCCGTTTGTTGGTTTTTATAAAGACAGCCACACTGTGCTTCTGGTTTTGATATCTAAATATGATTAAACCCAAATTAAATAAGCATTGAAAATGGATCCTGAAAAAGTTCTTAAAGTGGTGTTTGGCAAATTGCTGTTTCTTTGGGTTTGCAAACACGGCGTGCCACATTACATCAGGCTGGTTTATAACACCTGTGAATGCTACTTAACTGCTTATGTTTCCAGGGCTGGACTAATCTTTAAACTCCCCATACTTGGTCCAGATATACTCTGCTATTGTAATCCTGAAGCAGCTTTTTGGCTAGTTTTTCCTGTTCTGGGTGGTGGGTGGACAGAGTCAGCCTTGCTGAATGAGGTGGCTTCATCTGACCCCTCATTGTGGTAAAGGGGAGCTTTAATAGAGAAAAGTCCCTCCCTCTCTCTCTCTCTCTCTCTCTCGTGCATGTGTGTCTGTGTGTGTGCTGATGGACTAGAATCTAAGCAGAAATTGACTTCAAGTTGGGATAGGACAGTTTGCTACACAAAGCTGAAACCTAACAGATTAATTTTAGGAGAAAGAGGGGTTAGAAGGCGTTGGTATCCACATGGTGGAAACAGGTCTGCCTTTAGCTCTGGTATTTGGTATGTTCCAATTATTTTTTTTGCTTTTTTTTCCCCCCTTCACTTTATTTACTTTGTATGTGGTGGGGGCATGGAGGTCCGAGGACAGCTTGAGGGAGTTGGTTCTCTCCTTCCACCCAGTGAGCTCTGCAGATGGAATTCAGGTCAGCAGGTTTGGCAGCAAGTGCCTGTACCCACTGAGCCACCTTGCTGCCCACCCCACCCTCCCTTGACAGAATTTCACTGTGTAGCTCAGATTGGCCTTGAACCTGTAATGCTTGTGCCTCAGTCTACTACCTGCTAGGAACACAGAAGATTTCCACTAGGCCCGCTTCTTAAGGTAGTGGTGGTGTGTGTGGAGGCAAGACGTCAAGATTGGGTATCTGCCTCAGTTGCTCCCTACGCATATTTTGATACAAGACCTCTCGCCAATTTGGCTGGACTGGCTAGCGGGCAGACACCGGGGATCTTCCCATCTCTGCCTTCCCAGTGCACTCAGTTCTTTTTTTTTAACATAGGTGTGGGATCCAAATTCAGGTCCTCATGCCCCGGCAGCAGATTCTTTACTGACTGAGCATCTCTAACTCTCTCAGGGTATTATTTCTTGTAAATGCATGTGAATCTATAATTACGTCAATAAAAATTTCAGTGAATAAAATTTTGATTTAGATGGAAAAAAGATGAGTAGTGGTAAATGTATACATATTATGTACATATCATTTAAATATACAGCGAAATTTCTGAAGAGAGTTGTTCTGAAGAGTTCTGAAGAGACGGGCATTTTCTCAGCATATTTGAGGCCCACAGTTTGATCCTCAGAAACACACACATACACACACACACAGGCACAAACAAACACAAGCATACACACACGCACCACCAAGAGAAATAGCTCTCAAAGAAGAAAGGGAAACCCTGCTGTCTTGGTCACTCTCCAGAGTACATGTGTCTCCCTGAGACAGAAATAGCCTGGCAAGTGACAGGGTCTGTGAACCTAGTGGGCATCTGCCTGTGGCTCGCTCTCTATGGCAGGAGAATAAGCAGCTGGTCAGCCAATCTGGCTGCTCCAGATTCTGCCTGCTGGCATGACTCTTCTAGGGAATGAGCCAAATCTCTAGGCCCAAGATCTTATTCCAAGCCTGACCTCATTTTACTCTAATCCCAAAGTGCTTTGCTCTTCCATAATTCCCAGAAAACTGGATATTTCATTTTACAGGACAGTGCATAGAGTTTCTCTCTCTCTCTCTCTCTCTCTCTCTCTCTCTGTACAGAATGATCTAATGATCTTCTCATCTAACAGACATTGGTGGTGTAAGCTTGTTAGCCTTAGAGGAGCTGTGTACAGCATATTTTGAGAGTGTGCTGGGAGGGAAGTGGATTTACCCTTCTGAGTCTGGCAGAGCCCATGTGAGGTGTTGAGAGCAGAGGGCTTGACAGAAGAGACACCTGCTTCTCAGTCAGTGCCTTTTGGGTGCTTATGTAGCCCAGGAGATAGTAAAGGTTAAGTAACCCTCATCTGAAATGCCTGGGACCAAGGCACTTTGGATTTCAGATTTTAGCATTATTTTCACATACATAAAGAGCTGTCATGGGGATGGAACCTAAATCTAAGTGCATGTACCTTACACACACAGCCAGAATGTAATTCAATACGTATTATAAATTTCTTTTGTGCATGAAGTAAAGGTTTGTGCTATTGAATTTTCTGCTCATCATGTTGGTGTTCAAAAAGGCTTCCGGTTTCTCGGATTTGGGGACGTTCGATTCGGGGTTGCTCAGTCTTTCTTAAGGTCTGTCCTGCTCCTTGGGCTGAAAGGCCAGGTAATTCAGGGTTTCTAGCCTAGCTCCTGATCTTACTGAGAGATTTTTCCCAACTTACCTGGAAAAACCCTAAGTGAAAGCCTCCCCTGCTAAAGGGTGGGAGCACGAGAGGACCAGAGCCAGGGTGAAGCATCCTTGACACTGCGATGGCGAAGCTGTGACAGCCATGTACTCACAGCAGCTGGCAGAAGACCCGGCCACTGAACATCCTGCCATAGACGGGGGAGGAGTGCGTGGTTGCCTGCCCCATCCCGGGGAGATAACAGCGGCGGGGGCTGCTAGGGGAAAGTGAGTATTGTCTTCAGTGAGTTTGTTCATGGTCAGTGGGTAGCCCCACACCATTGCCATATATGTGAGCCTAATTCAACCCAGTGAGTTGCAAAGCAAAAACAACAAAAGGACATTCGAATGGGACAGGGACTTGGTAGGAGAAGGGGGCTGTTGGGAATGTGGAAGACAAGAGAGGGTGGAGCGATGAATGTGAGCAGAATTCATTCTGTATGTGTATGACAGTGACAAAGAATAAACTATTTTACAAACGCTCTCTCTCTCTGCTGAGATGGTGGTAGACCGATGTAACCAGAAGAGCAGGTAGCCTTTCTCAGCCTGAGGCGTGCAGACCGAGTGGCTGTGGGCCTGGCATCTCAGAGTGGTGTTCCCTGAGCATCACCTTCCTTCCTGCTCCTGCCCCCAATACCAGCGCTGACCTTGGAGAAGAGCTCTGGCCTGGATCCCAGAAGCCTGACTGCTTCCCTCCCCCAACCCCAGTGTCTGCTGATGCTAAGATAAGGATTGCAAAGTTGGGGACATTTGAGGGGCATGCCAGCATTGAAAGAAAATAAGAACCGTAACTGCCCTGGACATGTGATGCCCGGGGTGGCAGCTGCTTACATAGCCATAACAGTACAAAATGTTGAGAGGAAACTGGTCAAGATGGCAGGAGAGACTGACACTTGTGCAAAGCAAGTAGCATTTGGCCAGGGCTCATTCCAGGCATCTCTGGCTCCAGGCAGACAGGAGGGCTTGGGAATCTTCCTTTCACCGACTCTGGAGAGCCCAGAAGGGGACTGCATATAGCCTTCTAGGCCCGGTGAAGAAGTGAGACCCTTGGAAAGATCAAAAAAGAGTCAGACAACCTTGCCTCAGTGCCTTAGAGATTTCATGGACAGAATTCATGGGGAAAGAGTTAGAAATTCAGATTCTGAGTCCCAGCCCCAGAGATTCTGTGTCAGTTGAAAACGGAAGACAGGAGGCTGATGGCTCTGGCAGTAGAGTGTTTGTCTTGTGTGCATGGGAACTTGAGTTCCATCCCCAGAACTCATGAAGGAATGCCAGATACGGTGGCCTGCACTTGTAGTCTCAGGGCTGGAGAGGTAGAGAAGGCAGACCCCTGCAGGCCACTGGCCAGGCTAGCCTAGTTAGGGGCCTCTGGGCAATGCAGACCCTATCTCAGATGAGATGAGCATGACAGCTGAGGTCTTGTGACGCACACGCGCACACACACACACACACACTCACACATTAAGGTGGGGGTAGGAGATAGATCAGTGAATAGAGTTCTTGCTCCACAGATCCCCAGTATTCTCGTAAAAGCCAGGCATGGCTGCACGCACTTGTTACTCTGGTGGTGGTAGTGGTGGTGAGATGGGTATGCTTCAGGTTTAGTGAGAGGTCTGTCTCAAGAAATAAGGTGGAAAGTCATAGATGAAGGCACCCATTGCTTATCTGTGGCCTTCACACATTCATTGCACACATATATGCACACAAATATGCACACACAGATGCACACATATATACACACATATGCACACATATATACACACAGATGCACACATATATACACATATATGCACACATATATACACACACAGATGCACACACAGATGCACACATATATATACACATATATACACATATATGCACACATATATACACACACATATGCACACATATATATACACATATATACACACATATGCACACATATATGCACACGCATATATACACATATATATACACACATATACACACATATATACACACACACATAATGCACACCCCACACACACACACAAAGAGATGGAGATGCAGAGGCTTTTACCGGTGTCCCCAAGGGTCCCTGGAGAGACATTGCTGTAAGTGCCCAGAGCTTATGTTAGAAGAGAAGGCCTAGAGCCCGTTTTGGTCTGTCCTGGTCTCTGACTGCAGGCCGAACCTGCCCAGGCCTCCAGTGCTGTCCAGCTCCCATGGAAAATAGAAACACAACCTTTCCAGAGCGCAGTTGTTACTCCCACCGCTACGCCCTCCCGCGGAGGCAGTTCCAGCAGCTCTCTGACCTTCCTCTTACAAACCTCATACTGATGGTCGACAGGAGGAAATGTGGGATTAGATGAGTTTGCCACGTCTGGTTAAGATGAAGCCAAGTCGTGGAATGAGGGTTCCTCACACCCAGCCTGCACTTGGTCACCTTTGACTTAACAGGTATGAGGTCCCCTGCACGCGGTACTTGCACAGACAGGCTGCAGGCCAGCATCCTCCAATGTCATGTTGGAGAAGTATGTTGCCTGTTCTGTCCTGGCGTGTGAGCCAGGGTTGCTCCCTCCCATTTCCTTCACAAGCAAGGCTGTCTTCACAAGCAAGCCTTGACTTGTATCTCGGGAGCATTTTCTCCCGCCTTTACCCTTTCCCTCACAGCAGCTTCCGCTTCTGAATTTTCTTTGTTTGACCTTTTTTTTTCTGACTTTGAACTTTTGACTGCACCCCTTTGGGTACATTCGGATCTGAAGCTCTCCCTTTCTCAGTCTCTCAGATGCTTGCTCTGTCTAATGGGTCTGTGTAGTGTGCGCTGCTTTCTGAGCTCCAACGTCACCTGCTGGTATCCCACAGCCTTGGGTTTACCCTTTCTAGCATCCTCGGGGCTGGTGAAGGTGGAGGGAGGAGAACCAGCAGGAGCATGACAGCAAGGCCACCAGACCAGGCTTATTTTATCTTACTAGGGTATCAGCAACAGAGCCATGGCGAATGAGGACTTGGGAAATAAAGGGCCCTTCTTCTCAGATGCTGACGAAGCTCGAGGGCACCTCGTTGTCACTGACCTCCTGACCAGGATTCCTCTCGTCTCCCCGTCCACACAATCAGCAGAGCCTAGGGACTCCGGCATGGGTGCTGCCTCTTCTGTAGCATGATTCTCTCTGTGCTTTACAGGAGCACGCTGGCCTCTGACAGGAGCTCTAGGGAGACTTCAGGAGGGCCTGAGACGAGCCAGGAATCTGTTCTCGGAGAGGACAGAGAGGAGGTTGTTCACCTAGGAAAGGCATCTGGGATCAGAGTGAAAGTAGGACCTACAGGTCTGAAGAAAGAAATTGGTTTGATCAGGTCTCAGTCATCCAGTTACCAAATAGGCCTGGGGGCTTACTTTATGTGCGGCGAAGTCCTGTGGGACTTGTGAGAAAGGACGAGAGGTATGTCTCAGAGAGCTGTTTGGGGAGCCGAGAGGAGGTGGAGAAGTAGCTCCCAGGCAGTACACGACTGCATTTAATAAAGTCCCAAAGGGCACGGTCCAGAGCAGACAAAGGAATTTAGGAGAGGGGACACCCATGTCATCTAGCCTGACTGGACAGTCCGGGATGGCGTGCCGCAGACAGGGCTGCGGGACGTTGTACCTCAGCAGGGCTCTGATGGATGACCCCTGTCAGAGACGGGGTAAGAGAGGATGACCTGGGCAAGAGGAACTTCCAGAGGGAAGAAAGTTCCCTGCCAGTGCCGGAGGTGGGGGTGAGCATGACTTGTGTGATACAGGGGCCGTGAAGAACGTCCACGTGAGCGTGGTGCCCTGTGGGAAGGATGGGAAAGACAGACGGCGTTTGGACAGTGTGCTGAGTGGCCAAGCTTCTGATACTGGGCCAGTATGGCTCCTGCGTCCTGCTCCTCATGCAGCAGCCATTGCCTGGCCGCCAGGACACTGCCTTTCCTGACCTGCACGGCCTCAGGCTCCTTCCCATCACTGTGCTACAGCAGGCACTGCCAGGTCGAGATTCGAAACCAGTTTGCCAACCTCGAGGTGAGCTGAGAGGCGTGTCGGGTCCCCAGATAAGCTTGTGTTGATGAAAGCGTCCTGTGCAGTCAGGAGCTGCAAAGAGGACCTCCTGTATCCCAGAACTCCCCACAGGCTGCACCAACTAGGGTAACCAACCACCCAAAGCTCGGTCACTTTATATTTTTAATAAAGGCAACTCAGCACAGGCAGTTCTTATTACCACCATGCCCTCTGCTCTCTGTACAGTATACTAAGTAAATATTTTTCTAAAACAAAAGTTAATATACATATGTTTATTTGAAATTAAATATTTTACTAAAACTTAAAGTGCTTGATTGCATGTGACCCTTTAGCTGTCCTAGTCTGGAGTGGATCAAAAGATACGTATAGAAGTTGTTGTTTTTTTTAAAATATGCAAACCAAATAACAGAAGTTGAAATCCTAGATAACAAAATAAAATGTCTAAATGCCAAATGCACAAAACCAAACAACAACAACAACAAAAACCACCAAAAAGCCCAGAAAGATGGCCAGCCTTACTGCCCTTAGCTCGCTCTGTATGTGTGATGACAGATATAGTAGCTTGTGCAGTCGCAGAGTGTGTTCTGTGCTCTGAGATGCCCATGGTCCAGCCTCTACTGATGCTGTTATCAAAGCAAGAGGCAGGTAGCTGAACATGGAGCTCCCAGTGAGCCCAGAGAATAGGTGTGAAATCTCTTCGATTCTAGAGTGGTCTTAAAGAAGAATCTGTAAAACACTGGTGCGTATTTTAAAGAATGACATGGTTTAAAACAGAACAAAACAAAACTTACAACTTCTTGTTAAGTGAAATGGACTGGTGATGCCCTCTGTAACCTTTAACTAGCATTTTTAGGCCCCAGAGATGTTACAATATGGATAAGGATCTGTCATGGTCTGGTGGACGAGATTTCTTTTATACTCTTTTAGAATGCAGTGATTTAGTTTTTTTGCTCAAACTGTTCCAGTTTCAGCCACTAGGAGTCCTTCCCTGTTGGCTCACGTGTCTGGGTGATGGATGCTTTCTTGCCCAGAAAGCTGCTCCAGCCTTGTCTTATATATATTTTTCTCCAAGAAGCTCGGCTTCTCTCATTAGAAAATGATATTAAAACCTACAGTCTGGATGTCAAGTGTGCCCAGCGCTCTGTGGTGCCGTTGCCTTTCAGCCCTTCAGTGAACAGAGCGAGGAAATACATCGGTATGCACTAACTGAAGCATAGCTGCTCAGCTCTAAGATAAACAGCTGTTCTTGTTGGTGTCTCTCACTCTGGCTTAGAACCAAAGGCTTTAGTCTAGCCTTAGGATCTGCGGAAAGAATATGTTAAAACCGCTGTATTATTGAGCAGAATCCGTGGCTTCTGTTCCTAAAGATTTTCTTAGAATGTAAAGTTATTTATTTGTTTTCCTCTCTCACGCTGCCCAGGAATTTCAGAGTTTTATAATGCAATTTCTGTTAGGAGCTAACATTCCATCAGAGATGATTTCTTAAAAGGTTTATTTATTTTATGTGTGAGATGTTTTGCCTGCATGTATGTGTACCACATGTGTACCTTATGCCCATGGAGATCAAAAAAGTGTATCAGATCTCCTGGAACTGAAGTTACTGATGGTTGTGAACCACCGTGTAGGTGCTGGGAACAGATTTCAGGTCCTTTGCAAGAACAGTAAGTGCTCTTAGGCACTGAGCTAAGAGTCCCTCCGTGATAAATCCCTGATGACATTTTTTTTTTAACTTGTATTTTCTCTGTCTATTGTTCATCTGGTCAGTAGGCTAAAAATAAATTGTCACTGTTCTAATATGTGTGTGTGTGTATATATATAATGTGTGTGTGTGGTTGTGCATGTGGTATGTGTGTGTGTGTGTGTGGTTGTCTGTGTGTGGTGTGTGTGCAGATATTTCCCTATGTCTGCCCAAATGGGTCTCTCACTGAACCCAGAACTCATTGTGTTTGGCCGTGTTAGCTGGCTAGCAAACCCCAATAATCCGCCTACCTCTTCACTCTGGAGTTGGGGTTTCAGGTGCCCCCACCTTGCTTTTATGTAAGTGATGAGGATGTGGACAAGTGCCCACGCCTACACAGCAAGCACAGCACTGTAGCCACAGAGCCATCTTCTTCACCTGTGAAGAAGAACTCGTCATCCTCATCCCCAACCCACACGGGATGCTTACTGTGTATGAGACATGAGTATCAGTAGTGTGCTGATCTTCACAATCCCACGTCCACAAAAGGCTCCATGGGATAAGATGAAACACAGCCCCAGTAAGGAGCTCATCCCAGGCCCTGAGCTGGCAAGGGTGCATAATGTATGACATGGCTTTCAGCCCGTCACCTGTCCCAGGGCCTGTGCCCTTGACCTTCGTGTTACATCACAGATCAAACCAGATCCAGGATGGGGAAGGATATCCAGGCTACCAAGAGGGAGAATTGGTTTGATAAACTCAGGATTCTGGAAGTCACAATTCTTCCTGGTATTGTTCTCTTCAGGACCAGCCAGAGTTCGTCTGAGGAGGGGTTCTTTAGAGGAAAAGGGATGGCCAAGTCCTTTAAGAGAAGCCATGTTTGCTTCAGTCTTTCTTGTGTTCCGAATTCGAATATTCTTCATGAGAAACAACCCATTTGAGTCTGTGGCCAAGAACCTGACACTACCTGCTTGAATTTCACACCAGGGATTTGGCACCAGGTGAATAGCTGTTCCTGACAACATTATTAAGTGGGCCAGACCTCATGGGAACGGAAATTCTTCCCAGGGTGCCCATGTCAAGTGCTTTACCTGGGAGGGCTTAGATCCTTGTAGCAGGTCTTTGTCCAATTCGATGTGACTTTGAAGGTGGCAATTATTCCTCCTTTTTTGGGTTCTAGTTCCTCCCTTGGGTAAATGGATCCCACTGTCCGTAAGAACTGAGGATTTTGTCACTTTTAGCTCTGGCACAATGGCCTTGTCTGTGTGTTGCATGGAGATTTTTGATGTTTGGAAAACATACACGTTAGTGAGAATGTAACAGACTCTGAGTGTTCATGTCAGCGGTGCTCGAGGGAATGGAGAGGCATGAGGCTCAGCTTCATGGTGGATACAGCCTCTGCAAATCCCCCTCGAAGCCTCCCGCTGCCTGATTTGATGGAATGTTGTGAATGCTTCCTGTTGCTTTTGGCTGGAATACCTTAAACGTGGGATGGTTTTGGTGAAAATAGCCCCACTAGGCATTTAACAGCTGTCTCCTGTTCACCGTCGCTGTGTTATTGGGAACAGCTTGTTGATACACATGTGTGTAAATACCACAGCACATGTGTGGGAGCCAGTGAAAAACCCGAGGGAATCTGTTTTCTCCTTTCGCCCTGTGGGTCCCAGGGATTGAATTCAAGGTGTCCGGCTTGGTGGCAAGCAGCCTAACCTGCTGAACCATCTGTGGGTCCTTGGTTGGTCTTTTAAACTTGATCTTGGAACAACTGGTGTAGAAAATAAAACTGTAGCGTAACACTTAAATGAAATGATAAATGCTATATTCTGGGAGTGTAGGAGAATGTAAATGCTTAGTTCTTGCTAATACAGACTTGAAGAACTCAAGTGTAGGTGTTGGAAATCGCTAGATCCGTCTGAGGAAGAGTTCCTAGCTGTTGTTTCTCCTCTTTCTCTACTGCAGAGTGGTTTCTGAGCAGTAGCTGGTTTATTACCGCTTTCATGTGTTCATCTTGATACAGATTTCCAAACTCTTGGTTTTATAATGTCATGTTGCAAATAGAGTCTAAAACACAGCAAACTGGGTGCTGTAGAGCCCAGCCCTGACAGGATTACTCTTGCTTTCAAATGTGTAAGACGTTGCTTGGGCTAAATTCTAGGGCATACCCAGAAGAGCTTCTGGCTCAGCACATCTGAGGTTCAGGGCGCTTTGTGTCTAATAAGCTCAAGATCCCCAATGGCGTAGGCTGGTAACGATGCCTGAAGGGCTCGTGTCTGTCCTCAGGGGACACTGGAGGGGTCCTAGTGTTCTCATTCTGTCTCCCTGTTTTTGGCGTGAAGGTGTTTTGCTTTATAACTTAGGCGTTTACTTTTCTGAGCAGATGACGGCTTTTCTACATTTGCTCCAAAGTGTCTGAACATGTCTCCGAAGACACGATTGGCTCACTTGGTCTCACAGACTCTTTTTTGGGCTCTGGTTTTCCTACCAATGGCATTTGTGCATCGCTCGCTTCTCTGTCAGTGAACATTCTCAGCGTGTGTGATGGATAAAAAATGTCATGTCCATTCCCGTGGGAATTTGTCTTGTTGTTAGAAGGATTGGAAAAAACCAAGACTATTTCCTGATAACTATTAGAATAGGCAATCTGTTCTAACATGTTGAATATATGAATAGTTATTACACAAACAATAACCGGCAGGAAATAGAGTAGAAACTACACTCTTCATCGTGATAGCAGCACACAGCTAAACTATCAAATATGGCCTCTTTGTATACACATAATATTTTAAATTTTGAAAATTTAAATCTTAGGAATGAACTCAGGCAAGAAGTGCTTGCATGCGTGCACGTGTGCGCACATGCACACGCACAAACACAATCACACACACACACTTAAGAAACAGGATAAAAAGAAATCTTAGAACTAAGGTGAGCTACGTAAGCATGATGTGAAACCAAGAAGGGATTGAGGAAGATGATCAGCACAGCTGACTGTGCAGGGACGGAGAAATCAGCAGTCATGGGCAGCCGCCTGCTCTTGCCGAGGACCCACGCCGGTTCTCAGCGCTTACGCCGAGCAGCTTCGAGCCTCCTGTTCCCGGGGGGTCTGACACTGTGCTCGTGCGGTGCACATCATATTCTCAGGCACACACACATACACATAAGTCAGTAATTCTTTAAAAAAACAAAAACCCGTAGAAGCTTCTGGCGCGTACACGTGCGCCGGCACACGCGCCTGTGTGTGCCAGCGACAAGATCCAAATACGAGTGACATGTTGTATTTGAAAATGTAGAAAATATTTGACAGACGGTTAGGTTTCCTAATATGTAAAGGATGCTTGCCAATCCATAAGAGAAAAAAGACAACACCGAAAACTAGGCAGAGAAGATGTGTAAGAATGTCACAGAAGAATGTCTGTGGTTTATGGAAAGTTACTCATCAGTCACAAATAAAAATTTACTCAGAATTAATATGTTTCCTTAATTAAAGAAAATCATTCAAAATATGACAGTTTCACTCTTGGGTCATTTTCGTGGGTGGCTAGCACAGCTGGTGTTTTCCCTACTTGTGTGTGGAATACTGGCGAGGACCAGGAGTCTCCCTGGTATTTGGATTCTGTGCTCCGATGATTCTGTAAGAATAGGCACCATGCTGGCTTTGTGCGGAGTCAGCCTCGCACAGATTCCCTCAGGAGACGCCGTCCTCACAGGGTGAGCGATCTGTAGCAACAGGATTCTTAGTGCTCACACTGCAAGTCTGGTGGGATGAATGAGTGCAGGATTCAGAGGCAGGGAAGTGGATACCGAGGGGAACTGCCTGGCGTTCCTTGGGCAGTGCCTGGTGCTGCAGCCTGTTCACCTCCTCATCTGGGGGCTTCGTCCAGGCTGCTGGCAGGGACCTGGCCCAGAACCCGTGGTTGGAATGCTGCACTTCACAGAGGTAGAGAGGGCCAGTGGAGGAAGGATCCTGGGAACTAAACCTCTGCCGACCCTCAGGAGGACACACTGCTCTGAGACCTACTGAACTGACCCCTCTGCGCAGACAGGCTCGTGAGCGCCCGCTGCTGTGGGAGGAGGCCCATGGGTGTTTGAAGAGTCCTGAAATGACAGTGAATCAGCTGCCATGTTGCCGGGTAACACTCTAGCACAACAAAACAAAGACCCCCTGTTGGGCGGCACAGAGCAGCGGTTAGGAACCCGTCCTGACCGCCCTCCCCTGCTTAGAAGTCTCAAGTACAAGTGACCGACTCAGGACTCTCTTCCTGAGTCCGAGGGACACAGAACTGGCTGCTGGCCAGACCTTGATAAGACCCAGGCTGATAAGCTCTATGAGGAGCCTCCCCTTTGGGGTTACCTTCACCCCAGAAACCTCTTCCCCACTCATTTGGAAGGGTGGGTCAACTTGAACTTCCCTGAGTTTCCAGTTGGCCTCAGCACCACACTTCCTGTTAGCTACCCCCCAACACACACACACATACACACACACACACACACACACACACACATACACACACACACATACACACACACACATACACACACATACACACACATACACACATACACACACATACACACATACACACACATACACATACACATACACACACATACACACACATACACACACACGCACACACACATACACACACATACACACATACACACACATACACATACACATACACACACATACACACACATACACACACACACGCACACACACATACACGCACACATACACACACATACACACACACACATACACACACACATACACACACACACACGCACACACACATACACGCACACATACACACACATACACACACATACACACACATACACACACACACATACACACACACACGCACACACACATACACGCACACATACACACACATACACACACATACACATACACACATACACACACACACATACACATACACACATACACATACACACATACACACACACACACACACACACACACACACACACACACACATACACACACACACCCTCCTCCTGTGGATGGCACTGAGGTAGTTTGTCATCCAGCATTACAAGGCATTCCCTGACCTCCTCCGAGGGATCCAGTACTGTGAGTGTACCTCACTAGAGCAAAACCATGCTTCTGCCCTTTGTACCACAGCTGCCAAAACTACCCGAGAATTCCTTCAAATGCAAAGCCATTTTGTTTTCCTTTAAAACAATCATTCATATCTCTGATTTCTTCTTCCTCTAGGTATCTTTGCTCGTTTATTTGTTGTTGTTTGTGTTGGGTGTTTTTAGTTGTGTTTGTTTGTTTGTGACTGCGACTCACGTAGCTGAGGCTGGACTCCTGTACTCTGACTAGTGACTTTTTGGCTTTGTTTTGTTTTTAAGTCTTTTGCCAGGTGTGGTGGTACGCACGTGTAATGTCGGTATTCCGGGGTGTCAGGCAGATGGATTGACACTAATTAAAAGCCAGCCTAATCTAGCCTACATTATCAGTTCCAGGCCAGCCTGGGCTACATGTCCAGAACGTATCTCCAAAACTAAGGGCAGGAAAAAAAAAGTGTTACTAGTCTTTGTAGTTTAAGCATTTCAGGCTCCCATTTAAAGAAGTCTAGCGACAACTTGACTGCAGTCGCTCTTCTCCAGGTCTGGTTTACTCGGGGACAAGGAAGAATTATGCCAGAACTTTGGCTGTCGGGGATGGGCTGGATCCTGCCACATCCTTAACCACTGTTGGGAAAGAAGTTAGAGCTGAGTGGCGGTGGGCCTGTGTTCTCTCCAGCTCAGGAGCTCACTGTGCTCGGTGGCAGTGGGCCCACAAGCTCCTGGTGTGTTCTGAGGACGAGTTGCAAGACAGTTGCCAACTAAAGAGGCAAGGAGTAAAAGTGTCAGGGGCTCCAGGTGTGCCATGTCGGTGTGCCTCTTCCTCAAACACAGCAGCTTCTCTGCTTCCCCAGCCCTGCCCGTTCCCTACTGGCTCATTAAGGATAGAACTGGTCCTAGTTCTGAAGTCCAGTCTCCATCCCGATCACTCAGTTAGCCTATGGCTGGCTAGGCCCAGCTGTTTTGAAAGGCGTGGACTTAAGTAGTCTCATCAGAACCCCTGGTTTATGCTGACATTGAAGGGACATGAAGAATATGTTTAGCTCAGAGAGAGGATGAAGGAGGGACGCCAGGCCTCTACTTCCCAGCTCGTAACTTCTCGGTGATTCTGTATACAGCGTGGCCTACAAATCTAAAGGAGGTTTTTGCCATCAGAGTTGACTCATGTTTGTATCTTGACCTGGGCTAGCTTGTTCCAGTTGAATACCTGTCACAGTGCCCAACATATAGCAGACACTCAGTATTTGTTGAAGAATGATCAAAACACTCAGTGATTAAGAGCACTTGCTGCTCTTCTAGAGGACCCGGATTCATATCCCACTGTCCACACGGTAGCTTACAACTATCTATAATTTCAGTCCCAAGGGTTCCATAGGCCTCTTCTGGCTCCTTTGGCACCATGCATGTGTGAGGTACACAGACATACATGCAGGCAAAACACCTATGCACACAAAAAGTAAAATGAACAAATACAGGGTATTATAGTCCTCCATGGTTATAATTACAGAAAGCCAGTGGCAGCAGCTTTCAACCTATGCCATGGTTTCTCCTGAAACAGAGCTGGGGGCAGTTCCCACATTGCAACAGTGTACAGTGTACTATGTACTATCTCACCTCCCGAGGTCTTCTCTCGGGCTGGAGTCAGGCCGTTCTCACAGTAGCCCGTGCCTTACAATTGGTTCTGTTGAGACACAGTCTAGAGTTGGTGAAAACCCCACCCACTGAGAGGCTTAGTACCATGGCATTATGCGCTGTTTCAGACTCCAGCTGTGGGGCTCTAGTTTTCCCAAATTACCCACAGGTTTGCCTAGGAGACTGCAAATTACAGGGCTCTCATGACCTCCCTCACATTCTAGAGCTTGCTGGGATGAAAGGGAAACACCTACTTAGAATTATAGTTCAGTTCTAAAGGTTGCAAACTCAGATCAGCCCGATGGGAGAGGTGTGTAAGTTGTGGTGTGAAGGTCATGGGGAACGTCAACTCTCTTTGGGAATGCCACTCAGCTAGTAGCTGTGTGTTCACCGACATAGGACTTTCCAGGCCTCTCCTGTTCAAGAGGTTGGTTTTGTTGTTGTTTGTTTGAGAATTCATTATTGAGTCATGATTGGTTAAATCCACAGCCCAGATTGGAGGTGGGGCTTGAGGTTCCATCTCTACCATCAGGGTTGGTTTCTTGGGTAACCAGCCTAACCCCTGCAGCTATCTATAGACCCCACACTATCAAGTTCTAGTGTAGCCATCTGGAACACTCCCTAAATAAGAGAGAGTCTTATCATTCAGGCACTTGCCAATTTGGGGATCTCTGTGTTGGGATCACATGTGCAGTTTAAATTTTTTAATATTAAGAAAATGTATTTTGTGTGTGTGTGTGTTTTCCTACACATACTATAATGTGTGTATAGAGGGAATTCACTCTCTACTGTGTAGGTTTTGGGGAGTGAACTTGAACTTGAGGGCAAGCACCTTTACCCAGTTATCCATCTTGTCAGTCCATGTGCTTTTTGTTAGGCACAGTAATGAACACATTCATGGCAGACTCAAGAGTGCTTGGTCCTTCTCTGTTTGCACTGACAGGACTTTCTCTGGCCCTTGAGACTCTACAAGTAATCGCTTGCACTGTGGAAGGGAAAAGCAAATCCCAAAAGTTGTTCTCATTTCCACATGGGTGCCAAGCCATACACACTCTCACATTGGGATGTAGCTCAATGATGAAAACTGCCATTAATGAAAGCCTGGGTTTGATCCCTAGCAACATGGACCCCCACATGTACACATGTGCCAGCAAATCTAGTTTTACAGATCTTAATTTGATTTTTTTTTTCAATTCGAGGAGGATCAGGCAACAATCCCATTCTCAAAGGTTCAACATCTCCAACCCACCAGCCAATCAGATTATACTTAGAGATGAAGAAAAGCGAAAGAGATAAAAATTAAAGTGGGGTGGAGTGACAGCTGAAGGGTCACTGTATCTGTCTTAGTCGAACATGACTCAGATGGTGGTGATTGGTTGGAACTGATACTTATTATAAAGCTAGGCTGCAGGTTGTTTACAAGCTAGGCTATGTTCTGTGTCTGTGGACAGACGTAAGATGTATGAATATAGGAAGACAGCTGTAGCCAAATGTAGTTCATTTTGGCCAGAGCGTGGGATACGCCTCTTCCTCCACATCATCTTGACTCTTGGGTTTGATAGTTTGGGTACACCATGTATTTTTTGATGGTGGTGATGATGATGATGATGGTGATGATGCTGGTGATGGTGATGATGGGAAGACAGCACTCAGGTTGGATGCCTTCGGTGGCTGCAATGTTAGGTCTTGCAGGAACGAAGTGGACCAGTGAGAGAGACCAGGGTGAAATTCTGCTTGCTTTTCTCATTAGTAGTGTCATTCTGGGCCAGTTTTATCTAATGAGACTCATTCTAAGAAGGAGTCTGAAGTGTGCCTTTCCTTTCTCTCCATGTCAAGGTCCAGAAGAACTGGCTGCACTCAGCTACCCGTTGTCCTATTTCTGATTATGTCACATACCGTGACTACCTTGTTCTTACCTTAATCCTGGTAAAGCCTGTACTGCCTTGTGCCCCAGCTGGACAGTTCCAAAGTGAGTTAAGGAGGCATTGTCAGTGTGCGCGATC
Organism: Cricetomys ansorgei; assembly: GCA_026225945.1. Classification (NCBI taxonomy): domain Eukaryota; kingdom Metazoa; phylum Chordata; class Mammalia; order Rodentia; family Nesomyidae; genus Cricetomys; species Cricetomys ansorgei. The sequence continues at coordinate 7,333,233 of JAMJFZ010001360.1, read as the reverse complement.
TCTCTGCAGGGCTCTCTGAGGCTTGTGTGGTTGCCAAGTACCCCAACCCCATGCACAGGCAGCAGGAGCAGGTAGCAGCTCGAGTTAACTGTCTCACATTCAGGCAGAGGGGAACCTTGCTCTCTCTCTATGGTTAAATAAAGACTTCAGGATGAAGTTTAGAAATAGGCTAACATACTTAAACTGAACAGAGAGAAGTCTTCATCGGGATCTTCCACATGTGAAGTAATTGCCACCAAAAGCTCAAGAGTAGTCGCTGCCGTAGACCGGAGGCTCATCGATTAGGGACAGCAAAGAGATCCTAGGGAGTATCTAGAAAGGAAGACTCAGGGAATGAGACATCTCAAGGATAGACTCAGGAGGTGTCTTCTGTCTTAGTCTTGGGACAACTGCTTTTATGTATGGCAGGTTCTAGTTGGATCCTTCTACAGCTGAGACCTAGGAAGGTCTTCGTGTCTTGTGATTGGCCATCTGGTCAGAGGAACTTCAGTTGAGAAAATGCCTGACTTCCAGGCAAGTCTATCGGAGATTTTCTTGATTAGTGATCAGGAGGGCCCAACCCACTGAATCGTTATAAGAAAGCAGGCTGAGCCAGGTGGTGGCGCACACCTTTAATCCCAGCGCTTGGAAGGCAGAGGCAGGTGGATCTCTGTGAGTTCAAGGCCAGCCTAGTCTACAGAGTGAGTTCCAAGACAACCAGAGTTATGACAGAGAAACCCTGTCTCAAAAACAAACAAAACAAAAGCAAAACAAACAAACAAAAAAAGAAAGCAGGCTGAGAAAGCAGTGGGGACCAAGATTGTACGCAGCATTCCTCCATGGCCTCTGCTTCAGCTCCTGCCCCGGCTTCCCGCAGCGGTAGACTGTGATGGGGACATTAACCGAACAAACCCTTTCCTCCCAACTTGCTGTGGTCATGGTGTTTTATCACAGCAAGAGAACCAAACTTGGACAGACTTTATAAGGAATTTGAGTGCCAAGACATACTTTCCCTGATGAATTCTCAAACCAGTCGTGTGAAGGGAGAGAGGAGAGGGGAGGAGATGAAGCCTGTCTCCACTTCTTTCCGATTGTCATTTTATTCAAATATGTTATCTCTCATCACAGCATCAGAAGAGCTTCTAGATTCTTCTTTCTAACTGCCCTAGTCCCTAGCCCATGAATGCACTGTGTTTTCCACAGTTGTAGAGGGATGCCTGTAGCTCCCATCCTTCCGAAGCCTTTGGATGCGAGGCCGGCGGAGTGTGCCTTCTGCCTCCCTGCCTCGGTTCCCTCGGGCCCTCTTCGCCTCAGCACCAGCTACTCTGACCTTCTTCTGACATTCAGAATCTTTCGCGTCCGTGTGTGAATGCCATACCACCCAGGCAGCATTAGATTGGAATCTGCCTTTAAGAATGTCCAGAAACAAGGGCACACTCCCTCCTCGGAGCCGTCTCGGGCCGCTCACAAATTCTCACCTGTGTTCGACTTGCCTTTGTGATCATGCTTGAGACAGCGTTCTTCGAGAGACGTTTCCAGATTCCAGTCTCTAAATGAGTCGTGTTCCACCCCGTCACTCCTCAAGTACTTTGCGTTACAGTGTTGTGGATCCAAATGCTCACGGATGTGCTTTGTCTTTGGTCTGACATAGATCCCCAGAGCATGTTTGCTATGGCACCAAGAGGCAGGCTTGTATTCAAAAGCCACTCAATAAACGCTTACCGAATAAACACAGATTTTGGAGACTTAAGAACTGTCTTTTATCTTTGGAGCCACCACGGCATCTTCACATTGGAAACAGATCAGTCCATTCCTTTCTAGACTGTTATGCCTTGAAAGAAACGGCTTTGAAAAGTTAAGGTTCTGATTGCATGCCATATTGCAGCATGGTCCCGGGATTTTCATTTCCAGCTGTCAAATCATGTTACAGATTTTGTTTGTGTTGCACTCGGTATCCTCTGGGGTTGTTTCCAGGAGCCCATCAGGCTGCCAAAGGCCACAGGTGCTCAAGCGCCTTAGTGTCTGCACAGAAGCCACGCTTCCCCGGGTACTGTAAATCCTCTCCAGGTTACTTAGATTAGTAGGATGAAAATGGTGTATGCGTTTTTATGTTTCCATTACTGTGACAAAACACCCTACCCAAGTGTTTGTTTGGCTTATGGTTCCGGAGTGTTAGAGTCCATGATGGTGCAGGAAAAGCTGAGAGCTCACGTCTTGATCCACAAGCAGAAAGCAGAGAGCACACTGAGAGCGGAATAGGTCTTTTAAACTTCAGAACCTATTACCAGTGACACACTTCCTCAATGAGGCCACACCTCCTAACCCTTTCCAAATAGTTCCACCAACCGGGGACAGATATTCAGTGATGGGAGCCTATGGGAGCCATTCTCACTTATTTTCACTGTTGTACAACCTGTCAGGGGACTCTGTACATGTTCAGTATAGACACATTGTTAGTTTGCTGGATTTTTTTTTAAAAACCTGCAATTAGTTGAGTACAGGGTGTTGGACTTCAAGTATGGAAAGGCTGGGTATCATGTATGGAGCATGTAAAAGGCTGTACACTAGCGCACAGACAGTATGTTATTGTTAATGTTGAGTCATGTGATGGGGAAGAAGGGTTAGAAGTGGCCTGTGTTGTGCTTCTGTGACAGAATACTGCTGACTGGCTAATTTGGCTGAAATACATAGACTCTCAAATCTGGAGCTTGAGAAATTTGGTGTCAAGGCACCAGCAGGTTTGGTGATTCTGATTCCAAGATGGTGTTTGGTCCACCTTGGCCAGTGATTTCACCTGTTCACAGATGGAAGGGCAAGGAGGTAGAAGTGGGGTCCAACTCCACCCATAGTGGAGCCCTCTAGCTTAATCTTCTTATAAGTCCCACCTCTTAATACTTTCATAATGGAAATTAAATTTCAATGTGAGTTTTGAAGGGAATAGGCATTCAAACCTTAGCATTCTCCTGGTTCTGCAAGCTGGAACGTCCATAGCCAATACTTAAAAACATTTTCTCTCCTGTCTAGAAATTCAGTCCTCCTCCTCCTCCTTCTCCTCCTCTTCTTCCTCCTCCTCATCATCCTCTTCCTCTTTCCCCTCCTCCTCTTCTTTCTCCCCCTCCTCCCCTCCCTCCTCCCCCTTCTCTTTCTTCTTTCTTCTTTCTACAGAGTCTCTCTGTAATGCCAGCTGTCCTGGAACTCACTATGTAAACCAGGCTAGCCACAAACTCACAAAGATCGACCTACTGAGATTAAAGGTGTGTACCACCATGCCTGGCTAGAGATCAGCTTTTAAGATATCCTAGGACTGCAATTTTTGATAAGTAATTAAGTTGTTTTCTATAGGAAAGCAAAGGTGTTATTTCCACAAGAGCTGTTTATTTGGTCTCTTGAGTATTTGTGTTTCACAGACAAGCACTCATTTCTCGATGGTCTTGACCTCTTTTCCAGGGAGGTGCCCCTGAAGGACGCTAAGGAGTATGCTGAATCCATAGGTGCCATCGTGGTTGAAACAAGTGCGAAGAATGCCATTAACATCGAGGAGCTCTTTCAAGGAATCAGTAAGTGCCACGCCTGTGTTCTCAGCCTAACTTAGCTTGCAAGGCTATGCTCTGGGGAGTCAAAGGCCAGCTTTTCCTCTGTGTGAATTTATCTGATGCTGTCAACAACCCTGAAGAGTTTGATTTGAACTCATCTGTGAACTCTTGCAACTCTGAGTGCGTTTACACACACCTCTTTCTTCTCTTTCTTTCTCTCTTTCTTTCTTTCTTTCTTTTTTTTAAGGCACATGATGTCCAGCTTTAGTTTTCTTTTTTAAAATTATATTTTTAATTGAAATCAAATTATATCACTTTCCCCCTTCCTTTCCTCCCTTCAGCTTCTCCCAGGTACCTTCCTTCCACGCCCCTCCCATGTTCCACACCATTTTCAAGTTGATAGTCTCTTTTCCTTGATATTATTGTTCCATACGTGTATGCACATGTATGTCTGCTCAAATATGTAAGTGCAGCCTGCTGAGTCCGTTGTTGTTGCATGCATCTGGCTTCAGGGCTGACCGCTCTGTATCAGACAACCAATAAATGGGCTCATCCCGGGGGAGGTTAGTTCTTCCTCTCCCAGCAGTCTTTAGTTGCTGCAATACCTTGTACACGTTAAGGCCCAGTGATATCACCATTGCTTCAGTCTTGTTCACGCAGCCATTCCCAAGAGAGACTAAGGAGGCATTCGCCCAGACTTCATAAACATCTCTAATTCTGTGCCTTAATCTGTTCCTTCTGTTTTGTGAACGAAGATGGTGTAATTGTTGCAAGAATAGAATGTATAGAATTACATTTGTAATTATACTTACAACTAAAAATTATGTGTACTGTGGCATTTTATTTAGTATTTTTAAGGTAGAGATGAAGCAGACTGTTATGGTAGAAGTTCAAAGTCAATCATTCAATCAGATGACTCTAGGCAAACAAAATAAGGGAACCTTTTAGTAATTTATTTTGCCAGATAATTATTCACATAAAATGTTTTCCTCTCATGTGACCTGAAGTTGGGAAGGGGGCAGAAAGTTCACTTGTAAAGATGGTGTTACTTTCTGGTACTCTTGTTAACAAGTGACAGCTCCGGGTCAGTTCCCAGCTCTGGGTCATGTTATACCTTCTTTCATGATGATTTCACATGAATGATCTCAGTAACCTCAGATGGCTTTGTGACACAGCTGTCTGCAGCTGTGAAGTTCCACGCACACCAGATTTCACCTCCTAAGCCCTGGGCATGACACCTGTTCAGGCTTCCACCAGAGAAATGCCTGCTGACCCCAGGCCCAGGAACTGCTTGAAGCCCCCGAAAGTTCATCAGTGTGTTATCAGAGGCTGGGAGAAGTCTCCATATCCAGTGAGATGTCACCATTGCAAGTCCTGGGGACCCTCTGTGGGAGGATCAGAACCCTTACCAGTTATCAGCTGAACTCCAATATCCTAGCTCCGGGCAGTTCCAAAAGGGATGTGGCCCACTCACTGACTCTGCTGCACCCCAGGCCACTGTTGGTAGACTTCAAGGCCAATAGCTCTTGGGATAGAACTGTTTTCCATTTGCTGGTTCCAGTTCATTACCTTGGGTTCTGAGAACCAGCAGCAGGGAACCTTGGTTTGTTTGTGTTGGCCTGGAGGAGAATACACGGCAGTGGAGAACTCTGACCTGGATCACTTCCCCTGTGTGAAAGTGCACAAAAGAAACATGCAAAAGGATAAAGCTGGGCTCCCCAACAGTCCTGGGCCCTCAGCATGGTGACCCTGCTGCCTCCCCAACAGCCCTGGACCCTGTCACCATGGTGACCCTGCTGCCTCCCCAACAGCCCTGGACCCTGTCACCATCGTGACCCTGCTGCTTTCCCTCCCATTCACCTCCATGAGGATTTTATCTGCTGCTGTTTGTGTGTGCAACAGAGCAAGCTCAAGCTCACTGGGCTGCACGGTTAGTCTCTGGTTTGCCGCAGCCGTGCTGTGGTGTGGACACCTCATGTTCTAGCGGCTCAGCTCCTTGCCGGGCTGTAGAAGCACGTGCTCTCCGTACCCAGTGTTGCTCTGAGAGACCATGAGAAGTTTGGTTTGAACTCATTGCATGGACTCTGTACTGCCTTAGAGTGAACTGATTCTTTCCAGTGGTGTCAGGCTTTTCGGGTATGTTCACCTGTTAGACATTTTCTTTTTAAAGGTGTTTCGTTGTTTTGTACTTTTTTGTTTTTGTTCTTGATATTTGTTTCGGTTGTTTTTTAAAATTTTTCCCTTCAAGTCAAGGTTTCTCTGTTGTAACTCCTGCTGTCCTGGAACTCGCTCTGTAGACAAGACTGGCCTGGAACTCACAGAGATCCGCCTGCCTCTGCCTTCTGAGTGCTGGGATTAAAGGCGTGCGCCACCACCGCCTGCCTGGCTGTATTTGTTTTTTGAGATAGGGTTTCACTATCCCAGGATGGCCTTGAGCTTGTTCCTCCCTCAGCTTCCTGAATGCTGGGATTGTAATCTTGAGCCGGCACACCCAGCTGCAGGCAGTTTTAATGAGCCACACTACACTGTTACCGAAATGCCTCTGGTCGTACAGCTGTGTGTTTTGTAGGGTTCCCCGCCCCCCTCAACCCGCTCCCGCCAGTGGGAGCTCCTTGAGCCTAGGCAAGGCAGGGGTCAGACAAGAAGCTATTCTTTATGTGCATTAACTTCACCTCACAACTTGTACACGAGGAGACTCCCTGAGCTTGATGAAAATCACCATTAAAATAAAAGTCAAGTAAAGACCTAAAGACCCTCTCAAAGAGAATAAGAAGCCTAGATAGTTTTAGCATCTTAGAAAGATTTCCTTGTATGACTCAGCCATTATAAATCCCTTTTCATGCCAAGGGTCTTGGTTCACAGTGACGGAGATTATAAATAATTAGTTCCTCCTATTCTAGTGGTCTGCTTCATTTAGAAAAATAGTCTTTGGCTTATGCATGGAGTAATTGCAGCTTCAAAGGAATTCCTACATAAGCCCATGTCCTCTTTTCTCCCATGTCCAATAAGCAAACGTTTGTTTCTGTTTAATTGTAAATGCTTAGTAAGGAAAGCTGGTAGATGCACGGCAGAACCTCCGTTGTCTGTCTGTCCCTCGTCTCATCTGTGTGTCTACTCCACTTCCATCCACTGTCTATGTCTGGGTGTCCATCTGTCTATCCATTTTCCATCTCTTTACATTGTCTCTACCTACCCTGGTATGTCTGTCTGGTATCCCTACTATCCTGCTTCTAACTCAGGCTCTCCACACCTATGTCTGTGAGCGCTGGTGCCTTCCTCTTGCCACTCTCTCAGGTGAACTGCTTCAAAATGGGGTTTTGTGGCCAAATTTGGCTAAACAATTGCAGCTACACCCGAATATGCTGCAGCAGACTTCTTATGTGTCCCGCTGTTCCTACTTGTATTACTTGTGCTCCTACCCAGGCTTAAAATAGAGCTGGAGAGAGCTGACACCTATGCTCTCAGAGCAGTGCTGCAGAGACAAACATGCCCTGGAGGAAAGAGACAATAAAACCAGAGGACAGTGGTGAGAATAACAGCCCCTTTAAAAGGTGTGCTTAAGCAAAATTAATTCACAATGACTTGGATGAAGATACAAATGCATTTCTTTTGTATTCCCAGAGTGTCCATAAACCAGTAATGAGACAACTGTGTTTTCTGAGCACAAGCCAGAACATTTTCTAACTGCAAACTACTCACCAGAATGTTGTGTCTTTTGGAGACCGCAGATGCCCTGGAGAGGGACCGGGCCTCTGCTCTGTCCCGGCTGGTCCAGGCTGTGTGTTCTGTTGCCGAGTCACCCCCGGTGCCGGTTCTTTCAGGTGCCCCCCTCTGAAGCCCATCTTCAGACCTGCTGCATCCTGCGGTGTGCGCCTCATTCCCTTCTGTCCGTTTTTACCCAGGGGCTGTTCATTTCTCTTTCTTGGCTAAGAAAATAATTGTTATTTGGATTTTTCTAACTGGCGTAAGAAAACGTAATGAATATTCTGTTGCTTCTGTTGCTACTGCAGTGTTAAAAAACTCAGACCAAAAGAAACTGACGCCGTAGGGAGGCACTGCTCTCTGCTCCGCGCTGGATGAGGGAGGGGACCCAGAGTGCAGGCCGTCGGACTTCCCTCTTCAGTTGCTGGCCCTGTGCCGCAGAGGGTGCCTTTCCTTCTCCTTTTGCAAGCTTTATGCCATCCTGGTCCGTTTAGTTCTCCTTCCTTCCTGGAACCTTCATCTGTTCCAACTCTCTCTGGCAGTATGAGCACGAGCTTATTAATGGTCACTTGTGCCACTTTGACATGTGAATGTGTTCTGTCTTTCCATGATTCTCTAAATGTCCGTGCCTGTGTGTAAGTTCTCTAGCAGCAGACATTTTTCACATTCTTCATGAAGCTGGTACTGGTAAACAATACACTGCTAAACCCACAGTTTGGATTCGGATCACATCCTTATCTCATGTCCCAGAAGGCAACGTTCTGATGGGTTCAGTAGGTCAAAAGAAATGTAATTGCTTTTCTGTGCTGACTTAAGTTTGAATAACACCGACAAACTGGACAAGCCTAGACTCTCTTGTTTCAGTTATTCAACAAATAGTGTGCCCTTTATCGATCCGGTGCCGGGCTAGACGCGCTGTGACCAGAAGACACTGACAGGAAGTGTGATGAAAGAGAGAGCAGGGCCTGGAAGAGAGAATGACTAGTAGGGACTTCAGGTTGGCGAGGAAATCTCCCCAAGGCCAATCTGGAGTTGAAAAGCGAGAGCTCAAGAGATGCCCCTAAGCAAACTTACCAGGGACCACAGTAGTTATGGGACGTGCGGGGTCGGCTGGGAGCAGCAGGGGGAGACGGAGTTAGAGGGAGAGGATGTGACATTCCCGGTGCAGCACAAAGTGCCACTTGTGTATTGAGCTAGTTAAATTTTTACAAAAATCCCTCAGGAGGAGGCATGTCTAGGCAGTGTTCAGTCAGTTGGGATGATCAATGAACCTGGGATGGAGACTGGAGCTCAGTGGAGGAGCCGGCAGCAGTAAGACCAGCTGGGTGCCGCTGGGTCTCATAGCCTGAGGAGTCGTTCCTCAGAGCCCTTCACTCAGGTGAAGTCATGATCTTGTTAGAACTCAGAAAGCAGTTTTAGAATGGGTCTAAAGGAGAAATGGTTTGAAAGAGAAATGTTCCCCACAGGCTCGTGTACTTGAACCTTGGTCCCCAGGTGGTGATGCTGTTTGGGATTATGGAACCTTTAGAAAGTGGAACCTTGCTGGGGGAAACACATCCCTGGAGATGGCCTTTAAGAACCCATAGCTTCACCCTGCTTCATTTTTGCTCTCTCCGCTTTGTGTTTGAGGCTGAAGGTGTGATCTCTCAGCATCTTGCTCGGGCCACCTGCTGGCACCCTCCCATCTACACACAAACCGTGGACTCTCCCTCTGGAATCATGAGCCCAAATAAACTCTTCCTTCCCTAAGCTGCTTTGGTCATGGCACTATAGTTTCCTCCTGAAAAATACCTTGGAGACTTTGAAGGCATCTGACTGCGGTTTCTTTGTTTCAGGTTATTTCCTGTTCGTTTGAAAACAAATGAGAAATGCTTTGGTTTTGTTTGTGTCACCAAGATCTCTCTCTCTCTTTCTCTTTCTCTCTCTCTCTCTGGCTTCTCTTTGGTTCTCTGGTCTTTATGATCTCAGTAGAAAGAATTTAGGAGAGATCCACAGAGCATGTAAAGATAGGCAGAGTTTATTTAATGGTAAAGTGGGGCTTTTTGTTTGTTTATTTTTGTTTTGTTTTTCAAGACAGGGTTTCTCTGTGTTAGTCCTAGCTGTCCAGGAACTCACTCTGTAGACCGAGCTGGCCTTGAATTCACAGAGATTCTCCTGCCTCTGCCTCCCAAGTTCTGGGATGAAAGGCGTGCGCCACCACCGCTCTGCTAAGTGGCACATTTTTGATAGTCAAGAGTGGAGAGTGGCCAAAGAGACTGTTGTGTCAGTCTGTGTTTTAGGTAGGCTTTATACCATTTCTAAAGCCTCTAGAACAGACAGCTTCTCCTGAGGGCATTTTCCCATACAGGTGATCGACAGACCCATTTGAATGAACTCTTATGAGACAGGACTCTAGTGAATTCTTGTTCTTTATCAGAAACCTCCAGCTACCTGTTAATTTCAGAAGGCATTCAGAAGGACATGTCTCTCCTCAGCTATGACTCAGATCCTATCCAATCCCCTTGACCAGTAAGCGGAGTCCTGCATTTTCAGTTCTTGGCCTTCTGAGCTACTGAATATAAGGTTGGGGACCATCCTCAGGGATCTTTCAAACTTACTGGCACCTAAGCCGCCACCTGTTTGCTTGTTTCAAAGCACATACGATTAGAGATGAAAACCACACTGACACTGGCTGGGAAGGATCAGAGTGGAAAGACAGAGCTGTGTCTTGTTTCGCAACCGCCATTGCACAGCACGGTGCTATTGTGCCTCCGCTGGGTTCTGCAATTCTGTGGTGGTTGCTCTTGCCTTATAGCATGTTTAAAAAAATCTGAAAGCAAAGCAAAACCTTTGAAAATGTTGTAACAGAACAGCGAGCTGTCAAATGAAGATAAAGGCAAGGACAGTCCCTTCTTTACCATCAAAAAGGTTAATTCAGCAGATGCCAGCAAAGAAGATGATAGCAAAAGCTCTCGCCTAGCAGTTCTAAGGGATCCTCAGTTGTAGAAAGCACAATGTCGTCAGCCCTCGCGTCTGTGGGGGTAGTTGTAGGACCCTCCAGGATTCCAAGTCAACTGAAGCTCCAGCCTTCTCTGAAACACTGTAGCATGTGTAAGTGGGCACACAGCCCTCCATGCGCCCCATCATGGCTACATTGCCCATCACAGCCAGTGCTCTCTAGGTAGCTGCTTCACAGTGTTGCTCAGGGAATGAAGAGACAGTCTGCGTGCATTCAGTACACACACAGCCATCATAGGCCTGACTGAGGTTTTGATGGGCAGTGCAGCCAACTGTGAATCAAAACCCGAGAAACAGGCAGATACAGGGACCATCTGTATTCATGCTTCCGTTGTGTCTCCACACATGTCCCTTGTCGTTGTTGGGCAGATAAAGTGTGTGTTAACACGTCGGTGTCCCATTCACTATGAAGTAGCCACTCTGTCAGCCCTGTGTTACTATGAGAACACTGTCTTGAGACTTGCTGTGTCTCATGGCTAGCGAGTGGGAAGCCAGTGTGTGGAGTCACATGCTCTCAACTTTAAGTCTGGGCTGTCCCTGGCTCCAGACTTGGTACAGCAGTTTTCTGGTAAAATTATCCACAGTAGTAGAAAACAGGAAGTGACTAGACTACACCAAAATTGAGAAATAGTTTGCTTTTCAAAACCATGGTACACTAATATAAACTAGAGATTTAAAATGGTGACGTGAATCTTGTTACTGAACTAAAAAGACAGATTGTGAAACAGAGGCTGCAGTGTAGTTTATATAAACTCCTGATTTCATTTAATCAAGTCATAGAATTTACATAATAATAAATAATGCTTTCTTCTAAGTTTCTCTTTCGCATAAGGTCACATGTCAAATTGCTAATCATGGCTACTTTGTAACGATGCATTCCAGGCAACTTTGGAAAATGACTTTAGTATAGAAAATGTCATTACAGTACACAAGTAACTGTACACAAAACCAACCAACACGCCCACATCTGTTCCGTAGCTTCCACCCTATATTGCTTTAAAGGAGTCTCAGACAATCTTATCTATAAATATTTTGACTCTAATTTGTAACTGTTGTTAGGTAACTAAATCAATTTCGTAGCTGTCGAGGAGGTTGAGGGAGTGTCCTAGTTAGATTTCTGCTGCCGTGAGAAACACCATGGCCAAAAGCAAGTTAGAGAGAAAAAGGTTTATTTCATCTTACAGCTCAGAGTCCGTCATGAAGGGGAACTGTTTCAGGAGCTCAGTGAGGGACCTGGAGGCAGGAACTGACGCAGAGGCCATGGAGGAGTGCTGCTCACTGGTTTGCTGCTCCTGCCTTGCTCAGTTTTCTTTCTTATATACCCAGGACCCCCTGCTCAGGGATCCACTTCCATAATGGGCTGGGCTCTTCCACATCGATCATCGGTCAGTGCATACAGGCCACTCTTTCGAAGGCATTTTTCTCAATCAAGAGTCCTCGACCCAGATGGCCTCACCTTGTGTCAAGTTGACAAAAAACAGGGCAGAGAGGAAACGAGGCACGGGGGATTTTTAGGGCAGTGAAATGACTCTGTTTGATGCTGTAATGGTGGATATATGTCATTAAACATTTATCAAAACCCACAGGATGTATAACAAAGAGAGCCCTCTGCATAAGCAGTGGGCTGTAGTGACAGTAGTGGGCTAATATTAGCTCATCAGTTGGAGTGGCATTTTATACTAATGCAAGACATCAACAACAGGAGTGTACATGTGGGAGCCAAGGTGCTCAATTTTCTCTGTAAACCAAAAAAAAGCTGTTAGAAAAAGTACATCATTTTCGGGAAGGAAAGGGAGTTCTTTTCTTTTTTTTTTTTAAATAGTAAAAGTCTTCCCATTGAAGTCATTCCCATTGAAACCTGATAGCAAATTGCTGATGACCTCATTGGGTTGATAGCCAATGGGAACAGCCCCTCCCTCCCCTCTTCTTTGTCACAGCCCTAATTTTGACTCCTGGACTTTATTTTTAGTGTGTTGTTTTTTTTTAAACCAGCATGTGTGTTAGATCTTGCTATGACATATTTGAACAAAGTGTGTTTCTGTGGTTAGTTCTTATTTTTATACTTTGTAGTGCTGGGGATGAAGCACTCTACCCCTGAGAGACATCCTTCTTTGGCTCCCTAGACCTTTTTAATGTCTGGATTTGGGGATCTCTGCTTTCATGTTATCATTTCTGCTCAGTTGTCGGGATTCCCACACTGCTCTCTGTCCCTTTTCCTTCCTACTCTCTCATACTGTGTGCTCTAATAACCTTGGACCTGAGCTTTCTATGGTTTACTCGCCAAGAGCGCAACCTGCCTCCTAGTTCATTCTGGTCCTTTATAGAGTTGGAGCTCACCTCAGACTCTACCCTAATAGTAAAAGTTTTCTAAGGGCCAGGCACGGTGGTACACCCCTTTGACTCCAGCAATCTGCAGAGGCAGATGGATCTTTGTGAGTTTGAGGCTAGCCTGATCTGCATAGTGAGTTCCAGGACAGCCAGGGTTACAGAGAGAGACCACATCTCAAGCAAAACAAAACAGAAAGGTTTTCTAGTATCATCTCTGTTACAGTAACTAGAGGACAGTTGTTAGGAGTGACCCGGGCCGTGTGTGAGCCCCTGCAGTGTTCCACAAAGACTCCCTCTCCCATGGTCCCATTATCAAGACCATGCCCTAGCAAACTCAATCAAGCCGCCAATCTGGATGATTCAGAGAATCAAGACCAGAGGCAGGAATTTCTTGACACCCAAGGGAGGAGAGCCAAGCCATCAGAGAATGGAAAGAAGAGGCAGACAGCAAAGCTGTCACAGGAGTTAGAGCACACAAGAAGTGACAGTCAGAGCAGCCAGAAGCAGCTGCAGGAGAGCACACTGCTTTGTGCTTTGTGTCTGTTAGGGCGGCAGCCCCAGCCAAGCTGCGCTAAACTCACAGGTTTGGAATTTATTTCCACATTTTGTATTCCTGGGGAAGTGTTTGTAAAACATGCTTTTCTCCTGGACTGTCCACTTTCAGGAAAACTGGGGGGTAAAAAAGTGTTTTTAACTTCTCCTCAAGAGAATCCAAACTGTGTTAAGATAAACGCTCTGGCCTGGGGTTCATGTTCAAGAGCAGCTTGTTGTGGAGGTTGCATGCTCGGAGGACACTCTGTAGGAGTGGAAAGATCCAGAAGACACTTTGAGCCTGTGCAGCTGTCATCGTGTGCTTTAGCTCAGTTCTGTGTCCAGGTAAATAAAACCCAGTGAGCTGTGTTCCGGGCATCTCCTTGGTGCAGAACGCTGTGGCGACTTTCCAGAACCATTCTTTTGTTTAAGAACATTTACCCAGCAAGTTCTGAAGGCCTCGGAGCTCAGACGGGAGGCAGCACTTGTTTCCATAGTGTTGTTTGCTTAGCTCTTGAAGGGTGCTGGGCTCGGTGTTGGGATCCGGTTCTTCTCTGCCCTGCTTTAAAGTGGGTGCTCTTCATTTCTTCACAATGTTTTTAAAGTTGGAACTCTGTGACGGTGACGTTCCCTGGCAGAGTGGTCCCCAGACAAGCAGGATTCCCTTCTCCTGACTGAACCTGAGAATCAACCGTGCCTCTTGGCCATAACACCGAGCACTTCTTTCATAGCAAAGGCCGCTGGACCCTGGCCAGAGCCTGCTGCTGTGGGGCACCCGCCATCGTCCTGAATGTCTCGCCTGTTAGTAACAGCCGTGTATACTGTGTAGGAGCTGCCAGGTTTACTGTCTCACATGCTTTTTATAGTGGAGGGAAGAATAGCTCGGGGGTTTTATGTAACTGGTCCAGGCTCATTTAACCATGTAACTGACTCCCAGATCTCAAAATGCTGTCTACCCAAAGAGAAAAGTCTGAAATCGGAGGGAACTGCATTGAGTTTGCCTCTGAGAAACACAGCAGTCCCCCTTCACCTGTGATATCAGTGGCAACCCAGCCTGAAATCCCAGAAATAAAAAAATTCACGTTTTAACAACTTTTAATACAACTTGCTGTTCTAATTTATGAATTACTACTCTTCTAAATCTCTTAATGTATCTAACTTACAAGTGAAACCGTGCCACAGGCAGATACGTATAGGAGAATTCGTAACTACCGCACTTTCTCCTATAGGTGTGGTAGCTAACCATCTGGCACCCTCCAGGGCTTCAGTTGTCCACTGGGAGGCTGGTGTTGGATCATATCTTCTGTGGATTAAGGGGTGTGGTGAAAGGAGAGAGAGAGAGAGAGAGAGTGTGTGTGTGTGTGTTGAGGGGATCTAGTAAAAAAAATTAAAAAAATATGGGGAAAAGAGCATGCCTATGCAAATGACCTCTAAAAGGCTCTGAGCCTAGTAGCCCAGTTCTTCCAGCCCACAGTTTCTCCCAGTGCTAGCCCACTCACGTTTCCACAAGTGCCTTTCTCTTCCTTAATAAACTCTCTCTGCCTCTATTACTGATTGTAATAGTCCATTCTTTGTCCTTGGACACAAGAGCCCGGGAACTCCAGTGGGTGCCTCTAGGACTCGGCTTCTGCCTATAGCAGGAGGCCTCTTGTATCTCATTCTTGTAAGTGAGGTTTTAGACGGTGTGAATGGCAAAAGAATCTGGCACCGTTAAGAAGCCAGGTTTGACAACTGGTTTGAAAACCTTGCCAACAGGCAAGGGGGTGTGGAGGCTGTTTGCATATACAGTGTCGAAGCCCATTGTCTGCTGGGGGAGAAGGTAAGAGCAGGGGAGGTGGGGGAAGGATGGGAGTGTGGACAGATGGACGCCTGGTGCTCCTGGTGTGCTCACGATGTGTGCTTTGTTTCTGGGTTTCCACTATTCCTACATCACTTTAATAACATCATACTTCTGTACTTCATCTGTATGTGGGCACTTCACAGAGAGGGAGTTATGAAAGGCGCGTAAAGGGAGCTCAGTTTAGCTAGTGCTGGTGTTCACACGAGACAGCAGCATGTCTAACACAGGACCCGGGTTGTGTCACTGTCACAGATGTTGAAATTGTCGTGCCCCATACGCATCAGTAAACAGCTCCTATCTTTTAAGTCAATCATATTGTTCTAGTCAGAATTATAGTCTTATCCAAAAATTCAGATGCAAAAGCCTTTATAAATAGCATTTATTTAAATAACCATGTAGCTTGACACTGTTGGAACTCTGAACATGTGACTGGTCTAAGTTGCAGACAGCACTTTATTGGCATGTGACTGGAGTAAAGCCCCAGAGAGGGTACCGGAACTTTCTTTTTTAAGTACTACTTTAGGTTGACAAAATAAAAATGGCATTTTTTAAAGCTTCCTTTCCATTGTGACTATGGGTGGGGGAATGTCTAGAAGAGGGAAATACAATACTGACTATCCTGCTGTTTATGCTAAACTCTTTTTGAGAATGGCCCACAAAAGTTTTGTATAGCTTGTTATCTGTGCAAGACAACAGCAGGTATGGCTATAGGAGCTGTTGGGAACTCTTCATGCGCTCATGTGGGATGCTCATTTCTACTTTTAACCTTAATCAAAAGCCAGGGGACTTTCACTGTGCTTGGGCTTTGAGCGTCTACATCACTCAGTTTGCACAATGCACTGGAAGCCTCTGAAATCGTATCTCGCTTTTTATGCCAAAGAACTTCAGCCCCCAGGCCTTTGGTTCTGTACTTGGTCCACACAGGGAGCATCTGTGTGCCTTAAAAACAGAAGCAAAAATCCTTTGTCTTTGGAAACAACTTCCCCTCTAATCAGTTGTGTGTGTGTGAAATGTGTGTTTGTGTGATCTGTGTGTGTGTGTTTATGTATGTGTGTTTGTGTGTGTGTTTGTGTGTGTGTGTGTTTATGTGTGTATGTGTGTGTGTGTGTGTGTGTGTGTGTAACTTTTCATTTTAGAGTTAGTGTTCCATGCTTTTTTTCAAGATGAATAGAAAAATAGGGGCAGAACACAGGGTTGAGGATCCGTTGGAAAATCCAGATAAGATGTGGGTGATAATGAAAACCACCATGTATTCCTGGCATGGCCTTTAACAAAGCCACAGGAAATGGTGGGAAGGTTCTGTGATGAATCTTCGATGGTGGTGAGGCTGCCTTAGCATGCTGCTTCCAGATTCCCTTGTCTTTTAGAAAAACAGCTCTGTTGAGATGAAGTTTCCGTGCCACAAATCCCACCTGTGTCACGTACCCGACTCAATGGTTTTTAGTACAGCCGCAAAGACCTGCGACCATCTGCACAGTCCACTAAAAAGAACCCAGGCCTTTAGCTGTTGATATCTCTTTTTGCCCTTTGTATTTTTCACTTTCATTTTGTGTTTATTTACAAAAGTGAGGATTCAGTGAAGTTCAAATAAGGCTGCTTGTGTATGACATTCAAGTACCGCCTCCTGGGAAGTATCTCCCGGGGGCTCTCTAGCTGATAAGCTGAGTGCCTGGCAGGACAGGGCTGCTGCTGAGCTGCATGTCAGTGTAGCAGTTCCATGAAGTTTGCAGTTCCCAGCCCATCTCTATTTGGAAAAGCAGAACAGGCAGATCAATGTTCATGGTTACTGTTGAAGTCCAGTCCTGCACAGCAGGCAGCTCCATGGGAAGGCTGAGGGCCTTGAGTGGTTAGGGAGCAGGCGGGTCTGCAGAGTGCTGTGCCTGCTTCTGCTCCCCCTAGTCTGCATGGGCAGGAAACTGCTGGTAGTTTCCTCCAATCTTTTAAACATGAATTTGACTTCATACAGAAGAAGTAGGAAGAGAAGAAGGGGTGAAAGGAGGAAAAAGGAAGGCTGGAGGGAGGGAAGAAAAACAGGTGGAGACGGAAGGGAAGGAGTTAGTCCCTTCCCACAAGTACTGCACTCAAACAGGCCGACTTTTTACAACAAGAGAACATTAACCTTTTTTTTTTTTTTCCCAAAGGTCGCCAGATCCCACCCTTGGACCCCCATGAGAATGGAAGCAGTGGAGGGATGAAGCTTGGAAACCAGAGCTTGCAAGCTGGCCGTCGGTGCTGCTGACCCAAGGGCCATGGCATATGGAGCACAAAGGAACCAGAGACCTCTCCAGTGTCCAGTGCGCACGGCAGGACCCCACCCTTGGGGCTAACTCTGCCTTCTGGAGAGTGAGCAGTTTTGCACCCTGGAAGACCTGCAGGATGCTGAGCAGGGAGGTTCCCTGAAAAGAGATTATAGAAAACTCTGGAAATTGCACCATACCACCACAACATGGCCTTCGGTTTATGAATATACACAACAGGGGTTATACTTACTAAGGAATAGGTAGAGTTGCCATTCTTGTTAAGGAAATATTAGAAAATTTTTAAATTTGTTCATAAACTTTGCAGTACTGTTCTCCTCTGATTTCCATGTCACCTAGTCAGATTCTAGTAACCGCCCCCCACCCCCCCAGCCTCGGGCCAGGGCCGTCCTTTCTGGCCAGTTCACCAAACGGCAAAGGCAAGACAGAAGGCTAGTTTTTAGCTTTGGAAGTAAACCTTTATTAGTTTTCTGAGGGAAATCAGAGAAGTATAGCTGGACCATCACTCAAACTGAGAATTGATCTGTAAGAGATAAAGGTTGCATTCGGAATGGCCATGTGTGTCCTCTTTCATCTAACCAATGAACATTTTTCCAAGGTATGATCGTACATAAACCAGTCAAATCAGACTAGTGTGTCACTTATAACTTTGGGGTTGGGAGGCCCGGTTTAAACGAGTTAAGTAGTTGCTGTGTCCGCATTGCTAGATGGAAAATGGAAATGGCGTTCAGGGCACTGCCCAGCGTGTACCCTCTCCACTGCAGTGAGTCTCTACTCTTGGAAGTGATTAATTCACAGAGCATTGTTTTGTGCTCTACGTCACGGTGTCACATCTAAGGGAAAAAACTAACCAGAGGATGTTTGAGTCTAAGTTGTAGGGCAAACTTCTATTAATAGTAGCTAATCACAGGTTGCCACAACTAGCCAGAGGAATATTGCCGCCTTAAAATTTCGGACCCCTAAAAGTATAAAATCAGAAGAGGTATTTTCAGCTTTGCCAGCTTTGGAGAGAAAGGGCATCAAGCAGCCAGGGTCCAGTCACAGACGGCGCTTGTCGATTCCGGGATGTGTGCTTCAATGTAATGTTCTGCCTGCTTCTCCCAGCTTGGGAGTTAATGGAATCTTAGAATACAGGGGATAGAAAATACTTGTCTTGATTCAAGAGTGTCCCTCATTGACTTCTAACGGGCATCTCAAACGTTGTTAGCAAATGGCATCTGTATGTCGTGCAAGGCCTCGACAAGAACCGCCCGTACCTGTCCCATGCAGCCTGCATCGCTGGCTGACAGGAGTCTTTTGCTGGCAAAGACATTAATGCACTCACTGACAATGAGACAAACAATTGCATTGAAGCTGAAGTGGCCTCTCTCCAGGTAGTATCAAGCTTATTTCTGAAGCTCCCCTAGTTTTAGGAAACCTTTCCTGGAGTTTGTATTTGTCTCCTAGCTGTCCTGATTTCCAAGCCAAGATGGTACTGTTCCTAGAAGAGAACTTTTCGGCTTTGGATTGCGTTTGCAGAGGTTCAGTTTTGCGTGAACTGGGCTTCGCCTTGACAGCGAGCCACCATGGGTGTATTGGAGGAACACTTGAGGAAATGAAACCTTGCTTTTCCCAAGTTGCATTGCCATTGATATCAAAGCCATTCAGAGGGTAAGAACGCAAATGTGTCACCACCATGAGCAAAGAGAGTATGTGGCACTCGGGCACACAAATATTCACACCATCTTGGGCCTTCTTTGCAGACACGCTGTGGCCTTCGTTCCTTTTCACCCTTGGCTCAGGATCCCTTTTGGTCTGTCTTCTCAACTGACCTTTGACCACAGAGCAGTATGTAAAGACCTAGAAATTACAGTTGCTCCAGCTTAGTGTGTAGTATCCTTATCCTTGTTCCCAAAATTCCCTTCCCAGCCCCCATGGTCTTTTCTCTATCATGTGGCAAATTTGTGTATGTGTAAATATGATTTGGTGTTGGATACACCTACATGTAATCCATTTCAAAGTGGCTGGGTTTGACTCATGATCTCGTATCTGTAAGTGAGGCACAGATTGTCAGAGGGAGTCTTTCAGTACCAGTCCCTGAAAGCAGCAGTGGAGTTGTGCAAACATTTTACATAGGTACAGAATCGACTTGCCATTTTTCAGTTAAAAATGGTACATTAGGGTACTGAGTATGGCATTACCTTGCAGACTAACCCGCATTCTAGCCAACAGTAAGGGCTGTGCCCCGGTGGGAACCCCACTCTCTCCTGAAGGAGGTTTGGGGATTGAAGTGTTTCGTCTGCCATCAGAGACTATGGCCCTGCGCAGGCTTCCCTCCTCTCTGCAGCGTCCAGGGCAGGCAGTGAGAAGTCCGCCATCAGCCGAGGGTTCTGGCTGTGTTCAGACCCGACCATGCCTTTTACCACTGCTGTGACACCACTCACGCTGTCACAGACTGTCACTCTTTCTGGTATTTCTGTAAAGGGTTTCTGCTTGGGCTGGACCCAGGTTTGTACCTTGAAGACCCCTCCGCAGACCCCTAGGACTTCTGCACCTTGTACTCTGTTCTATGATAAAGCGTTTCCCTCAGTGCTCATTTGTATCGATTGCTTCTGATTTTAACCTATTGGTATGATCATACTAATAAATATTTTAAGTGTTACTGAGTATCTTTTTCTTATTACAGTCAGTAAAGTTATTATTTGAAAGTCAATTCAGAATAAAGAGAAATATGTACACCCATACATGTGGAGGCTTGGAGAAGGATCTTCACTGACGCACTGTTGACAATAGCGGATTGTCTTCCGCTAAGGAAACGGATGAATCAAACAGGACTTGGTCACATGATGAGAACTGAGGGGTAAGACGATGAGTCTATAGCATATCACCATGCGTCTCCAGGCAGAATGTGGAGTGCGAGGCTGCACGGTCCTGAGGGAGCCACTCATGGGAGTCCATTGACTAGCCCTGAGCAGATGTGCACTGCGCACCGTGGGAAATGGAACCATGACCCTAGATGCATGAGTAAAGACAACTGGGCATGGTGATGTGTGGATGGACATAGAAGAACGAGAAGGAGAAGCATGAAGAGGAATGACATCGAATCATCAGCAGAGTTCATTCATTTCATGGTATAAAAATCTGACGTCAATGCCCAGCATGGCTGCACACTCCTTTAATCCCAGCACCAAGGACACAAAGGCAGGGGGATCTCTGTGAGTTCACTGCCAGCCTGGTCTACAGAGTGAATTCGAGGCCAGCCAGGGTTACATAGTGAGACCTCATCTCAATAAATAGATAAATAAATAGGTCTGGAGCCGGTATGTCAAGATGATAGTATTTAACAGACTCAAGGCTTGTGCTTTCCTAGAGTCTGTGTCTCCCTGCATTGATCTTTCTTAGGGACGGAGGGACGTGGAGAGAAGAAGCAAGGATAAGCTGACTTTTCAATGTTCTAGAAACATCTCCGGGTCATTGCCAGCCTGACAGCCGCACCTCACCTCTGTCTCTTCAGCTCCCCTGCCTGCCCACAGGCACCACGCTTGCTCACATACCCTCGTGGGGCTTGTGTTTTCCACACAGAGCTCAAGCTGAAGGAATAGATGAAGGCCTGTGTGAAGTGGCGCCATATGTTCTTTAAATTTGACAGGCCTCCAAGGGCATGCTGGGAAGCTGCTCTGGCTATACACAATGAAACAAGAAGAGGGAACAGTCCACCATGGCCAACAAAGGATGTGATGTTCTGGTTATGTGAGAGAAAATACATTTTTTTTTTTTTTTTGCATTTACTGAGAGGTGGCTACCTATTTGTGACTATTTGGAGTCAGCCAACAAACCTGTGCAACCTAGACTTCTTGGTCAGTAGGATTCTGCACAAGGATCTCTCATCTCCTCCATTTCTTACACTAACTTTGTCCCCCTTGGGGATGTATTTAGTAGGACCCAGGGTCTGTTGTCATGCCCCGAGGCCGGGAGGCCTTCCTGGCCTCTTATAGTTGCTGTAAATTCTGGTTGGTGGAGGGACTGGAGGATGGAACACGTTGACCCGGACAGTATGCAACTTGAAGCTCTAATTACTCAGCAGTCCCTGTGGCTGCTCAGCCTTTAAATATTTCTGGTCCAGACAGGTGTTGCTTAGAGACAAAGATTTCTTCCCTATGTTGAGAACATTCATCTCTAGGAATGGCTTCTCTCATTTCTACCAAGGCAATGTGTTACTGAATCAGTCCTTTCTACATATGTGAAGTTTCTTCCCTCTGTTCCAGTGTGTGTGTGTGAGAGAGAGAGAGAGAGAGAGAGAGAGAGAGAGAGAGAGAGCGGCAGGTGTGGTGGTGCACACCTTTAATCCCAGCACTACAAAGGTAGAAGCAGGCTGATCTCTGTGAGTTCAAGGCCAGCCTGGTCTATATAGTGAGTTCCAAGCAGGCAAGAGTTACAAGAGGCCCTGTCTCAAAAACAAACAAAATTTTTTAAAAATGCTCTATGTTGGCAGATACACTGAAAATAGGCAGTCTTGCATGTTGTTGCCAGAGCATGAAGTAGCCTTTCTAGAGAGCAGCTTAGTGATGTAAGTCTAAAATATTTTAGAAGATCACGCTCCTTCACTGGTGTCCGTCACGTTTCTGTCACTGACAAGGCCTAGGATGCTCAACTTAGGAGGGTATCTGAAATTTCAGACCAGAGAGACAGAGACAGAGACCGGGTTCAAGCAGAGCTAGGAGAACAGACCAGAGAGACAGAGACAGAGACCGGGACATATCCTCTTCAAGACAGACAGAGACTGACATATCCTCTTCAAGGACAGGCCCCAGTGGCCTAACTTGCTCTTACTAGACCCCAAATTCTAAAGGTTCCACCACTTGCCAATAATACCACATAGTGGGGATGTTTAAAGGTGTTGTGTGACTTTCCTTGGGGCGATGAGAACCAATGTCTACTAATCCCAGACTAGGAATGAGTGACAGACCAAAATAACCATCCGACCAAAATCCAACTTCAGGAACTAATGGAGTTACTAGAATTGCTTGAAGAATGTGGTTGAGAGGGTACTAACAAGAGTATGGTGACTCAGAGACAACAGCACCGAAACACAGCCCCCGCCTGAGTGATAATTCACAGAAGACTTGACCCTGGGGCTCTCTGCACCCCTTGAAGGTGGTTCACCAGGCCCAGAGAGTCTGCTCCACAATGCTTTTTACTGGAAAGGGGCTTTGTCATCTTGTGAGTTTCAGCTTCCCTGGACCTGAGGTATGCGACTGCCCGAGAACCTCATGAGCCTCCCTACTTCCGCCAGGAAGGACCCGTCCGGTTTTAAGAAAATTGCTACACAAGCAATTTAGATCCAAGCTATCACACCCAAATTCTACTTTTCCGTTTCTAGAAATTCTGAGCATGCATTCATGCATAAAACACACACACACACACACTCACACACACACATACACACGCACTCACACACACATACACTCATATACACACACACACATTCACACTCACACACGCACACATACACGCGCACACACACATACACTCACACACACTCACACACACACACATACACACACACATGCACATACACACACACACACATTCACACACACACACTCACACACGCACACATACACGCACACACACACATACACTCACACATACACTCACACACACACACACACGCACACACACTCACACACACTCACACACACACATACACTCACACTCACACACACATTCACACATATACACACTCACACACACACACTCTCACACACACATACACTCACATACACACACACACTCACACTCACACACATACACACACATACACACTCACACACATACACTCACATACACACAAACACACACACACACGCACACACACGCACACATACACACACTCACACTCACACACACTCACACGCACACAAATGGTCAGTGTACATGGGAAGTCTGTGGACAGCATGGCACAGTGCCCATGTGCCCACTGTTCTCTCTGTGCCCTATCCTTATACATGCCTCCTTCATCTACTTCCACACCGTGCTCAGAGTGCAGGAGAGGTGTGATGAATGCGAGCCTCTCTGGGGGTCTCAGAGGTTGGTAAAGCAGCAAGCTGGGGTTGGGAGGCTACTCTCCCAGAAGGCCTCCGTCAGCATCTCTATGCTATTGCTGAAGCCCCATGGTTACAGTCAGAGCTGAGCAGTGCTTGGCGCCTTCTGGGAAGGTGGCTGCTGTGATGGGCTGCTTTTTTCCACTGTCCACTCCCGCAGCCCAGCGGGGAGAGTGAGCACGGGGAAAAGGGAGGCATGACTTCATACCAGCTGCACGATAGTTCTGTAGGCCTCAAATTCTTTGTTTACAGGCAGATTGTATATCCTTACTGGGGCACCCATGAGTAGTCAGCTGGGATAGCAGGAAATATGGCATGGTCAAAGGCAAACTCACTACGCAAACCTATAGTTTGAATGGCTTTGTCTCCTGAAATGCGTTTCTAAAGTATTTAAAGAGTGGAAACAATCTGATTCTGATTATAGTTAGAACCTTTGCAGGTGATTAGGATGAAATAAGTCATCAGCAGGAGCTGGGAATGAGGGTGCAGGCCTGTAGGTCTGATGCATGGGAGGCTAAGGCAGGAAGATCTCCATAAGTTCAAGGCCAGCCTATGTCACATAGTAAGTTCCAGGACAGTCTAGGCTACAGAGTGAAGTTTTATTGAAAACAGAAAAAACAGAACTCAGTTAAGAGTGCTTGCTGGGTTAAGTATGAAAATCTGAGTCTGAATCCCCAGCTCGCACGTAAATCCAGGTATTGGCCCACGTGCCTGCAATCCCAGCATTGGGGGATGGAGTTTGGAAGCACCAGCCAGCCTAGCAGAAACTTGAATTTCAGGTTCAGTAAGAGACTCTGTATCAAGAGAGGAAGGTGGAGAATGATAGAGCAGGATGCCTGACATCTTATGTCCTCCGTATATATGTGCATGGGTGAAGTGCGCGCACACACACACACACGCACGCACACACCCCACACAAAACAATACAACCACAACCAAAGGCTCCAGGTTGGAGTCCTCGTGATTGAATCCTGATGATTTTGTGAGGCAACAGAGACCGGGTCGCATGTGAGTAAGTAACCTTTGTTTTTCTGCGTGTGACGCCTCGTTCCACCCCAGGACTCTGCCAGCAAGTGGGCCATAACCAGATACGGGTCATCGACTGTAGGCTGAACTGTGATCCTGCTTTAAAATGAGCTGCCCAGCCTGTGGTACTGTGTTCTTAGCAACAATCTGAGACATTTGGTCACTTTGGTCTTGCCTCCCACACATCTAGCCGGGGAAGATGATGTATTGGAAAGGGAATCAGAAAACTCAGCCGTTCCCGGGGAAGGGCCTTCTTGTAGCTGTCTTTATAAAGTCTCACATGTGTCCACCCTCCGTCTCCCCGACCACCCACCAATCCACACTCATTCACCCGACCTTGTCTCTATCTAACCACCTACCACTCACACTCATCCATTTACCTACCCACCCACCCCTCACCATAATCCACCCACCCACCCACCCCTCACTGTAATCCACCCACCCACCCTCACCATAACCCACCCCCCACCCACCCCTCACCATAATCCACCCACCCACCCCTCACCATAACCCACCCACCCACCCTCACCATAACCCACCCCCCACCCACCCCTCACTGTAACCCCCCCCACCCCTCACTGTAATCCACCCACCCACCCATAAATGCATGCAACCATTTCCCTATACACTCATGCATCTCTTTACCCACAGCGACCCGTCTGTCTGTCCATCCACTCACCTTTCCAAGAAGGATTTATTGAGCCCTCAATAAATTGTGAATCAAATGCTGGGCTAGTCTTCCATTCTCCCACCAGTCTATGCAGCTACCAAGCTTAGAAGGGAGAGGCAGGAAGTGAAAGATAAGCAAACCAGGACTGAATAGAGAGCCCAACTGCAGACAAGACAGCTTGACTTAGAGATACTCTGACTTCTGAGGAGGAACTAAAATCCTAGAAATCTACTCCGATTCTTAATCCTCAGATGATCCTGAGCAAGGTCCTTAGTCTCTCTGGACCTCAGTTTCTTCCTGTAAAATGGGGATAATACCACACTCCAGGACTAATGTCAAGTGAAGTGAAATAAACAATGAGCTAGGACAGGACAGGATAAGCTTCAGCCTTTGGCTGTCGCTGGGAATGGCATTTTTCTCCCGACTTGTAGCTGCCACATTATTAATTTTGTTCCCATCTCTTATCCTGGAAGGCAATATAATGTAGAGATTAAGAACCTTGAAGTCGACGCTCTGAACCCAGCGTCCGGCTCCATGATCTGTGGGTGGCGAGATCCTTGGCAGAGTGATCCGAGTTTCCTCATTGGCAGATGTCATCCACGGGCACCCGTATCTTACTTCTGGAACCCAGATAGTGTCCCGAGTGGCAAGACTTTCCCGAGCTTGCTGTAGACTCGCTTAGCACCAAACCTAGAGCTGCTGGGACATTTTGTAACCGTGGTTTCTCCGAACGGGGCGAATACTGTGGTCATTTACCTCCAGAAACACTGCTGGGTTTGACGGTGAGACTCGCCCTCTGACTCTACCTGTAGGCTCGCTGTATTACTTTTAGGACACTCAAGCAAATCTCGAGAGTCCGGAAACATCTTCCCCAAGGACATAATGTACTCTGAGCTATGAACCCCCACCTCATGATTGTACTCTGGGGACGAAGGGAACAAAGGTCTGGGTTGAGGCCAAAACGTACAGTCTCCAAAGGCTCCTTCCCCCATACTCATGCCCTTCACAGTGCCACCCGCCTGGAACTACAGGGTTTCACCCCACAGAAAGAAGTCCTCGTGGTCCTGGCTCTAGGCAAGAACTCAGAAACAGTCATTTTCAGAGATTCTGCTGCGCCCAACACTGCGGAGGTGTTTCACACCATTTCATCTTTTGATTTACACAACTTTCATGAGGTCGATGCTGTTCTTATCCCCATTCTACAGGTGAGGAAACTGAGACCCGAAGATAAATTACTCAAGATCATAGACTGGTAAAATGGGCTAGAAGCCAAATGTTAGCTACTGTTATTTCTTCCTTTCTTTACTCTCATTAATCTGGGGAAATAAAGGGCTGCTGAAAATGAAAACCATTCTTACTGACAAGTTTCCAGGAGCTACTATCAAATTATATTTCAGTTTGTCCACAAAAAAATCTGAGAAAGATGCACGGTTCTAATATGTAATTCATTCTTTTCCCTTGCTGTGCTGGGGATTGAGCCCAGGGCCTTGCACATGCTTAGAAGTCAATTCAGCAACACCCTCAGCTCAGTGGATCTCATTTGTAAGAAAGGATCCAGAGAACGTAGAACATAGAACATCTCAGTTCTACGCAATCAGAAAGTAGGGCAAGCTGTATCCACGCTGAGACAGATCCTATTTTGAACACATTCTCACATCTCAGGGGAACATGGTTTGTTTTTTTTTTTTTTTGCCCGGGGAGCTAAGGGTTAATCAGCTCTGGCTGGAAGAGCAGAATTGCCCTATTAAAAGGGACTTGCTGGTTTGACTCACTAGCATCTAAAACTGCTGCTTTGATTCTTCCAGAAGGTTGCTGTCTTTCCCTCCTCCTTGGTTTTGATGGTTGCTCAGCCCTCAGTGAAGTTCTTAAATGCCTTGGAAGTAACTCACACTCCTGGTTCAGGAATCTAGACTTTGTAGGGTCTGAGGGCCCTGAGCTGCTGATAAGCCAGTGCCCAAACTAGTGTCAGTGAGCCTGGAGATGACCTTTCTCTGCTTCAACTCATGTTCTCCTTGGACTTACAAATACCCAGTGTTTTTATTTGTTTACAAAAACAAAAAACAAAAAAAAAAAACCTCCAACTCGTCCCCAGGGCCCACCCCAGAGGTCCTGTGTGTCCATCATACACTTTCTCCCACGCTGCTCCCTCTCTACATGTGCTTAAATCCTTGCTAATTTTGATCAGCTGCAGTGTAGCTCCTCTGCTCTTTCTTTCTTCTGCACTCACAAAATTATCAAATATGAATCTTGGTCCTTGTGCTGCCTCGTTTTCTGTCAACTTGACACACAAACTAGAGCTATCTGAAAGGAGGGAACTTTGAGAAAATACCTCTGTAAGATCCAGCTGTAAGGCATTTTCTTAATTAGTGATTGATGGGGGAGGACCCAGCCCATTGTGGGTGGGGCCATCCCTGGGCTGGTGGGCCTGGGTTATATAAGAGAGCAGGCTGAGCAAGCTATGGGGAGCAAGCCAGTAGGCAGCACTCCTCCATGGCCTCTGCATCAGCTCCTGCCTCCAGGCTCCTGCCCAGTTTGAGTTCCTGTCCTGATTTCCTTTGATGATGAGCAGCAATATTGAAGTGTAAGCCAAATAACGTCCCCAACACACACACACACACACACACACAACTTGCTTTCTGGTCATAGTGTTTCGTCACAGCCACAGAAACCCTCAGACAGTCCGCTATTCACTTGATTTCCTCACCTGAGTTTGGCACCTATCCCTCATTTTGAATTGCCTAAGACTATTAGAGACTCCTCTAATGCTGGTTTCTCTAGCCTTGATCTCTCCACTGCCCTCCTGGATGATCCCTGTGTCTGGTTTCTGTGTCTTGGGCTCCATGGTCCCGCCAACGTTTCCCTTTTCATCTTCTTTTGCTGGATCAGGCAAACTTCCTGCTTAAATTTTAAAGTTATCTTCTGCAAACCTCTTGTGATAGTTAATCTTGAGTCAACTTGGATTGAGAAATGTCTCGGTGACTAGTGAGGTGCACCTCTGGCTGTGTTTGTGGGGTGTTCAGGCTTTCGTCTAATCAGGCATTTGACCCCTGATGGATTCAAAATTGGAGTAGACTTTGGTGGAAACTGGGAGAAGGTCTGGTCTGCTTAGAGGAACCAGGTCACTGAAGGACAAATCCTGCCCTGGCCCTTCTTGGCTTTTATCTTTTGCTGCTTTGTGCTGAGCTGCTCTGCACCATTGCACCTCTTCCTGCCACTGATGGATGGAAACATCTGAGATTTCTGAGGCTAGAGAAGTCTTTCCTTCTTTAAGTTGTTCTGCTGCGGGTGTTTCATCAGAGCAATGAAATCATTGAGTATGTGGTTGGATGGGAGGGCTGAGGGGCTGAACCATGTCCTGGTGGGTGGCATTTTATACTTTTTTGATTTAAGCATTTGATATCCAGTGTTCTGTTTTTGTACCTTCTGTGCATGGCTTGCAGCAGTCTTATGGGGGTAGCGCCTTCCATGGCTTCTTTTCTTTATTCAAAGGTTGTATTAGTCAGGATTCTCTAATCAGTGGTTCTCAGCCTTCCTGACACTGTGACCCTTAAATACAGTTCCTCATGTTGTGGTGACCCCCAACCATACCATTATTTTCTTTGTTACTTTGTAACTGTAACTGTGCTACTGTTATGAATCATAATGTAAATATCTTATATGCAGATGGTCTTAGGTGACCCCTGTGAAAGGGTCATTCAACCCCTTAAGGGGTCACGACCCACAGGTTAAGAACTGTTGTATTAGATGAACTGGCAAAGTGCCTTAATTTCTTGATGCTGCAATAAAATATCTGACAAAGAAACTTAAGGATGGAAAGAAGACAGGGAGGGTTTGTTTTGGCTCAAATCTAAGGGTATGGTCAGGGTGGCAGGATCTTGAGGACACTGGTCATTGTACATTTGCTGTCAGAAAGTAGAGATTGGTGAATGCTGGCATTAGCTTGCTTTTTCCTTTTTATTCAGTCCATGCCCCAGCCGATAGGAAGGTGACAGGTCTGTAACAGGCCTCAGACCTTAGCACAACTAACTCCATGATCGAAGTATCATTTGGGCTGTAAAACTCAGCATGTAGACAGCACCACCTGTCACAATGAAAACAAAGACCTAATCCATCAAAGTGAGTAAAGAAAAAAATGGAGAACAAAATTCCCAAACAGAAGAATTCCAAGTGATTTATATAGGATATTCCTTTTGAGCATGGCTGTGGATAGTGACCATCCTTCCGTCCTTCTCTTCCTCCCTCCCTCCCTCCCTCCATCCCTCCCTCCCTCCCTCTCTCCTCCCTCCCTTCCTTCCTTCCTTCCTTCCTTCCTGTGCAATAAGGAAAGGGAGAGAGAGATAAAGTAACTGTTCAACAGAGAAAATGAACAATAACCCTCGGGCAAGTTCAAGTTCAAAAGCAACAGTCTTGTTGATAGTGTGTTCCCTGGATATATTTAATCTGTAATAAAAGGATGAAAATAGCACTTTACTTGCTCTTCCCCCTAAAACTCTGGTCTGAACATGAGAAACACATCAGATGAACCCCAACTGACAGGCAACTGTCTAATACTTTCAAGCCAACTGGTTAAGACACAGGAGTTTGGAAGGAAAAGCCCATACTATAACAAATACTCAGCACCCAGAAGGGAGACTTGGAGCAGGAAATGGTCAACTGAGGGAAAGAGGCCTAAAGACATAGGTTTGCTCCTGGGTTTCCTGTTGTAAAAGAACACCAAGATACTTCTTGTTTGTTTGTTTCCCGAGACAGAGTTTCTCTGTTGTAGCCCTGGCTGTCCTGGAACTCACTCTGTAGACCAGGCTGGCCTCAAGTTCACAGAGATCCGTCTGCCTCTGCCTCCCAAGTGCTGGGATTTAAGGCATGTGCCACCACCGCCCGGTTTCCAAGATATTTCTTAAGCAAAATGATTAGAAAACAATCTTTTGGAAATTTCTGTTAGAGGGGCTGGAGGATATCTCAGTATTTAAAAGCTCACGGAGGACCTGAGTTAGGTTCCCAGCTAGCTACCCACATTGTCAAGCTCCCCAGCACCTGTCACTCCAGCTGCGGGGGATCGAGTGCCCTCTTCAGGACTCTGTGAGCACCCTCTGTAAGCACCCTCACTTACAAGTGCACCCCCAAACACATAATTAAAATAAAATCTACCTTAAAGCAGAAAGATGCTCTCATTAGACACTATCTATAATCGGACCAGCAGAACAGCTCAGTGACTGAAGGAGCTTGCTGGCAAGCGTAAGGACCTAGGTTTGATTCTCAGGGCCCCATGTGGTGGAAGGAGAGAACCGAGTCTTTATCCTCTGACTTCCACACACAGGCTGTGGCACACATGTGTCTGCAACACACACATAATAGATAATTCTTAAAGAAAATATCTGCATGCATAGAGAAAAAAGACAGTATGAGTCATAATTCTAATAGCAATAAGTTCTGGGGATGGCACTGAGTGGTTTACATCTGGAATGGCTCACATGGGCTCATGTTTAAAAACTTGATCCCAGTCGGTGGCAGAATTTGGCAAGTCGTGAAACGTTAGGAGGTGAGCTCAAGATAGTGGACATGGGGTTTGATTATTCCGGTCCGTGCCTGTTCCTCACCCTGTTCTCTACTCAACATGAGCAAGGCACGCCTTCCCTGCCATGATACGACTGAACACCCTCTGAAACCGTGAGCCCACGTAGACCTTGACCCTAAGGTTGGTTCTGACAGACATTTTGTCAAGGCAGTGGGAAATGTAAACAGTACGGACAAAGTGGGTCGGTTTTCTTTTCTTCCCATTGTTCAGCTTTCTAATTCGTCAGTTAGGAACCTGTCCTGTTTACCAAGCCAAAACCCACAATGCATTCCGACTTATCGTTTGGGACTAGTTCACAATGCTCCCATTGTACAGGCAGAAGTGAAATCTCAGTGCGAATTCCAACTGCTTCCTAGACGGTTGCTCGGCACGGCTGCGGTCATGGCGCCTTGCAGCTGGGGTTCTGACTCCCACTCAATGAACCTGCTTGCGAAGGGGTCATTCATACCTGGCTCTGCTCTTTCCCACAGGAGCCCAGTGGGAAGCAATGCAGGAGCAGAATGCCAATGTTTGCCTCTAGCTTTGAGCTGAGAGGAAATCCACAGACTCACTCTGGGATTGCATTTTTCAGCAGAACGTTCTTGAGCCCAACCTCTGTGGTTGTAGCGGTAGCCTCCTGCCTCCCTGCCTGCCTGGAGTCTCGGAGGCTGCAGCCCCCGCGGGCACGTCCGTTCCACCGTACTGTGCATAACTGCCTAAACCATCTTATGCTTAAAATAGC
This sequence comes from Cricetomys ansorgei, assembly GCA_026225945.1. Taxonomy (NCBI): domain Eukaryota; kingdom Metazoa; phylum Chordata; class Mammalia; order Rodentia; family Nesomyidae; genus Cricetomys; species Cricetomys ansorgei. Next base: position 7,301,993 of record JAMJFZ010001360.1, on the reverse strand, counting down.
TGGTTGTTTGCCTCCTAGGACACACTCTGACTCACAAAAGGGTTCCTGAGCAACTGGGAGACATGCCTGAAGCAAAGGAAAACATACGTTATGACAAGTAGAATGGAAATTCTTCAGAGCCATCGATATTTCAAGTGTCTTGAAATCCATCTGAACTGCGTAAGGAAGAGAGAAGCAACCAGCTCAGTTCTGCCAAGTCTAATGCAGGACCAAGATCTCCAAAGCAGCAGCAGGCAGGCACAGTTTCCCTATATCCTGCTGAGATGTGTGTGACTCAGCTTCAAATGTTTTCTAACATGGACCTAATCTTTCCTATGGGCCTCTCCTCAGTGGGATTAAGGGGTAGCTTGGGAGAAGCAGGCTTTCCAAGTTAAATGTGCCCATTAGTAGAATTCAGCATGAGGGGTTTTCTTTACTGTAGCATAGCCAGGTGTTTCAGTGTATTCTCCTTCCCATGCAGCGGGTGTACAGAGCTATGTGGATCCGCTGTGCTGGGCACTCTGACCTCTTGCTGGTCTCCTCTATAACTGTAGCCAGAGACATTGCACTCTTACTGATACAGTGATTCTTGCTTCTGACCACAACCCCTTTCCAGCAGCATGGCTCCTTTGCTTTCTTTAGGCTTCCATGGTCTGCTGGTCTAAGTGTTCCCAGCCCCACTCAGGTGTGTGCAGGATTGTCAGATTTTTGGCATTACCCCTACAGACTAGAGGGTCCAGAGCCTACCCTGCTGTATGATGCATCCATCCGTGGTGGCAATGTTATGCTAGAACAAGTGCTGAGTAGGGTCTGTCTGTGGCTGTTTCTGCCCCAAACCCAATAGAACATGAAGCATTATTTTTAGCTTTCCTGTGAGTGCTTGGAACCAGCATCCATGCTGATACTTCAATAAGTATCAGCTGGAGGGGAGAGGCTGAGATACGTGTCTGTCCTCTGGCTTCTCCACTTACAGCATGGAAAGATATTCTCACTTCTTCCTCTCAGCTAGGAAGTCTCATCTACATCATAATGTCATAATCCATTGCCTGCTGCCTTGTAAAGCCCTCATCCAAGGAATGAAGTCCATGTAACGATGGGCAAGGCTCATGGATAACACTTTCCTGACAGCAACAACTGTCAAAATGCCAAGAATAAGCGAACTATTAACAGTTGGCCCTAAATGAGGCATCTATAGCAGCCCTCCGCACAAGGCTCATGGATCACCATAGAAGAGCGGGCAGGGAGAATGAGAGTCGGGCGCAGGAGCAGTGCTGTGAAAGGCTTCTGGATAGGGCGTGGCATTTGCAGTCACAAAACAGCAGCAGTGGTCGCTATGTTAGGGCGAGCCGGGCAGACTTCTAAGGAACCACGAGACATATGTGCCACTGCAACACGCATGAGGCATTTATTAATAACCGGCGTGCTCCAGGAGATGAGCATGGCGGCCCCAATCCCTTCCCCCAAGGCACTTTTATGGGGTTTAGGGGAAAGGGGTCTGGGGATGGGGGCTCGTGCAGCTGATTGGCTCCGAGCTCTCTATGTTAGACTAATTGGTTGGGAGTTGCGCACGTTGGATCCGGGGGGGGGGGGGGGGGGGGGGGGGGGGGGGGGGGGGGGGGGGGGACGTGGTCAACCTGTGCCCTTGGACTAGCCCCTTGAGACAGGGTGGCGCCTGGGAAGGAAGAATCCCTGCTGATAGGTGGTGGGGAGGAGGCTGGGGAGGCTGTTCCTGGGAAGACATCCCCCTTCCCGCATACGTGACTGCTAGCAAGTCAGGTGCATTCCTAGGTTTTATATTTCTTAAATCCTTTCAGCTACATAAGATCCAGCCGACAAGATCAGTCAGCGTTCCAACAGACTCAGCTCATTGGGCTCAGTAGGCTACAGGAAAGAAACAAGGAGATGGGAAGCGAGCAAGGAGATGTGTTGGGAACACCTGGGGCGGAGAGGGGAGGCTTGGGCTAGATCTGATCAAGACATGTTCTCATGTCTTGTCAAAGAACAAATAAAATATATTCTATTGACAAAAAATGAATTTGCTGATACCAGCACCACTTTCCTCCTCAACAGAATGTCTGAAATCAAAGCCTAGATAATTAAATCACTACTAGTAGATGTTTCAAAGGTTCTATAGACAATGTGGGCACTCCACTGTTTTAGAAAACCTTCTTAATTTTGACTATTATTGTAGCATGGTGAAAGAAATGTAAACATTTGTAAAAAAAAAAGTTATATGTCGTGAATGCAAAGCTTGGACTAGAGAGAGAGTTCAGTGCTTAAGAGCCCTGGCTGCTCTTCCAGAGGACTGAGGTTTGATTCCCAGCACCCACATGGCAGCTCACAAACGTCTATAACTCCAGTTTCGGGGGATCTGATGCCCTCTTCTGGCCTCTGTGGGTACCGGGCATTTAAGCCATGCACAGACATACCTGCAGGCAAAGCATTCATATACAGAAAATTAAATAACTCTTCTTTACATGCAAAACTTCATTTTCACACATATTCCTGGGACTGGATGTGCTATGCAGAGTAAATGTGGAAAACAAGTAAATGATTTCAAAATGATAATAGATTTCTTTCTGAAAGGTGTGTGTGTGTCGCTAAGGATGGAACCCAGAGTCTCAAGCATTCTAGACAAGCTATCCTACTGAGCTCCACTGCCAGACTCGTGGAAAGGTAATTTGGCTGTAGTTATGCACAGTGAGGTACATACGGCTGATTCAACCGGGCCTAGCCACAAGGAAGCCGTTCTCCAGGCACAAAGTAGGAGGACGGTGGAATACAAGTAGGGGTCACAGAGATGGGGGAGACACTGGCAGGGGACGCATATTTGCCATCATGTGGTACTTCTCAGAGGAGATACTTAGAAAATACTGCAGTTTGTTCTCTAAGTGTTCGTGAGTTGGAAGCTCAGTTCTAGCATAGCAGACGTTCTCAGCCTTCCTGATGCTGCGACCCTTTAATGCAGTTCCTCATGCAGTGGTGACCCCCCAACCATAACATATTTTGTTGCAACTTCATAACTAATTTTGCTACTGTTATGAACTGTAACATAAATATCTGATATGCAGACGGTCTCAGGTGACCCCTGTGAAAGGACCTTTTGACCTCCAAAGGGGTCATGACCCACAGGTTGAGAACTACTGTAGTATAGGCATGTTAAGAGGTAGTCTAGTGAGAGTTGGTTAGGTCTTTGTGGGTTCTTCTTTCAGGAGGGATTAAGGAGGTTCTCATGGGACCCTAAGTTGTTAGTTCCTGTGAGGAGAGTGTGCTGGCGGTTTTATGTCAACTCGACACAAGTTGGAGCCATCTGTGTGAGGGAATCTTCAACTGAGAAGATGTCTGCATAAGATCTGGCTGTAGTTAGACCTGGATGGCATTTTCTTAATTAGTCAATGATGGGGGAAGGCCCAGCCCATGGTGAGTGGTACCACCACTGGTCTGGTGGTCCTGGATGCTATAAGAAAGCAAACTGAGCAAGCCATGAAGAGCAAGCCAGTAAAGCAGCACTCCTCCATGGCCTCTGCAACAGCTCCTACCTCCAGATTCCTGTCTGATTTGAGTTCCTGCCTTGACTTCCCTCAATGGACTGTGACTCAGAATATATAAGCCAAATAATACCTTTCCTCCCAAGCTGCTTTTGATCATGGTGTAACCCTAAGCTAGAGAGTAAGTATAGCCCCTCCCCATCCTGTTTTATCATGTGATTTTCTTGTTTGTGCTTTCCTCATTGTTGGGACCTCATCTCCATCTGCCATGAAGCTTCAGTAATAGATGCTGGTGCCATTCCCTTAGACCTTTGGAACTCTGAACAAAATAAATCTCATGTCTTTGTAAAGTACATCTTCAATTGCTTTGCTATGGTAATAGAAAAGGGAATTAATGTAATTAGTCATAAAGAGAAATCTGGGCCTAGAGAATCCTAGAGAAAAAGAAGAAAGTTGGTTTATATTCCTGATATAGACAGATTATTTGGCAAAGAGTAGAGTCCAGGATAATATCTGAACATAGGCTTTGAACCCTGACCTATCCTGGCTATGTAAGTTCTGTAAGGCTCAGGTTTCCCATCTGTAAGGTGCTGATCACAATGGATCTTACCTCAGTAGTTGGTGGTACTTGAGGAAATAATGCCTGTTTGTGCATCCAGAGCCTCATACAGGGTTGCCTCTAGCACTGAGGCTGCCATGAGACTCTCACATGCCACTGTTGGGAGTACTGGCTGGGAATGTCAGCTGCGGAGTCTGAGTATTAAGTTGTAGGCATATTTTGTTGGTTTAGCTATAGAAGAAAATGAATCAAGACAAGGGGTTGGACAAGAAGAGTGTTCAGGCAGGAGACCCCAAGAAGTCAGGCACGAAACTAAGCAAACAAACAAATGACAGTGACACCGATGGTAAGAGGGGAAGGGTGTGGGTCGCCTTAGGGATCCATTAACTTTTCAAGCAGGTGGCAGGGTTAGACCAAGAAAGAAAGTTGCTGTTAAAGCAGGAAATGTACATAAAAAAAAATCCTTGTAATCCATGTTGCTTGACTTTTTGGTGGATGAAGTTTCTCAGATTTGTACATCATCCATCAGATTCATTCATGATTTCTAAGAATAAGTCTTCCTTGGTATAGATACTCATTTTTTTTTTGTTTCTCCTTCTGCATTCCTATTTTATTTACTTATTTTTTGTTCAGGAAATCCCTTACAGGTTCTATCCAAAAATGAGGCTTTTGTGGTCCCAGAGTTCTTGGACACAGCCCAGGCCATTGTTCCCATGGTCAGCAACACACTCCATATGTCCACAGAGGAGTCTGAGGTCACACAGCAGGTTAGTGATACCCCCAAGGTCTCAGAAAATACCATCCATCCCAAACATGGAGATATCTCCAAGGCCTCAGCAAAAACCACTCATTTGAAAGAGGGTGACATCTCTAAGTCCTCGGCAAAAACTACTAATCCAAAACAGGAAGACATTTCTAAAACTTCGGGCCACCAAGTACAAACCGAGCACAACACCATCCCCAAGTCCTTGGAAAAAACCACCCATCCCAGAGAGAGGACCATCTACAAGTCTGCAGCAAACACCATCAATCAGGAGGCCAACGTGCCCAAGTCATCAGAAGATACCATCCAATCCAAAGAGGGTGACATTGCCAAATCCTCAGAAGACAACACTCAGTCCAAGGAGAGTGACACCCCCAAATCCTTACAGTACACCCTCCAGTCCAAAGAGACTGAACCTCACAAGCCCTTCAAAGACACCTTTTTTTTCAAGGAGAGTGAAATCCCCAAGTCCGCACAGTTCATCCTCCTGCCCAAAGAAAGTAAAACTTTCAAGTCCTTCAAAGAAACCACGCAGCTCCAGGATGACAGCCGCAAGCCCACAGTGGACATCATCCAGTTCCAGGTGAGTAAATTTTACAAGACCTCAAAAGGCATCACTCAGTCCACGGAGGGAGAAATCAAGTCCCCAAAAGACACCCAGGAAGGTGACAGTATTTATTCTTCAGAAGAAAACAAAGCCTCCGATCTTGAAGACCTCACAGACGTAGACGTGGAAGCAGACTTGGTGAGGGTGGTCACAAGCAGGGAGGACTTTCAGGAGCTCCTCAAAGAAGCTGGGGAGAAGCTGGTGGCCGTGGACTTCTCAGCCCCCTGGTGTGCCCCTTGCAGAAGCATCAGGCCACATTTCCATTCCCTGTCTTTGAAGCATGATGATGTGGTGTTCCTGGAAGTGGATGCAGATGACTGTGAGCAACTGATAAAAGACTGCGATGTCTTAAGCCTCCCAACTTTTCAGTTTTATAAAAACGAAGAAAAGGTGGGTGAATTTACTGGTGCCCTTCCGGAAAAACTTGAAGAAAGCATTGAACAATTAAAGTAATCATATATTCTGAGAACTCTGTAAACTGATTTCTTTTTAATTTGAAAAAAAGATCAAATAAGACAAATGTGTTTGCCCAAACGGCTCTTCTTGTGTATCAGAAACATGGAAGCCCATCTTTTATCTGAAAGTGTCAAAACACAGAGTTGCCATGCTTTTTGTTGGCAAGAAATGCATAAAATCAGAAATTCCTTGAGTGGAGATAAAAAGTCCTGTGATCCTTTTTTTTCCGTCTTGATTTTTTTTTTTTAAATTCACATTTGAAAAATCTTGTTCTTTGGGTATTTATAGTAATGTCGGGAGTGTGAGCGATCGTCCTGCAGAAGTACACACCTGAAGGGCAGTGGAAAGTTCTTGTCCCATGTATTTTCTGGTGCTCACATGTCTTTAGGGGTTCTGACTTCTGGAAACAAAGGGTTGGAATGAGTCACGTGTCTTTGCTTTTCTTTTGTACTAGGAGTGATGCAGCAGCCCATGCACCAAGGCTGTTCCAGTTTGTAGAGATCATCTTACTAATCTTTGCTCGCAAAATCTGAGAACTCTAAACCAGTCTTCACAGAGGCTTATGTCTGAGCAACCATTGATGCCATTATGACATCAGTGCCTTGATAGAAAAGGATTTGCATTGTCTCCTGGTAACTGGGCTCCTGATTCCTGTTCTCAGGTGTCTCCAAGACCATAGACCAAGGTCTGGACTGGGTAGTAACTTGGTTCAGAAGTTCTTTTGTCTTCTAAGTAGTTTGCATTGGTTTAGTTGATATACAGACCTAGCCCTACCCAGATGGGTTTGGCTGGCTTCACTTACTTGTGATACCCATAATTCTTCAGAAGTTACTTTGTGTCCCTTTGCTCTAATTATTATTGTTGCTGATGTGTTTTTAAAATATGAAGCATTAGTAGACATTTAAAAAAATCATTCCATTTTTAAAATGTGGCAATTCAAAGTTTCCATTAATTCAAGAAGCAGAGCCAATTTTAGGAGCTGAGTGTAGGTCACATCACTGGGAAAGGACGTGGGTCCTCCAGCACTCTGCCCCAGACCCTTGCATGGTGGCAGTCTCCCTGGTTAGTTCTGAGAGTAGGTCAACCCTTTCATCTTCTACTGTGCACCCCCTGCCCTCCGCAGAGACACCCACCACCGGCTCTTCTGCACCACTGCCAGCTGTGTGCAGCGGCAAAGAAAATACCCTATATATTTGGCCTTCTTTCCAATGTGATCCAGAATGACCTACAAATGGATGAATGATAAGACACGGAGAGGGGAGGAGTTAGAGCCACTGAGTGAACACTGTGTCAGCTCTGAGAGCATAAACAACTGCTCTGGGTGCGCAGCAAGTTTTGTTCTGAGTTTCTTCATCATTGGGAAAGGGAAACTCAATTCCCATCTGGAATGAAGCAGCTCTGGAATGTGAGAGAAGAGTCAATGCTTTGCCTTAGCTAAATGTCTGATGAAGTCTCATCTGGAAATCTAAGTATGAGGCATTGAACAACTGATGAAGTCTTGGTGGGGGCCTTTTCTTTGATAAACCCAGTTTATACCATGACAAAGACAGTTTTCATGTGTTTTTTTCCTGGCAATCTTCAGTATAAGCTGGAGCTGTGGTGGCAAAGCACTTCTGAGTAAGGAAGTTCCAGAGTCTCACTGAACACACGTGCATCTTTGTTGTCGTTTTCATGCAGACAGACCTTTACTAATGATGATAACATCCCATCTACTTTATTTTTCTAGTGAAGGAAACTTCCTCTGACATTTCCAATTTGTTCCTATTTTCTCTTGACTAAAACTAACTGTTCTAACTATCAGATTAGACATGTTTGCCCAGAATTGAATGAATTAACCCAGCCTCTAACTACTAGTGTCCTGTCTAGACAGCATAGTGAGCCCTCTAATCCTTTAAACGGTGCCATTTAGATGATCAGAGACATAGAATTCTTCCATTGGAACTGTAGTATCAAAGACAGTTCTGAAAATGGTGCTTATATGGTTAAGTTACTGTTGTGGTTTGAATATAAAATCCCCCAAAGGCTCATGTGTTGAAGGCTTAGTTCCCAGTTGAGGATGCTATTTTAGGAGGCGGGGCCTATTTGGAAGAAATGGGTCACTGAGGATGTGCCCTGGAGTGACAACTTGTCTCTGGCCTTCTCCTATCTTCCTTTTCCTCTGCTTCCTGTCATGAGTTGACATGCTTTGCTCCACCACAAGGGTCCTTCCATGATGTTCAACTTCTGGTTCACAGCGATGGAGCCATCCAACCAAGCCCAAGCTTCTGAGACCATTAGCCAAAGTATACTCTTCCTCCTTTGAAACTGGCATGGCAATAAAAAAATCTAACAAAGTTACTGCGTTATAAACAATGCCTAGGAAATATTCTTAACAAGTGATTGTAGATTTTAAAGGTGATTTAGAATATCTTAATGGCTAGACAGTGCTGGTGGATGACTTTAATCCCAGCACTTGGGATGCAGAGGCAGGCAGATCTTTGTGAGTTCGAGGACAGCCTGGTCTACTGAGTGAGTTCCAGGACAGTCAGAGTTACAACAAAGAAACCCTATCTTGAAAGAACAAACCAAACAAACAAAAACTTAATGTAAATCAAAGTGAGAAAGAAGATTCTATAGGGCCAAGACAATGCAAAGTAGTAATGTGGCTCTCTATCATGGTGGTCTGATCATCTAGTTTGATCAGGATAAAAGCCAGGACTTAAGCCTGTCAGATTCCCCACTTAGCACTGTTTCTTTAAGCCATAGATAACAACTGGATAACAGTCTATCAAGTTTATCTTCTATTACAGAATGCTGCAAAGTGGACACCCTGTATTGCTGGGAAACGATGAGGCATAAGCTTAATAAAATAAATGAAGTAATAGTTTTTAACCTCTAATGGAACATATATAATGAGGATTCCACATAGTCATATTGGCTGTACATGATGACAGTCTAATGACAGCTGTGGTGCACACAGCTTTAACCCTAGCACTTAGAGGCAGAGGCAGGTGGATCTGTGAATTTGAGGCCAGCTTGGTACACATAAGGAGCTCTAGGCCAGCTAGGGCTACATAGTGAGACCCTGTCACAAAAATAAAATAAAATACAAAGGAAGGAAGGAAGGAAGGAAGGAGTATAGGGGCTCCACATTGTGCAGAGTCTGCTTGGCCCCCACACAGTCCACAGCGTGGGCTCCTGTGTCTGTGGAGAGCTCCACCTCTGACATGCCCCTCGATATTTTCATTCCCTTGCTTCCTGGCCCTGCCTCCTCCAGGTGCCCATCAGTCAAGCTGCCTTAGCTGGCCATGAACTGCTTAATGGTGGGCCCTACACGTGGACCAAGTTGAGGACTCGACTGCTGGCTGCCTGCTCTTGGCCCTAAATGACAGCTATCTGTGTTTCAGCGGGGGAGCAAATCTGACTTTTCCCAGCAGCCTAGCCCCTCCTGCTCTTAGCTGCTGGTTTGAGGTTGCTGCTTTCCTCCCTTGCTACACTGCTGGGGACACTGGGATCCTGGCCACCACTCCTTATGCCCACCATGAGCCCTAAATGGTGTCAAGGACCACTGGGGAGTCAGCATACTTTCCCTATGAGGGAGTCTGGCTCTGCAAGGCCAGGGAGCTCTTGAAACCCTCCTCCCATAGGAAAGCTCCCCCCTGGGACTATCAGGTACCCTACTCCCAGCTGGCTGTGGGGTCCCCCAACCTAGCAGAACAGCACAGAAGTGGCCCTAACTAGCATGAATGGCCCTAAGCTGGGCCCCTCAACCCTCTCCAGACTTGCCAAATAAGGGCAAAAAATCCCCCAATCACAGACCACCCTGGAAAGCTCCACCCCCTTAGGGACACTATATAAAGGGCAGCCTTCTGGCCTCTACTGAGAGGCGGGGGAGCGGCTTTGGCTGCTGCCTTCTTCCCAAGTAGAGGCAGCCACTGAGAAAAGAAGCATGAAGAACACCTCAGCTCAGCCAGGGATAGTTTTCCCTTCAGAGTTATAACATTGGGGACACCTTCCTCTCCTCAGAGCAATGTGGTTCCTGGGCTCCTGAATGCCAGGCCACTTTTCCATCTCTGAGCTGAATAAAAAGCCTAACAGGAAGGAAAGAAGGAAGAAGAAGATTCTGCTAGGATCAATAAGAAAACACCACAAAGTGGCATTACTTAAAGTAATATCCCCAAATCGCTAGTTTTCCTATTGACTTAGTGATATTTAAAAATCAATACGGAAAATGGACATCATTCACAATAGTGATGATATAAAATATCAAACAATAGTCCTTGAGAGGTATATAATAAATAGGTCTGAATAAAGTGACACTGTCTTCCTCATTAGAAAGGCTTACTAGAAATGTAATTTTAGCCAATATCTTAATGGTGTGTTTGGGAGAACATAACAAATTTAAGATTCACCGAGTAGAATAGACATGGAGTCTTGAAGGTGAAGGATGGAAGGAAGATTTGTCTTGTAAGGAAGCTAAATGTATAACTGCTATAGCAATTATGAAACAATGGTATTAATGATGGAGAACAATAACAATGACAGAATAACCAATAGTCAGATCCTGGCATGTAATAACAGAAAATGAAGTGTTTCAACTTAACACGGACAGTTGAGTGGACTTTTTCTTAAAATATTGTGCAGTGAAATTTTGCATTTGAAGGGAAAAATCAGTCTATATACCACTTGCATACCACCACACTAAATATAAGTTGATAAAGGAATACAGCTAAAATATGGAATCATAAAAACAGGGGGGAAACTTGTGAACCACTTATCTGACTGGTGGTGGGACAAGTGACTTTTAACCACGAACCTCATAAAAAAGAAACGAGTTTGAACATATATAAAACCTAAATTCTCCATAATAAAATACAAACAAATTAGCTAGAAACAAAAATCGGAAGGAAGATTTGCCAAATGAGCAAATAATAGTACTTAGTCCTACAAACGAATAAGCAGAATTGAATTGTCTCATCTAAAAGTAGGGAGAAGATACTCAGTCACTTCCCACTACAGTAAGGACAAATTCCTAACACATGTGAGACTTTTCCACTAGCAGGGAGTGCATCGGGGTATGAGAGAAGCTCGTGGGGAATCAGTCCCTCCTGTGCTGCCGGAGTAGAGATTGCTACGAGCCTTCTGATCACGGTGCAATGAAGTACAAAGAAGTTTGCAGATTGGAGCTCTCGTGTCTGCCTCGAAACGTGGGTGGCTTTAAGCATCCGGCATTTGTTGCTCATAATTATAGAGCCCAGAAGTCTGCAATCAAGGTGTCGAGGACTCCATCTCTGAGGTGCCCGCCCTTCCGTATCATCATGTGGTGATCTCTTCTGCACCTGGGCATTCCTGGCGTCTCTTTAGGTGTCTGAACATTCTGAGCACGACTCAGATTAGGATCCACACTAGCCTCATTTTATCGTAATCGACTATGTAGAGCTCCTATGCAAATAAAGACATATTCTGACATACAGGAAGCTGAGAATTTAACATATGAATCCAATAAACTGCATAACGTGAGTCTCAGGTTGGGGCTAAAGAGTCTTCTGGGATACACGGCTTAGAGACGAAGGGTATAGGAGCTCCTGCGTCTCTGCCCTCTGCCCCCACACTTCAACGCCATTGCTCATAGTGATGGTATTTTGAGTCAGAGGAGGAGTTGGAGGGGACAGCCTGAGAAACTCACCTGGGGCCACCATGGAATCACTTCCACAAGAGAAGATGGGCTTGCTTGTCCACAGATCGGGGAGAAGGCTGTACTGGAGAGGACTTTGGCTTCCCTTGGGTGCAGGTCTTGAAGCATAGGCTGGAACCATGATGCACGAGGACTTAGAGGGTGCTAAATTGACTGGAACATTCCATCAGACATTTCTTCCATTCAAAGGAAGTGTGGTAGAAGTTTATTTTTAGTTATGTTTAAATATAAAATGACTGTTTTGTACACTATTAGGAAAAAGGCTGTCTAGGCCTTGGCATTTTTATTGTCTGAAGGTGTTGCATTTATGTGGGCAGTGTTTGATTGCTCATGATCTGCATGTGGTATCAACATAACATCAATAAAAACCCTACCAGACCTCAGCAGAGGGAACCACTATCATGGCAAGCATCCTGGACAGTGGAACCCCGAGCATCTCATCTCAGGGGTTTTTACTGACACCTAAGCTCCTCAGGTGTTCTACTGATAGCATGTGCAGATCATGAGGAATCAAACATCTTTTACATAAAGCCAACACCTGAGGACAATACAAAATGCCAAGGCCTTTTCCCAACAGTGCACAAAACAGCCATTTTAAACATAATTAAAAATAAACTTCTACAACACAGGAATTCCTAGGTTAGCCATTAGGTTAGGCTTTGTGTCCTTGTGCACACCAGCATCTTTTCCAGCTTGCTTGATGGGCATGTAGGTCTGCTGAGTCCTTTCTTGCCCTTCCCATGGAGGAGAGGTTGAACACACATAAGGTGGCTTAGGGATTACATTAAATCGGGACTCACAAATGTGTCCTTATAAAAACCATACAGCTGTTGGCCCCTGGACTGAAAAATCTGATTCAGCAGTTGTGGGCTGAGTCAAAGAATCTCTTCCTAGCCAGGTGGTGGCGCACAGTTTCAATCCCAGTACTTGTGAGGCAGAGGCAGGCAGATCTCTGAGTTCAAGGCCAACTTGGTCTGCAGAGAGAGTTCCAGGATAGCACAGATACACAGAGAAACCCTGTCTCAAAAACAAAAACAAAAAACAAAAGTCTTTTCCCATTGTCTAAAATCACCTCAGGAAGTTGCCCTCTGCAAGGACCCTTCCTGTGTACCCTGAGATTCCTACTCATACTTCTTGCCCCTTGGGCAAGTTTCCAGAAACTCACAACTGTACCTAGTGCTCCACTAGGATCTGGAGTGTCCTCCATAGGCCTGTCTATTATGGAGTTGTCCCCAGCTTGCAGCTGCTGGGAGAAGGTAGAACCTTTAGGAGGTAGGAACTTGTGGGAGGAACTTAGGTTCCTGGGTGAGGTGACCCTGTAGAGAGTAGCCAAGAGGGACCACGGCTCATCCTCTTTTTTTTCTTCCTGGCTGCCATGAATGGAGCAGAGGACTGTGTAAATTCCTGCTTCACCACAGTCTCAAAAGGGGTGGGACAAATGATCCATGGACCATATCTTCTGAATTTGTGAGTCAAAATAAACCTTTTTATTTAAAAATTTTCAAGTTTTCTTTTACGTATGTGAGTGTTTGGGCTGCATGTATGTATGGTGTACCACACGAGTGCCTGGTGTCTGTAGAGGTAAGATGGCACCATATCTCCCGGAACTTGAGTTAGGGATAGTTGTGAGCAGCCGTGGGTGCTGGAGTCAAGCCTGGGTCCTCTGCAGGAGGAGCAATGCTCTTAACCCCAGGGCCGCCTCTCCATGCCCGAGCCTTCCTCTATGAGTTGACCATCTCAGGTAATTTTCTCGCAACTGAAACTGACTATCACACCTAGAATCGGTGACTTCCCTAGCAGCATTTTCTTCTTCATTCTCAGCTCCTCTTTAGGATTTCTCCACCAGGAAGTAAGAATGCATAGCATATGACAGTCTCTATAGCCCAGGTTCCATACAAAGGGCCAGGGCTTGGCCGTGTCCGGCGTCTATGAGACTTCTTCACCGGTAAGAGCTAGAGGTTGGTGGCTGGAGCAACAGGGTCGCTTCTCAGTGACTGGGCTGCCCAACCCATGCAGAGCTCTCTCCTTCAAGACCTCCTCGAGCTCGCGATGGCTGCCCTTTTCCTGTGAGGTCAGGGTGCCACGCAAAGGGTACAGCTCTCATACCGAGAAGCCAAAGTTATGGCCCTGGAAGAGAAGAGAGATTTATTACAGGTCAACTGGGCAAGCAAGATGGTTCAGTGGGTAGGAGTGCTTTATTGAGTTTGATCCCTGGAATCCAGAGTGGAAGGCGAGAACTTTTGAATTCCAAATTTTGATCAACAAATGTGAAACATGGCACATACACACAAGCAACAGCAACAACGACAATCATGTTTGTTTCTTTCAGAAGGACAAACAGCAAGAAGAAAAGAGGCATGCTCAAGTCTCTCTGGTAGGTTAGAGATGCTTTTGTTTTGTTTTGTTTTTCGGGACTTGATGGGTCCGACAGTGGAAACTGACAAACTGTTTCATGTTTCCTGATTTTTACTATTTTAGTTTTCCAGGTTGTAATTTCATGATCAGTTGGTACTTTTTAATTTTTAGACACAATCTCACTATATAGTCCAGGCTAGCATCAAACGTGCTGTGGAGCCCAGACTGCTCTGGTCTCAAACTTGACGTCGTCCTGCCTCACCCACCTGGTGCTGCCACCACACGCCTGTGACACCGCAGCGGCAGACACCACTCGACGGTCATCCTGCCGCTGTAGCCTCTTGGCCTGATCCCGAGTTCTGACACTTTTGAGCCCTCTCTGCCTTGCTTGGGTCGTTAAGATTTTAAGATGTCTCACAGGATTGCCTGTTCTGTAGAATGCCTTATGCAGTGGTCAAAAATGAAGTGGTTTTAAACTGCCTTGTAGCAGAGGGAGAGCTCATTTTCATGAAACATTTTAGAGGCAGACAGGAGGAAGCCCCATAGGAAGAAGGAAGAGGGTAAGAGCTCTGGGTCAGCAGGACCAGGCCGACTGCTGCGGGCTCGTGACACCACAGCAGAGACTCCATCCCCATGGAGTCTTCTGGACTGGAGTTACATTCTTTTGATGATAGCTCTTGTCTTGTTCCCTTTGATGATTACACTCTTAGGAATGGTTCTGGGTCTAGGAGAGCAGCTTCCAACTTTAAGAGATGCACGCTGACAGATGTCCACAGGAAGTTGTGGCCTGTCAAGATGGGGCTCCTTGATTCCCAATAAGTAGCATCCTCTTCTCATGTGTCCCAGCAGGCCACCAGGATAAATGTTGGGCTCCTTGCTCAGTCACAATGGATTCTAGCAGGCAGGGTTTTCTGGAGCCGGACCCGTTATCTGTGGCTGGGATCTGGTCAGAGTTCTAAGGCTCATTTACACAAAGCTTCCGGCTGTCCAGGGTGGTGATGCAGTGGATGTGGAAGAGAAGCAATTTGCTCTCCCTGGATTCTCCCTGAGAAACAAAGCTGGCTAAGTCAGTACAGGCCTATAGTTCCAGCACCAGGGATGGCTAAGACAAGCTCTTAGTTCTAAGGTTAGAGGATTACATATTGAGTTCAAGATCAACAAAAGAGAAGGGAAGAAAAGAAAAATGCAAGTGAAAATGATCCAAACAGAAGCTCATTATTGTTGTTGTTATTATTATTATTATTTTATTATTTTATAGGTGAACAGAAGGCATACTGGGATACTGGCTATCTCTTGGGATAGGCATTTTTCTTCTGTTTACTTACATACTAAGTAAATTACATACACTAAGCAGCAGTGGAGTGCTTTGGAGGCCCTGCCACTCGCTGTTTAGATACGTCTAAGGACTACAGGCAGCTGTTTAGAATAAACCTGTTGGACTGTATCAAGAGTGAGTAATCTGGCCCAGGTGAAGGATGTTCCAGCTGACTGTAGCAGAGGTTCTTGTTCAAGCTGGATATTCTGGCTTCATATCATGGTCTAAGAACAGGCGTGAAGCCAGTAGACGCTCTGCTGCTTGGAGAACTATGTGAGTGGTCATGGGTAGTGTGACGTAGGTGGTATGCCCAGTGCTTTGGTCGCTGTGACATAAACTGTATTCACCAACTTAGGCTTGCTGTGACAAAATGCCTGGCAGAAGCAAATCAGTGAAGGGGGGCTTCAGGAGACACAGCCCACAGTGGGGAAAGGCATGGTGGCGGGAGAAGCTCCGCCCACAACAGCAGGAGTGAGGACCAGCTACTTTGCAGCAGCTGACATGGAGCGGACAGGGACAGCTACAGGGTGGGACCAAAAGTGTGTGGGCAGAGGCCCCCTCCCATCACTTCCTCTAGCTAGGTGCTGCCTCCCCAGCTCCACAGCCTCCCAAAACAGCACCACTGGATGGGGAATGGATACTCAGCACACCCATGTGTGTGAGTGTGGAAGGTGGTGAGGCAATTTCAGATTGAAACCTTAACACAAAACAAGTTTAAATTTGCTCCAGCAAAACTGGAGATTTTACCAAATCTTGAAGCTGAAAATTCTCTTTTAAAATATTTTGTTTTTTTGTGTCTGTGTGTGCGTATATGGATGTGTGTGCCATGGTGCATGTGTAGAGACCAGAGGACACCTTGTGGGAGTCAGTTTTTTTTCCCCCCTACCATTCTGTGGGTCCCAGGAATCAAACTCAGGTTGTCCATCAGACTTGGCAAGCAAAAGCTACAAAACCAGTTCCCTGATCCCCAGACTGGAAATTCCAAGGAAGCCAAATGTTTCAGGTAGATGGAGGAGTTCAAACACCACCATATGGACGGGGACATTTTCCACTTTTCGGGTCTGCCATCTGTCTTGGTTTTGTCATTAGTTGCTTTGTGGTTTGTGATCACAGATAAGAATTGAACCTTGCTTGCTAATTACCTCAACAGAAGTTCCAAATGATATAATACTCTGATTGGCTGGCTGATGCACCAATCCCTGAACAAGTGTGTATTTGGGAAAGTTGAGACAACCTGATTTGTCGGGTTTTGGAGCTTGTGCATGCCTAGAATATGGTCATCCCATCAGCCAGAGAAGTGTGTGTGCGTGTGAGGGGTTTCTTTGGGATGTGGGAGGAAGGAAGAACGGCTGTGAGTACGGGCATATTGATTTCAGGAAATGGCATTCAAACACTGCTGCATTAGACTCAGAGCCCACACTAAGAATATACCAGAGTCATCCTTATCCCCACTTACAAATACGCATGAAAAGCCCGGCCCATTAAGGGCTGTTTATCTGTCAAATTCCTCTTAAGCATACCTCTTCATTTTGCTTTGACTCAATCTGACTTCCTAGACTCTATCACCTTAAAGCTAAATGTATATGTCTTATTCAAATGACAAATTATGATATTAAGTAACTTTTACTAAAATTGTCATAATGGATTATAAATCAAAAGAGAACATGGAACATTCCATTAGTCTGCTTTATGCTGCTGTAATAGAATACCTGACATTGGGTACCTAATGAAGCAAAGAAGGACCTCATCTGTTCAGCCTCTGGTGACTCACACTGTGACAGAGAAGCAGGAAGGGAAGCAGCATCATAGGAGAAACCACGTGTATGGGGTGGTCTTGTTTTGAAGCATACTGCTTTCATGAGAATTAACTCACTCCGTGAAGCCAGTAGTAATCACTTCCAAATACGCTGTGCCTGTGACCCGACCTTACATCTCACGGGCCCATCTCAGTCACCGCTCTGGATATCCAGTTGAGCCACCCACTTAAACCATATCTAAACCACAGCAGACGCTGACCTGGACAAGATGACCAGAAAAATACAAAGGGTGTGAATGAGTAAGAGAACTTGGAATCTGTTCTTCTGAACAATGCTGTTTTGTTTTGTGAGACAGGGTTTCTCTGTTGTAAACTCTGGCTGTCCTGGAACTCTCTCTGTAGACCAGGCTGGCCTCAGACAGAGATCCACCTGCCTCTGCCTCCCACGTGCTAGGATTAAAGGCGTGTGCCACCACTGCCTGGCTGAACAATGCTTTTGAAACTTACTCTGTACATCTGAACAATTTAATGTAATAGTAAGAATTTTCTCTCTCTCTTTTTATCTTAAAACTTCAGTCTTTTTGAGGTAGAAATGGTTATTTCAAATAAATTTTATGCAGCCCAAACTTGAAAATTATGGTGAATTGTTACTTAGAATCCTATTGTTATTTTTAGTGGATAATTTTATGTTTCCCAGACTTTGCAAGGGAACTACGAAAGACTATATTCTGTGGATATATAAAGTAACTAAGGGCTGACAAGATGGTGCGGTGCGTAAAGGTGCTTGCTGCTAAGACTGACAACCTCTGTTCAACTTCCAAGTCCCAGATGGTGGAAGGAAAAAACCCAGTCCTGCAAGTTTTTCTCTGACCCCCTCCACACCCACACTCATGTAAACACATGCGCACACACGCACACACACACATACCACACACACACACATACCACACACACATCTTTTAAAAAGCAACCAAAGGGGCTGAAAGATGGAACATACAGGCAAACAGGTAAAACATTCATATAGGGCACAAACCACCTTTCCTGGAAAAGGTGGCTACCATCCTCCCTCAGTGAAGATGTGGCTCTTTACAGCAAATGGAGACCACCACGGAAAACTGCAACTGGACACACTACAGAGATCAGCAGGATGGATCAACAGCTGGCCTCAGGATGGAGAACAGGGAGTCCATCCCCCAGTGAATACATCTATTTCAGAGCTCCTACATCTAAGGCTCAGGGAAAATTTTGGAAGAGGGAGCAAAGAGATAATGTAAGCAGAACACCTGGAAGTCTGCTTGAACCAGTCTCTCCTAGAAATGGCTGCATAAACAAGACGGAAACAACAGCAGTATCAATGTTAGTGTGGAAAGGGGAAACACACGCACGCACACACGCACACACAGAGTGCAACAATAACGAATATTGGGTCCAGGCAGCATTGAGTCGGTAATGAAACAACTTAAAATTTTAATAAAATTGGGATTTCCAAATTAAAAGATGATTTATTCAAAAATCAAAATATTGATCATGGAAAATGGTAAATGCAAAGACATGAAGGTTGGTCATGACGGATTGAAATAGAGAAACCTGATTGTGAAAGCTAAAAGAAAATGACACACTCCTTCTGTTACATGTTGGCTAGACATGCACATTGTTTTTAACATGCACACTGAGGGCGGCTTTCAAGTTAAAAATAATTTTAAGTAAAAGTGAGCTGAGGCACTAGAGCACAGGAAGAGGAGGGCTATTCACCAGCATCGATCTCTGCCCAGCCTGGTGCTGCCTACCACCATTCCCATCTCCAGAGAAAGAGTGGCAAATGTACTGCACACACACAGACACACACACACACACAGCACACACTACACACACACACCACATACCACACACACACACAGCACACACATACACAGCACACAGCACACACACACACAGCACACACACACACACACACAGTACACACACACACACCACACACACACTACACACACACACTACACACACATACAGCACACACATACACACACAGCACACACACACACAGCACACACACACACACACAGCACACACACACACACAGCACACACACACACAGCACACACACACACACCACATACACACACACACACACCACATACACACACATACACACACACACCACACACATACCACACACACACACCACACACACACGACACACACACACACACGACACACACACACACACCACATACCACACACACACCACACACATACACACACACACACCACATACACACACACCACACACACACACACACCACATACACACACCACACACACACACACACACAAATACCACACACACACACATAAACACCACACACACACACACCACATACACACACACACACACCACATACACACACACCACACACACACACCACACACACACACACACACACACACACACATAAACACACACATAAACACCACACACACACACACACCACACACACCACACACACACACACACAGACACACCCTGCCCCCCTTGCCTCTGAAAGCCACAGGCTGTGGTGTTTGGAAAGCCAAGCTAAATGTGAGGCTAATGCTCCTCAATCAATATCCTCCACTGACCACAGATGGAGGAGGAAGTCACTGTCAGCTAACGACTCTTGGTTTAGAAGGCGCAGGTGGAGCCAGCAGCTGCCCCATGGAGCGCTGGGTAAAAGGCCTCTCTTAAATTATGCCAGGTAACAGTGGTCGGGATGTGCGGCACTGCCTTGCTGTTAGAAGAGCTGGAAAACAGGAAATCACACGGCTCCTTTGTGTGGTGATTGAACTCCAGTGGGTACGAGGGTCTGCTCCCTGTGTCCATCTCCTTAATCCCCTGGGTCTCTTCCTGCAGACTGAAATCACTGTGTGGTGAAGACCCTTCTTCCTCCCCACTGCCTTCTGGTACTTTCCATTCTCTACATTTTTCTTTGTTCTTGTCCTTTCTCTTCTGCTTCTGTTCCCCTTTCCCGTCTCCTTCAGACTGGCTGTATACATCAGGCTGGCCTAAAATTCAGGACCCCCTTGCCTCAGCCTCCCAAGTCCTAAGGGCTGCAGGCATGTAACATGCTCAGCCTGGTGGAAGTGTTTGGGAAGGCCTGGGGGTTGCAGCCTTGTGGGGGTGGTGTTTCACTGGAAGTAAGCTTTGAGGTTAACTACTAAAGTCCCAGTTAGCTTTCTCTGTCTCGTACTCATGGATGGAGATGAGCTCTCAGCTACTGCTCCAGCACCACGCCTGCCTGCCTGCTACCACACTTCTTGCCACGCTGGTCATGGATTCGGACCCTCCAGAACTTCGATCCCCAAATTACATGCTTCCTTTTATAAGTTGCCTTGGTCATGGTGTTTGAAAAGTACTAAGATAATGCTGCTACCCATCTCTCCCTGCAGGAACCCAAGTTTTCCCTTGCTTCAATTGAACTTTTAGATTCCTGACTAATGACGTTCCAACCATCGTTGGATATCCACAGAGGGTGTCTTTTGTAACGATAGAGTTATTTTTATTTGGCTTATAGACTTAAAGGACAGGTATAATGTATTTCCTTTTCTGTACAGTAAACACGATTCCACATGTGTTCACATTCCTGGTTTTTATGTAAAGATTAGCAATTCATCTTGGCACGGTGATGCATACCTTCACTCTCAGTGCTCAGGCAGAGACAAGTGGATCTCTGTGAACTTGAGGTGTGGCCTACACAGTAAGTTCCAAGCCAACGTGGGGCTACACAATAAGACCCTGCTTGGAAAATGAAAATTAAAAAAAAATTTTTTTAAATTTTTAGTATGCTGAAGAAATTATAGTCTAGACTTACAAACAGCACTACAGCAGTTTAGAACTGCCGGAACTACTGCAGTTGCCTTCGAGAGAAACTCTTTGACCGACTGTGCTGTTGAGTCCCCGGTGGTCACAATCCAGTTTTTAGTGTGCAATTTCCTTCAGCTAGCTGTCGAAGTACCCAAACCTCTGGACACAGGGTGTTTCCCTCCAAGTCATCTGCTGCAAGCTGCAGTTCCTCAATGTGGCAGGACTAGCGGATGAGGTCTTCTGGGAGGTGTTTGGTCATGGGGTAGAGCGCTAATGGATTAATCCTATTCTGGAGAACAGGCTAGCTGTTGTGGAAGTTCAGCCTTGTCCACTCTCCTCTGCCGCTGCCCCCTTTTCTGTGCACCTGGCGCAGTCAGAGAGCCTTACCAATTTTGTTCTTCTAAGCTTCCAGAAACGTGAGCCAAAGCAAACTCTTTTTCTTTATAAGTCACCCAGCCTCAGGTATTCTGTTATAGCAACAGAAGATAAAACTTTAAAGAGAAACAAAAAGGTAACATGTATGCATACGAACTAGCAATCACGTAATAAATAATACTAACACTTATTAAGTACTTTCAAGTGGTAAATACTATGATCAGATATTTAGAAATATTATCTTGTTTGATTTTTCAAGACTTGGTGGGGCAAGAATTTTATTAGCCTCATTTAAAAACACTTTTATTTGGCTGGTGATGGTGACACACAACTTTAATTCCAGCAAATCTGGAGACAGAGGCAGGTGGATCTCTGTGAATTTGAGCTCAGCCTTGTCTACAGAGTGCATTCCAGGACAACCAGAGCTATGTAATAGCCTTTGTCTCCAAAAACAAAATTTATTTTATGTGTATGAGGGTTTTAAGTGTGTATCTGTGTTTCATGTGCATGCCTGGTGCTTACGGAGGCTAGTAACTGCTGGGTCATCACTCCATTCCCTTATTGGCCATTTTAACAACAGAGTTGAACTTAGCCCTGGACTCTTGATCTGTAGGCTATTGCTTAAGATCATCATATGTGAGGTAAGAATAGCTACTGAAGATAGGAGACATCAAAGACACTGTTACAGAGTTAAATGGTTAACCATTTGTGCTGAACAACTATAGCAAGTATTTTTATTATTTTATTGTGATGAAATATGTCTTATCTATTATAAGTGCACAGTCCAGTCATGTTAAGAACATTCACACCATTGTGAAATCAATCTCTAGAACTCTGCGTCCTGTGAAATCTAAACTTCTCGTAGCCCGTGGGAAGCGTATCCTGTTTTCATCTCCATGTGACTACTTGAGGAACCTCATGTGGGTGGGATCCCATTTGTCTCTTCTGTCTTATTTCACTTAGCAGAGTGTTCTCAAGGTTCATCTCTGTTGTAACATGTGTTAAAATTTCCTTTTTTTCTTTAAAGATGGGGTTTCACTATGTTGCACTGGCTGGTCTGGAACATTCTATGTAGACCAGACTGGCCTTAAATTTATAGAGATCCACCTGCCTTTGATTGAGTGCTGGTATTAAAGGCAAACACCACAGTGCTCTGCCTGTTGCTTTTTTTCAGACAAGGTCACACTATATATCACATTAGACTGACCTGGAATTTATTGCATAGCCTAGACTGGACTGAAACTTGTGTTTCTCCTGTCTTAGTTTCTTTAATGCTGGGGTTGTAGGGGTATACAATTACACCAGGCTTCCTTCCTTCAAAAAGATCCATTTTCATTGTGTGTGTGTGTGCGTGTGTTTGTGTGTTTCTGTGGATTCCAGAAGAGGATGTCAGGATTCTCTGGATCAGGAGTTGCCAACAGGAGCCTAACAACATGGGGGTTGGGAATTGGACTCTGTTCCTTTGAAAGAGCAGTAAGCTCTCTTAAGTGTCCACCCATCTCTCTATTTTCCTTTATTTCTTTTTAAAATTATTTTAAATTATATGTAGCTGTGTATTTGTGTGCCCATGTTTTTTTCTGTGCATGGGTGTGAACCTACTGATGTGCTACGAACTGAGCTCTGGAAATTTGGAAGAATGGTTTCTGTATTTAACTGGTGAGCCTCCTATCCAGCTTCAGCCTCCTTACTTTGGAAGGGTTAATAATATTTGATTGCATTCAAATATTGGTTACTTTTCATGTCACCATAACCAAATAGCTGACAAAATCAACATAAGGAAGAAAGTGTTTGTTTTGGCTTATGGTTTGAAGTGATTCAGGCAATCATGGCCTGGGAGGCTTTGCAGTGGGAATAGAGGAAGCTGGGCACACTGTGTCTGCAGCCAGGTAGAGAGAGGTGATAGCTGGTGCACAGTTTGCACTCTCCCTTTTCCCTTTAAAAAATTCAGCCTGTGACCCTGCCCCCAGCCTATGGGATGTTACCACCCACATTCAGGGTCAGTCTTTCTTTCTCAGGTAAACCTCTCTGGAAACACCCAAAGATGTGTCTCAAGTTCATAATAAAAATTATCCCTCACAATGCTATACTTTTGTTTAGTTTCCTTATTCATTTGAGGGTGAGCACTTGGGTTACCTTCATATTTTGGATATTGTGAACAATACTGTTATGAACGTAAATGATCTTATTAACAACACCCCTTCCAGGAAAATAGCTTATTTGCCCTATTAGAAAATTTTTTACAAAGAATGCCTCTGTGTATGTGTCAGTATAGACCCTGACCTTAAAAAAAATGTCATGGTCTCAAAATGGCCAGTCACTTTCAAAGACTTCCTCAAATATCCTAGATTTCAGTTTCTTTCTTCTGTACCTCTTTTTCTCCTTTCCCAGTAACTCACATGTTAGATAATGCTTATTTAAGTTCATTTAGACTCTTTACATATTCAGGATTGAAACCAGTACCCTAAATAGATCATCAGCCATGTTTTGACTAGGTAGTACAAAAGAGTCTTCATTATCTTCAGAAAAATCTAGAAGTTAAATTCTGTTTAAAAAGCATCTGAATGAAGAGACTGAATTTGGTTGTAGTTATAAAGTTACCAGCAGGACTACATTGTTGAAGAAGATTATTTTTAGTTGTGTTTAAACTGTTTTATGCAGTGTTGGGTGACGATCTGCTTAGGTCTTGGCATTTTGTATTGTCTGCAGCTGATAGGTTTATGTCGGGGAAGTTGATTACCAATGATCTGCATGTGCTATCAGTAGAATACCTGAGGAGTTCTGGATTAATAAAATCATCTGAGCTCAGATGCTCAGGGTTCCAATGTCCAGTATGGCACTGGCCAGGATGGTGGTTCCTTCTCGTAAAGTCTGGGAGGGTTTGCACATATGAGAATGTCTCCTTGTCATCCTTGGTGAGTCGCCACAGTAAGTGAACTACTACAAATGGTGCCCAACGTAAGGCACTGACAGCCTTCGAGCCACATCCAACGTGGAGACAAGGAAGAATAAGAAAGAAACTCCAGACCTGGGAGAATCCATTTTGTTTTCTGCAAACTTGTCCAGATACCTGACAAGACACATCTGCAATGGTGATGAGAACCTCACCCCAGGAGGGAACCCTTCCTGCAGACAAGCTTACCAGTTGTTTTTCCAGCAAACCAGACTCTATCTTAAAATTTGGAAAGTGTTTTCTCAGGGTCAGCACACAGAAACTGTCTTCCAGAACTGGCCGAGTATGTGTCTCATGGTGGTAACTGAACTTGATACTGTAAAAGTCACCCAGGTGTTGCTGGTTTTGAAGGCATAAAAGGGTCATGGAGAGCAACTGAGGTTTGGCATTATGAGAGGCCAGGGGAGGCCACTTGTAAAGGTGCAGCCTCAGCAGTAGTTGACAGCCCAGATGAAGGGGTATTGTAAAGAATTTGAGGCTTGGAGCCATGAAGAGAGCCCAGTAGAGGCCACTGATGAAGGTGCAGCCTCAGTGGCAGCTGTAGGCCCAGATTGAAGGGGTCATGTAAAGAAATTGAGGCTTGGCACCATGAAGAGAGCCCAGGAGAGGCCATTGGTGAAGGTGCAGCCCACTTGTAGCAGAAGACCCCAGCATTTTGCAGATGCCAGCACCCTGGGATGACTGCCAAGAACAGCAGCAACAATGGAGGGAAGCCAGCTGGAGCCTGGAGGACAAGCTGTGTGTGCTGCAGAGGGCTGAGCTAGAGAAGTGGCCTAAGCCCTTTGGAGGAGCCCAGAAGTTCATGAGTGAATTCCAGATAACTGTACATTGATAATGTTTTTCTGTTGTCCAAAGATGTTGTGAAAAGCTTGGTAGATATTTGGTCTCACTTGGTCCCATGCATTAGCAACTCTTGTGATTGTTCTTCTCGTAAATGGTGTAAATGGTTAAATTGCATTGTAGAGATGAGGCAATTTTTTTTGTTTTGATTGACTTATACAGAAAAGGGGAATTGTTGAAGAAGTTTTTTTTTAGTTGTGTTTAAAATATTGTCTTGTGCACTGTGGGCGAGGGTCTGCCTAGGTCTTGGGGTTTTGTATTGTATGCAGGTGTTGGATTTATGAGGGGGAAGTTGATTGTTAAGGATCTGCACGTGCTATCAGTAGAACACCTGAGGAGTTATGAATCAATAAAAACACATGAGCTGGGACACTCAGGGTTCCACTGTCCAGTATGACACTTGCCATTATGGTGGTTCCCTCTGCTGAGGTCTGGCAGGGTTTACATCTATGAATACGCCTCCATGTCTTCTTGTGAGACTACACAGTATGTATACAATTATACTACATCTCAAAGGACATATATAATACCAAATCATTTTGGTTAATGTTTGGTTAAATAGAATTAGGTGTCTAACAAATTATATCATTTAGTTACCATAGATAATATGTGTTGGGTTGTTGTTACTTTACAGATGAAGACACAGAGTTTAATTTTATAATCACACAGGGCAGCAGAAAGTGACAGGGGCCTAGATTCTGCTCCATCTGATGCCCAGACACTTGCTTGCAGCTCTGCACCTACTCTTGGCATTGTTATCTGTACAAGAAGGCTGTGAGAAGCCAGACATGGTGTCAAGAAGACTGTGATGTTAATTGGCATTTTTTTGTCTTTTCTTGTTGAATTTCTTTTAAGAGCAACTGTACGGCTGGGAGAAACATCACCAGCTCAGAGAGTAACTGGCTGTACACAGAGGCTCTCATCTTTTCAGTGTACTGGAGAACAATGCGCTGAGCAAAAGGATGAGGTGGAATCAAAAAGTAAGATAGATTCAACAGAACTTTAGTACAGTATACATTCTTAGGAGGAAGACAAACTATTTAATGTTGTTTCTGTTTGTCCCTGGAACTTGTTGAGGAAGGGAGAGATGGACCCTAGTCTATTTCTGACAGATGACCTTTCGGAGAACCAGAGTGTCACTTATACTGAAAGGTTCCTTGATCCAGTGTCCTTCCACTGGACATCTTCCTGTGGAAATGTGAGTGTTCTGTGCCGCAGATAATGAGCTTAAGGTTCTTCACTGCAATGCTATTTGCTGCTCTAGAGAAAGAGGCACATTAGTTTACACATTCATCAATAAGGCACAGTAAAGTAATCTCTTCTGTAGATTTAGTTGGTTAAAGATGAGGACTCATGCCAATGGATGGTTATGGGCTGTTCAGCTAGTGCTAAGACATTGCTAGCTAAAACAATTATGTAGTAATGTGTTATAATTCTTTTTTTTAATTTTTAAAAGTTATTTTATGTGGATGTGTATTTTGTCTTCACGTATGTCTGTGCTCAGTGCCTGATGCGTGATGAGGCCAGAATAAAAGGTTGGATCCCCTGGGACTGGAGTTAAAGATGGTTGTGAGCTGCCATGCGGATGGTGGGAACTAAACTCTGGTCTTCTGCAAAAGCAACTAGTACTCTTAACCACTAAACCATCTCTCCAGCTCCAGAATCTTATTAATACGATCAATGATCACAACAAGCTATATTTTTGTAAGGAAGTTGGGGAATGACACACAACCTGGCAGGTGACCTTGGCTACTCTGTTAGAGTGGAATATGTGGGGCAAATTCTTATTTATATGAATTTGCCATTGGATTATGTAATTTATTGTAATGGCACATACTGTTTCTAAAGCAGGAAAGATAAATAAAACTATTCATCAAATTTGTTTTTCACAAGTCAAGATTTTTAATCTAGTTTTAGTTACTTCACTTGGTCACACAAAGAAAAGACTCAGGGTATTTTTCCTGGCTCCTTTTCCGCCTTGACTGTTACATGGTAATGCTTTAATGCCTTTTCTGGGAATCTGTTTTTCTACAGAGTTCTTACAAATACACTACGATGAGCACCAAGGCATGAATCTACAACCACGTAGTTGTGTATTCCTGTGATTCTTCTGACCCTAAGAAACCTTCTCATTTTTACCCTCAGCACTACTGCCACTCTGCAAGTGAATGTTTCCTGGTCCTGCCCATAATGACATATCTTTCGCTTCATTCAAGTATCATGACCGAGAAGTGATAAAACGATGGGAACTGGGTACTCAGAAAGCCTTTTGGAGGAAAGCTGGAGAAGCAGGATCTAAGCTAGGCTCTCTGGGACGAGACTAAGCTAACCCGACTGGCACTTGTGATGCTCATCTGGAACCGGTGATGTTCACACACCCCTTCCCTTTGATCCAGAGACCAGGAAGTGGTAGTCATTATTCCTTGTGGCCGTGAGTCTTGTTGACCTTGCAACAGTTAACTGCCTATTGATATCCAGGAAACTATATGATGTGTTTTAAGTCTTTGTGTTCTTGCTCCAGCAGGAAAATGTCTTGGAGAGACAGAGGAATGGTCTCTGAATATGTCATTGGTTGAACACTATGTCGGTTTGAATGAGATGTCCCAATACTCTTGTGCATCTGAATACTTAGTCCATCGCTGGTGTTGGTTGGGGCCTTCTTGGAGGAAGAATATCACTGGAGACAAGACAATAGATTTATGGCATTTTGAATTTGCTCTCTCTACTTCCTGCTTGCAGTCCAAGATGTAAGCTCTTAGCTTCCAGCTCCAGCCACCATGCCTCTACTCAGTTATCATGGATTCTTATCCCTCTGGAATGGTCAGCCCAAATAATCTCTTTCTTTTGTAAGTTGTCTTGATCATGATGGCTTACCACAGCAATAGAAAAGCAAAGAATACAAGCTCATTTGATGGTCAGAATCTTAGCTGCATGAAGTTGGTCCCTGAAGCTCAGGAAAGAATCACCCAAGGCTTTTGGAATGGTAAAACTGGGCCACATGTCCTCCTAATTCTTCTCTTTTGTGGCCGCACTCCCCTATTGACAACACGTTCCATCTAGTGAGATATTTAAAATCTATAGTTCCCTGAGAACCTGTACGGCAGTCTCCATTTCTCTATGTATTAGGTGATTTCATCCATGCTCATAATATCAATCATCATGCGTGCTTCTGACTGAGCTTTAGTTTCTAGTTCGGATCTCTGGGCAGAACATCTCATCACTTATTCAACATTTCTGCATGGATGTCTGAAAAGCATCTTAGCAACAGTCTTGCCTCCCGATCAGGTGTCCATTCCTGTATCCCGGGCCTGGAGTAGCTTTCCATGAATGGCATCACTCACCTGGTAAGTCAGAAGATGTCAAGTCAGCCATCACTGCCTCAATTCCCCTTCCCATCTTTTTGATTCCCACCCCAACCAGTAAGAGATTGGTTACTGATCCTATATCTAGAGATCCATGTTTTTCTGTATCTCTACAATTCTACCATGCCTCAAGCTGCCATTTCCTGGAATTGTATCCACTGTCATCTGAGCTGCAGTAGGTCCTCAACTGGCTCTCCACTCCTACTCACTTTAACCCAAACTCTATACTGCAATAGAAGAACTTTTAAATGATTGCTCTTAAAACTCCATTGTTGGGCTGGAGAGATGGCTCAGCGGTTAAGACTGTGTTCTACTCTTGCAGAGCGTTAGAGTTTGGCTCCCTGCACCTGTGTCAAGAAGCTGTAACTACACACACAATTTTTTAAGCAGCTCCATTTTTAAACCCTGATGGTTTCTAATTTTCATACGAAAAAAGACTCAAATCATTAACATGGTTTAAAACAATCTAATGACTAATACACTATTTTCAATGTGACTGGATTTAGGACAGACCAGGAGACAGCCTGAGGTCAGTCACTCTCAGCACTCCAACTTGCCTGACATGATTGACTGTATCATCAGTGAACCAAAACAAACTCTTTCTTCTTTAAATTGCTTTCGTCAGGTGTTTAGTCATAGCAACAGAAAGTAAAGGATGCATCTGGCCTTCTGGCTTCCTCTCCTGTTACCTACTTTCAGGTTTGCGCTGTGATAACATCCGTCTTCCTTTATCGATTTAGAATGAGCCTGGCTCATATCATCTAGTCTAGTCTTCACATGTCACCCCTTGGCCTTCAGAACACACCTCTTGTCACTCTAGACCTGCAAATCAGTTACCACTGGTCACTCTCATACTACCCTAAACTTCTCATTTCTTCTGTTTACTGAAAATTGAATAAAATACCTAATTATTCCAGCTTTGTCTCTATGGGTTGAATGTAAGCCTATGGGGTACAAACTATGACTCAGCATTAGTTCCCAAGATCTACCACAGTGCTAGGCACACAGCAATATTTTAAAATTTAACACTAACAAGGTAACAGTGATGGGCACTGTTCCAAGCTCTTCTTGTGTAGTAACCCATTTAATTAAGGGTTACTACACAAGACAAATCTGGAATGTAAGCCTTATTGTTTCATTTTACAGTGTCAAATAGGTAAAGATATAGTGACTTGCTAAGAACCCAGAGCTGAGATCAGGATTTGAACAAAGCAGATAAGATCTGATGTTTGTAGTTTTACTGATTGTATTTTATTAGTCTTAATGTTTATTAACAACATGTCCTTCAAAATGCTCACTGATTCAAATTATTCAGGGAATCACTCATTGTAATTACTCAAATTCATTATTATAGAGCACTTCTGTAGTGAAGGTTAAGTTTACCGGTGGAGAAGGAATACTTGTGACGGACTGAGAAGGGTATTGAAGTGTTATTACAGGCTAGCCTCAAGTTTGCAATTCTGTAACTTCAGCTTCTCAATTGCTGACACGTGCGCACCAACACACCCAGAAGAGATTGGTGGCACGTGCACAAGCAACCTTGACAAATTATTATCAGTAAGAAATAATCTGTCTAAAGCTGAATGTTATTAGTAATTCGAACCAGTTGAAATAACAAAATTTTCACATCTCTTAGGCTCATGAAAATTTAGAGAACTGTGCTTAAAAACATATATGTCTATAGACATGCATTTAAGAATACTAATAATATCTTTCTGGGTTGTCTGAATAAATCTAAGAAAATGAGCATGAGGCCCCATGTTTTACCCTTCTGTTAAACAATAGAAGTTAATTAGTTTTAACTTGTTGCCTGGACAACTGTGGGCTCTCATTTACAGTGTCTGCGGGAAGAGGAGAAAATACACGAAATCTGGGATGAAGAGATGGCTCAGCTGTGTGGCTCACCCACACTGGCTCAGCTCACAGCTACCTGCAGCTCCAGTTAAAGGGAACAACAACAACAACAAACCTCTATTCTGGCCCACAAAGGTATCTGGCATGCATGTGGTACACATTCATTTATACATACAGGCACTCACATAGACACATAAAGTAAAAATAAATCATTTAAAAATATATAGAATGTGAACTTTTGCAATGTTGTCCTTCCTGTTTCAGCTCTAATACGGACATAACACTCTCACCTGTTTTTATTTCCATATCTAACAACAAATGTAACATTTGCCAACTGTTAGAAAGTTGAATAGTGTGTGATGATGTTTGTGAAGTTCTTCATAGTACAAGACAGACATTAATAAATACCAAAGCACGAATCACAGTGTGCTAGTTTATGAGGGGTAGATGATTCAAGAACACTCTGAGTCAGAATTAATGTCCTAATATTAATAGGAAGACTAATCCCAACATGTTGCATGTGTTCTTAGATTACTAGCTATTTAAACTCTTTTAATAGCTCCCCTCCTCCTCCTCTTCCTCATGTCCCTCCTCTTCTTCATTTTGAGAGAAGCTCTCACTATGCAGAGTTAGATGGCCTGGAGGAGCTCATTATAAAGATTATGGCTTATTCATTTCTTTAGTAACACTAAGAAGAAGCATTTGATTCTAGTGATAAATGACTTAAGCAGGAAGAAGTTTCTGTAATTCACCCAATTCAGGTTTCACATAAAACCATGATGAGTGGGCAATCACGGTCCCATTACAGAGTGGCTGGGACCTTCCTCTGCACGGTGTCCTGCTGACTGGCTGCTGGCACACTGAGGATTCCTATGCTTTTTAGTAAGAAATGTGTCTAACCATCTGTAAAGTGGTTGTTTAGCCAAGGCTAGCTTGTCCATAGAAGAGTTCTTAGGCAAACACAACACTGGAGTTTGTCAGGACTCTTAGGTTCTCAATTCAGAATCAAATAGATGTGCAACACCGTCCTACGGACTGGTTACCAACCACAAACAAAGCACAACACCCCACTAAACCCACAGCTCTTTCAAACTATATGTATATTTGTATTCTTTAATAAAAATTGAGATTTCCAAATGATTTTTGTGGATAAAAAGAATTCAAAATGAAAGTCAATTAGAATTTGCTTTTCAAACAATTTAAGCACTTCCATCTTACCAGGCTTTTCATGACTGAAGATCTGAGCCTTAGGTTTGGCACTGTGTTCTGTGGGCTCCTCCTGGGTAGGGGTGAGGACATGGGACTCTGTTCAGTGGGTTTTGATCCCTTTGGGGGCTGCACGACCTTTTAACAGGGGTCACCTAAGACCATATCAGATATTTACATTACGATTCATAAAATTACAGTTATGAAGTAGCAATGAAAGTATTTTTATGGTTGGGTCACCACATGAGGAAGTGTATTAAAGGGCTGCAGTATTGTAACCACTGGTTCAGGGTAAAAGGCAGTTTATTCTTTGGTTAATTCAATCTCTGGTCCTTAGAGGGTTTCAGCCTCCATACAATAGAATACTTCAACCTCAGAGACTTATTGCTGACTGACTCACTCTAACTCCTGAACTCACAGCTGTACTGAACTCAACTGATTCTTCTGGTTGGCTGATTTAACTCACTTGCTGTTCTGGATCAAACTCTTCTCCAAGCTGCTGGTTCAAACTGACCTTCTGAGCTGGCTGACTGTTTCTGATTGAACTCTTGATTCTGGCTGACTCCTGAAACTTCTCTGACTGAACTGCTGTGCTAGGCTTGAAACTGACTTTCCCATCGCTTGGGAGTCGGAGGCAGAGGCAGGTGGATCTCTGTAAGTTTGAGGCCAGCCTGGTCTACAGAGTGAGTTCAAGGATAGCCAGAGAAATACAACAGAGAAATCCTGTGTCAAAAAAACCAAAATAAA
The DNA here is from genome assembly GCA_026225945.1 of Cricetomys ansorgei. Classification (NCBI taxonomy): domain Eukaryota; kingdom Metazoa; phylum Chordata; class Mammalia; order Rodentia; family Nesomyidae; genus Cricetomys; species Cricetomys ansorgei. The sequence continues at coordinate 7,269,866 of JAMJFZ010001360.1, read as the reverse complement.
TAAATAGATAAAACAAACTGACTGTTAGCTGACTGACTCTCCTTCTGCTGAACTGCCTCTCTGTCTCTAACTGACTGTTTTTATACCATGAGAGTTTAGGTGTGTCCTCACTCTGACTCTTCTAACTCTTCCTCTGATTCGTCACTTTGCCTGCTCTTCACTCTTATTCATCTCAGGACAGCCAGAGTGACAACAGAGAAACCCTGTCTTAAAAAACAAAACAAAGCAAAAAGCAAAACAAACACCACACACACACATAAAATAAAAGATTAAATGTTCCTTTACACAGTGTAAGGAAGGTTGAGAACCAATGGTTTAGACCCTCAACTTCTTAAAATGTGGGTTGTGAGCCTCTATGAGGTCATGTAACTGAGGTTGGGAAAAGTTTGACAACAGCAAAAGGTTTCTGAATGTCCAGTAATAAAAAACAAATCAAAATAGAATGAGTAATGAATTAAAGGGATCTGAGGTACTCACCCAGGCTGCACGTGTGGGCTATCACTGTATCCTTGGTTCTGAACACACAATGCACACTTTGTTCCTGCATGCTGTCTTGCCACATGTTGCTAATGAATGCTGCCTGAAACACCTTGGCTCAGACTGGAGATTACTGCACTATGAATTGCATTGTTTTTATTATAGTTTTCTAGTTTTTTTAAAAAAAGAGATTATTTTTAATTATGCATACTTGCATGGTCTGTGCACATAAGTGCAAGTGCCCTCATCAGCCAGAGGCATTGAATGCTCCTGGAGTTGGAGTTACAGGCAGCTGGGAGCAGCCTGCCACAGATGCTGGAAACCAAGCTCAAATCTTTTCTGAAAGAGCAGTGTGTGCTTTTTAACTGCTGAACCACCTCATCTGCCCTCAGAGTCTCCTGCTCTTATAGACATAATAGCTTAAATAAGGAAAAAAAAAAAAAGGCTTAATATTTTCCTACTGTTGTTTCTCAGCACCTGTTAAATTCATACATCTTTAGATTGTAGAGTGTTAAAGTTTGATTTTAAAAATTGCAGTTTGGGTTACTGACTTGAATTTCACTTAAAAAAAAAGCACTACATAAAATTTGGCTGGGAAATAGGATAGAATTCCAACCGTTTCTGACATGTTTCCAAACCTCCTCCCCCTCTCTCCCTCCCCTACTCTGGATATATATTTGCCACTTTGCATTAGGTACTTATATGGTTCTCAGTATTGGTATTTTAAAATCAAAGCAGCAGTTTACCCCAAAAAACATTGAAAATGTTGTGTCCAGCAGTATCAAACATTCAGCCAGGAATAATTTCTACGTACAAACGAACAATCGAGTCTATCTCAATTCGTATACAAAAAGTTGCTTTTGTCTTAAATGAATAAACTTATTTTGTCTGCTTTAGTTTTTTTCCCAAACTTCATTTTTGGGTTACCATACAAAGTAAGTAGTTTCCTTATAAAAAAAAAACTTCTTTACGATTTATTATCACTAAACGTTTACTTTGTACCACTATTTTATATCCTATATACTCTGAATGGCATAAAAATTTTCTCAGGTGAAAGGGGGCGGCAGGTTGAGAAAGTTTAAGTAGCCGTGGTATAGACTGCCCCATTTTCCACATTTGCTTCCTAGGCTGTTTAGGGTGCTTCTTCCTGGCAGTAGCATCAATATGTCCTTTGTTTCGCCTGGAGCTTTCTAGAGATTTAAATTCAAGCAGCACCACAGGACACAATAGAGGTTTATTTTTAAAGCACATCCATTTGTTTTGTTTGCTCTTCCTGTCCCTGGATACCCAGGCAGCGGGTTGAGGATCTGTCAGCGACTTTGATGCTTGGCGTGGTTCTCATCTGGGTCAGGCTCTTCTAAGGGATGCAGATAAAATTCGTTCCTAGCATGAGAACGTGGCAAACAGTTCTGGTTTGGGTTTTAAACCCGTCAAGCCGTAGATACAGCATGTGAACCGCACGCGGTAGGAGCGGACACTCGTTCCCAGCTTCAGTACGTGTGCCTGGCACGGGTTTCCCCTGGAACCCGTTCGCTGTCGAGAGAGGTGTGTTTCTTCTCTCGTTCGGCCCCCTGGAGGGAGGTTAGGGAGGAGGCAGTCTTGGAACCCCAGGGAGAGCGGAGCAAACCTCCGCGGAGGGCGGACCACACGGACACGCCCTGCCCTTTCCGCAGGGCGGCTGCGACTTCAGGGACACGGGGCTCCGAGAGAGGCTGCAAAACGCAGTCCTTTCCCTGGGATGACGAGACGCCCTGGGCGAGCCAAAAGCCGAGTCAGCGGCCCCACCCACTGCTTCCAACGGACCGCGGGCTCCTTCCCGGCTCCCAGCAGGCCCCGCGGAAGCCCCGCCCGCACGGGGCATGCTGGGAGTCGGGGTACCTGGTGCCCCTAGACTCTCCTCCGTTCGGAATTCCACTCGGAACGTCGTGAGGCGCCATGGCAGTGGGCTCTCTGGCTCCACACGCTTAGCTCCTAGGAAACGGGGACGACGCCTCCACCCCCGGGCGCCCGGCACCGCGCCTCCCGCACACAGCCACGCTCCGCCCTCAGCTCTCTCCAGGTCGATTGACAGCCGAGAGGGGCCGGGGGCTGCGGCCTAGCCGCGAGTGCGCAGGCGCACCAGCTCCGCGCGTAGCCGGGTGAGGCCCGGAGGGCGGGGCCAGCACGAGGGCTCCGGGCCGCGGAGGCGCGCACGCAGGCACGTAGGGCCCGTCACGTGGGGAGCCGAGGATCGCAGTGCGCGCGGCCGCGCCGGCTGGTGTGGGGTTGAGTCAGTTGTGACACCGGAGCTGCTGACCCGACAGGAGGCCCTCGGGACTCGCGGCCCAGCAGCAGGCGCGGAGCTTCGGGAGTCGTGAGCCTGGCCCCGACCTAGAGCTCCACGGAGCCGGCACCGCCACCGCCACCGTCCCCCGCTCCCGCCAGCGAACCGCCGCCGCGGGCGCGCCCCCGCTCTGCGCTGTCTCCGATGGCGTCCGCCTCCGGGGCCATGGCGAAGCACGAGCAGATCCTGGTCCTCGACCCACCCTCAGACCTCAAATTCAAAGGTAGGCTACTCGGGCCGCGCCCGGAGCGGGAGCGGGAGCGGGAGCGGGGCTGGGGCCGGCGGGCGGCGGCGGCGGGGCGGACGGCCGCGCTCCCCTCCCCCACGCCCGCGACCGGCGTCGGCGCCGCGGCCCCGCTGCGTCTCTCGGCTCGCGCCTCGCTCTCCGCCGCCGCCCGGCCGCGGAGGGGAGGAGAAGCAGCCAGCCGGGCGCCGCGGAGGGCTTGGTCCGGCGCCGCCGCCATCTTGAGGCCCGCGGGGGCGCCGCGGGAGCTCGCCCGCGCCTTGCCCGCCCGCCCGCACGGCGTCCTTGCCCCAGGGCGGCCGGGCGGGCCGGCGGCGGCGTCTGGGAGCCGGGGCTTCGGGCGCGGCGCAGCCCCAGAGCCTCGCCTCGCAGGGCCGAATGGGTCGGGTGGGGCGGTCGCGGGCCTCGCCCGGTGTCTCCGCGGTCAGGTGCGGAGCTCGGAGCCCGGAAGCCCCGCAGTATCTGGCTGGGACTGACCCGGGTGCTGGCAGGGCCTCTGGCGCGCGGCCGAAGGCTGTGCGTCTGCTGGGGGGATGGATGGGGATAGGGCAATGGTGGCGTGTCACTTGGCCTGGTCCCTGGGTCCGGAGGACCTGGTGCCTTGCTCCCGGTCCTGGAGTTCACACCGTCGTATTTGCTGAGGAATTTTCAGACTCGGGCGTTTACGTTTGCGGTTTCCCAGCATACCCTGAGAAAGCCGATAAGTAAGGTGCCACTCAGCTCTGAAACTGTTGACTTTGGAGCTTTGGCTGATAGACGATCGCTGTGGCTTGGTGATCCTTGTTCAGGGCCAGGGCCGCTTGCTTCTCAGTGTGTAGGGTACACTGGGGACGAAAAGTCAAACTCAACAACTTACGGTTGTTTTTTTAAAGAAGTGCTGATAGAATGTGGAGCTAGAAAGAAAACATGCTCCTTCCTATCTTTAAGTGTAAAGTGAGTCCCCCTTTGAAAGTTAATACCGTGGGCTTTAATTTTAGGAACTGTGGTGAGAACATTTTTTCCTCAATGCATAGCGATGCCAGTACTGAAAGAGAACATTGTGTGAGATTTGAGTCCAAATGGAAATAGCCGGATTGTCCCTGTGGCAGCAATTTGAAAATAGTTTTAAGTATTTAAAAATATTTTAAATAGTTTTAGAACTTACATTTTAGTATTTTGCTAGTAGTACTACACTGCAGATGTTTCAGTGCATTTACAAGTTTCTCTGAATGGAAACTCATAGGACTTCTTATTAAACAGGAACTTGAATTTAAGGCAGCTCTAATACTTTGAAACTAGGAGTGGTGAGCCTCATTTTATCCTGGCAGTTTTGAGGCCAAGGCAGGAACCATCCAAAGTTTGAGACAAGCTTTGGGTTCATAGGGAGACATTAGACAGTGTCTCAGAACCTCAGATATTTTGAGTGCATCTTGCTGTAGTGAACTTCTGTTGCCTGGTTAGGTTTCTTTTTTTGGGGGGGGGGGAGGATTAGGTGAGGGTGTGCTGTGAAGTCCTTAAAGTATTTGTACTAAAGTAGCCATCATTAGTTAAAGCGGTTTATTGTGAATCTTTATGATACTCAGTGTAGCTTGCTTTTTTTTCCCTTTTGACAGTGTACAGAGGAAACTTTCTCTGTACTGCCATGTGTGAAAAGTATTTTATGGAGCAGGTTTTAAGAACCACCAGAAATACTACATTGTGCTGTATTCCACTTACATTACTTATTTTTGATGTTAAATCATTACACCTGCGTTTATGAAACAGGCTTTTCTTGTGGTATCAAAATAATGATCCCCAGACTAGTGAGGGAGACCGAAAAGGCATGTAAACGATGTTGAAGAGGCAGTAGCATGCCTGAGCAAGGAAGCCTTTTCCTCAAGGGAAAGGTGTGTGTGTGCGGGGGAGGGGGTTATGCAAAGGGAGTGGTTGAATAAATGCTGAGGTGAGAAGATGCGGTGTGTGTACTTAAATGCCCAGTTGTTGCTCATAGACTTTTGTAAGGGTGGGTGGAATGGAGATGCCAGGGAGGGAGAGGAGAGCATCGAAGTGGGAGTTTGCCTTTTGGGGCTTGGTGCTTTCCTCCTCAATGTTACTTTGTTAGTCAAAGATAATTTGGTACAATGGAAATCTCTGTATTTAAATGCATAACTCAACACCAAGTAGGGTGATTTGGAATTCACAGTGTGAGTGATCTTTTGGTTGGCCATATCAAAAATTATCAACTGATTTTTCTCATGTAATTTCATTTAAATGTAAGTCATTTATTCATTTTCTTTTGCAAAATTATTTGATTATTTGCTAGGCTTATTTGAATTATTTGGATATAATAATCGCCCTGAAATGGTTTCTTCAGGAGTGACTCATTCAACTGTCCTGAGATTGGTTTTTTATATAACATGAATAATGACTTGATAAGAATTATTATCATTTGCACAATTTTGGAAAAGTAGATAAGCTTCTGTATATCTTAAATCTTTTAGTCAAAAATTTTAACTAGAAATGTGGGAAAGCTTTTCTGATTGTAGAATGAATTCTAAAGCAGATCTTTAATGTTTTACTGTATAATAAGATGTTTATTTAAATCCTAGCAGTAATTTGACCAATAATTTAGATTTGAAATTTGATAGTTCATGGAAAAAATGTTTTTGTCCTTGAAATTTAATGTGTTATAAAATTTGCTTATTGTTTTCTGTAGCATTTTATTTTTCCTAGCTGGTAACAGTATTAGAGGGAAGTTTGAAAAAGAAAGTTTTGCAAATGCCAGGATAATTCCAAGGGTATTCTTCCTCCTAATGGTCAGGGAAAACTGAAAAATAGAAAAAAAGAAAAAAAGAACCCGATGGTGTTGCAGGTAGGTCCTGATAGTAGTACCTGAGGACTAGAGAGATTTTCGGTCACTGTCAACTGGCAGTTCCCCACCAAGACAGGCTGGCTTTTGGGCTCCCAGTACAACCAAGAGAATCTTGAATTCTTTTTAAAATTTCTTTTTATTTTCTTTGTATAAATCTTTTCCTGCATGTATGCATGTACTACTTGGGTGCCAGGTGCCTGTGGATGCCAGAAGAGGGTGGCAGATCCTTTGGAACTGGAGTTACAAGTGGTCTTCAGCTGCCACATGGATTCTGGGGATGGATCCTGGATCCTTAGGAAGAGCAGCCAGTATTCTCAACCACTGAGCCATCTCTCCAACCACCTTTTAAAAAAGTATTTTTATTATTTGACAATTTTGTAGGCAGGCACACGCGCGCACGCACGCGCGCGCGCGCACACACACACACACACACACAAACACACACATCTTGATTGTATCCACCTCTGCTTCTATGTTCCAATCCACCTGACCGGCCCCATGTTCTCCTACCTTCATGATCACTTAAAAAAGATTTGTTTCTACTATTTTTAATTATTTATAGGTGTGTGTGTCTTCATCTGGTATGTGTGCATGAGTGCAGGTGCCCTTGGAGGCTGGAGGTGTAGCATTCCCTGAAGCTGGAGTTACAGGTGGTTGTGGTGAGTCACCTGATGTAGGTGCTTGGAACTGAACTCAGATCTTCTGAAAGAGCAGCAAGTGCTCTTAACTGCCCAGGCATCTTCCCAGGCTCATCCTACCTTAAAACCGAATCCAATTAGTGCTATCCTGTGTGTGTTGGTGTGAGGCCATCCATGGGAGCATGAGCAGCCTGCCTGCTTCCACCTCCCTTTGCCTAAAGAAAATGACTTTTCCCTTTCTCAGTAGTGGTCAACTGACATGATCATGTGCAGGTCTTGTATAGGAACCATAGCTGCTACTGCTATGAATTTAGAAATACAATGGGTATGTCATGTTTCCAGAAGACAGCATCCCACAGCACTCTTTTCTTCCTCCTGCTCTTAAGTTCTTATCACCTCCTCTTTGATATTCTGTAAGCCATAAGGGCAGTGTAGCCCATTTAGGACTAAGCACTCAACTGCTGCTAGTCTCAGCACTTCGACCCATTCTGAGAATCTGAATTAATTATTGCTTATTACAAAAAAGAAGCTTCTGTGATAAAAGTTGGAACCAGCACTTATGGGTATAAATGTGAATGTTTAAAAGACAGGTCAACAATATGAGCGTTTAGTAGGATAAAGGTAGCCTAAGATCTCCCTAGCGGGCTAGGAATCAGTCCTTCCTGTGAATCAGGTTTCAAATACAATTAGAAACTGATTGGCTACTCCCATATTAGTCGTGCCACTACTGCACCAGTGGGCATATCTTGCCTGGCAGATTGGTATTGTAGCATGCAGGGTCCATTGTTATTCTGTTGTCTTTTCTCCCCAAGTGGCTTGCATAGCATCTTCAGGCACTATTAAAGCTAGTTATTGGGGAGGAATTTTCCTCTTCAGTTCCAGATTGATTTCTCTGTGTTCTACTAAAACCTTGAATTCTTGTTTTGCCTTCCTCTTCTTTCCAAGTGCAGAATTTACATTTTATATATATCTATATATCTATATATATATCTATCTATCTATATATATATATATATCTCCATATCTGGGTACATCACTAAGCAAATCACTAAGATAAGCACAAGTTCTGATGGCTACATACATCAGTACTACAGTCTTGCGGGTATTTAGCACATTTTTACATCGTTCCAGAAAATCCTTTTATTCCACATGGACTACACCCAAATTCTGGGAGGACCAACTCAAAAACTGCCTTAAAATATAGGCCTTAGCCAGACCTTAGAAGTTGTAAAGATACCTCTGTCTTCTTTAACACTTGTGTATCTGTATGAATATATGCTTTCTTCCCTGAGAAAGATTTTGCTTCTTTGAATTCTTACTAGTTAAGGTCAAATTGCTCATGACTCAGACTATGTTCTAGTAGATTTTTGTCCTTTGTGTTTACAGTTGCTAACTTCTTTTTAACATACAAATAAACTGAAGTGTCTCATCTAAAAAAATTAAGCAAACAAGGCTGATTTGTTTCTTTTGCACTCAGACTTCCTGGAAAAAATCCATGCTCACTTCTCCAGTTCCCTCGCCTCTGTCACTTACAAGTCACTATAGTCAGACTGTCCTTACTACTTGATTGTCAGCTGCACAGATACTTTCCAGTTTTTATTGACCTTTGTCAGTTAAGACTACTGACAGTTACTCTTTTGGAAAAACTCACTTCTTCAGACTTAAGTAATATTACTATCTTCTGACTCCCCTCTCTCCCTGAATTCCCATTTGTGGCATTTTTCTTAAATGTTACTGTTTCTGAGACATTGTTGTTGTCTGTATTCAGAATTTCTAGGTTTTTCTCTCCCTTAACTCTATATTTGTGCACATATTGGTACGTACTCAATTCTCTATTTCAATCTATTTATTTATTTATTTATTTTTGGAGACAAGGTCTCACCATGTAATTCTGGCTGGTTGGAACACTTGACCAGGCTGTCCTTGAACTCAAAGAGATCTGCTTGTCTCAGCTTCCTGAGTGCTGGGATTAAAGTGCTGGGTACCACCACTGGCTGAGATTATTTTATTATTGTTATTTTGTGTGTGTGTGCATTGGGAGAGAGGGTGTGATTGTGTGCATGTGCCTGCATGCATGTGTCATGCATGGTGTGTGTGTGTGGGTTAGAGGACAACTTTGAGGAATAGGTTCTGTCCTTCCATCATAGCTTCCCGGGGTCTAACTCAGAGGGTCAGGCTTGAGTGGCAAGTGTCTTCTTACCCACTGAACCATTCACTGGCTCAAAGAATACACAGTTCCCAACTTGCTATTTGGATTTGAATGTTCTTTCAAATGACAGCTCAAAGCTCACGTATTCTAAGCACCCCTCCCCCCACTTACCTGAGCATACATTTCTTTTTATTTTTGAGTGACATTGTAATTCCTCATAAGCATATTCAGAATCTGCTTTTACCTCTATTTATCCGACTTCTTTAATGCGTCTCTGCTTGTAAACTTGTTAGTTTTAAAATTCAATCATGAATTTGTCAGGAACTACAGAACTACAAGTGTGAGCAGTCCATATTTTTGTGGGGGCAGTTTTAAAGGTCAAGATCCCAATTTTCAGGTGGATGAAATGTAGAGGAAGCCTTTAATAGTTGGGAACTGAGATTCTAATAGTAAGTAGAAGTTACCTAGAGAAGGAAAGGAAAATGTAGGTATAGTAACCTGTGGTAGGAGGGAACAAACACATGATGTTAAAGCTGAAAGTTCTGGGTGGCAGTAGAATGACCATTGCCTGTAGTTCTGGTTTGGTAGGTCAAGTTAGAAGTTCTATTTTTGTCCTAAGCCACTGAGGGATTTTAAGTGGGTCTTTTTATTTTTTATTTATTTTTATTTTTTGTGGGGGGTAGCTGTAAGGTAAGGTGAGCTAGGGTATTTTGTGTTTCATTAAGAAACACTTAATGGTAGCCAAGCAAATTAGTATTAGAAGTTAGATAATTAAGCAACATGTAGTACAATAATTGTGACAAGAGATGGCCATTGGTGCTGGAGATAATGAAAGGTCAAAATATTTGTGTGCACTGAGAGAAGGCATGGTTTCATAGATTGTGTACATAAAGTGAAAGTATGGTGCTGTTGTTCACTGAGTGTCTGGATAAGGACTGAACATGTCCTTTGGAGTATATGGGAGGAGGAGAGGAGGGTAAAGACCATGTTTCTTTTGGTGTGACCTGTATGTTTACAGCTTGTAGTTACTAATGAGAAGATGCCAAATAGGCTTTTGATTCTGTAAGTGTGTATAGATGTGGATTAATTGAACTTTGGGGGGGGGGAATGATTTTATCTGTAATAATAATAAATCTTAGATCTTTTTGTAATTGGGTTTTCACCTGCCTGTTGCACGTAACTTGTGTTTTGAACTTTCATAGTTCTAGAAAATATAGGCTAGGGTATTTTGTAAAGAGTTGACGAAGTAGATTAATTGATTTTTGTAATTTTGTATAGTCAATTATAACGAGTAGGTTTTCTGTGGAAGGGAAGAGAGGACTTGGCTTTTGAAGGTTTGTGACTACATTTAAATATCAAAAAGTCATTTAGTTTGACTTGTTAACTTTGGTGGCACAAGCTTCTAACCCCAGCTCCTGGAAGGTGGGAAGGAAGCCAGAGAGTCTAGAGGTGGAGCTAGCCTGGGCTACACAAAACACAGTCTCAGAAAAAAGAGTGGGAGGCTAGGAAGATGGCTCAGTCAGTTAAGTGTTTGCATTGAAAGCATGAGAACCTGAGTTGAGATTCCCAGCATCCAGGTAAAAAGGAGGGTTGTGAGAGTTCCTGCTTCTGATCCTAGCTCTGCGTAGACTGGAGGGTTCTGGGGTGGGGGCATGCTGGCCAAGTCGGTCTAGCCTAGTTGTAAAGTCCAAGCCAGTGAGAGACTCTTAAAGGATGTGGATGGTGTTCTGATGACACCTAAGGTTAGTTTTTCTTTTGCCTCCATAAGCTTGCACATGTGTACCTACCTACCTGCCTACCTACCTACACACACACACACACACACACACACACACAATTAAAAATATCCACAATCACTTAAGTCATTTTAATCAAGTAGAAAATATGTAGTAGTACCCCCTTCATTTGTAAGTTTTGCTTTCTGTGGTTTGTGATCAACTGTGGTCCCAAATAGAAAGGGAAACATTTCAGACATAAACAATTTATAAGTTTAAATTTGAATGTTTCTGAGTTGGAGGATAAAATTCAGCTTTTGCCTTCTTTTGCCAAGGACCTGACTATCTGTTGGGCCAGTTATTTCCATACTGAAAATCTGCCCACCATCTAGTTACTTAAGAGACATTTCTTACCAGATTGTTGGTATCACAACATTTGTTTTCAAATAACTGTTTTTACTTAAAAATGACCTAAAAAATCAACAGTGGTGCTGGCAATTTCAGTGTCCCTGGAGTGTCCACAAATTGTTGCCTTTAAGTGCAAAATTCTCAGCTTAGTGGGAAAAGAAAGAGATTCTATGCTGGTGTTGTGAATCTACAATAAGAAAGTCTCTTTCCAGGAAGTTGTGAAGAAGGGAAAGGAATTGTGCTTGGTTTTGCTGTTATACCTCAGTTGGTAACAGTGTATGGCTATGGTTTTGTTACAGGCTTAGCTAAAATGGAAAAGGCATTAAATTATAGGATATCTGCTGGGGGTCTTGGGATATATGCCCCATGAATAATAGTGGGAGATGTGTATAAAAAATTGGGAAAACTTGATTTAAGTTCTTCAGAATTTGGTATTTTTCTAAATTGTTAGCAGTGGTAATATTGCTTTAGTGCATTGGATCCCCTCCCCCTCCCAGTCCCCAAACAAAATTTGCTATGCATTCTTAATGTATTAGTTACTTTTTGTCAATGCTTTGATAAATACGGGACAAGTGACCTAAGGAAATTGATGACAGGCCCTTGAGGTCACATTGAATCCCCAGTCAGGAAGCAGAGTGATGGTGAATGCTGGCATTTATCTCTGTCTTTCTCTTTTTTGTTCAGCCTAGGACTTGAACCTGGTGCCACCCACAGTTCATGTAGGCTTTCCTGCCTCAGTTAACCTAGTCTAGGTCATCCCTCACTAGTGTGCACAGAGGCTCATCTCTGGTGATTCTAGGTCCTGTCAGGTTCATAATACTATCCATTACAGGTATATAACATGCTGTTTTGGGATCTATGTAGGTAATAAACGGGTGCCTGACTGAAGCAGACTAGCTTGTTGCCCGGCCTTCCTCTGGCTCTTTTCACCCTCTCCTCCAATCAGTGTTGTCATGCAGCAGGAATCTGTCGCCATCATTTCTCCTTTACCTTTTCCAGTTTTAAAACTTTTTTAACCCTCCCACGGTTTCTCTGGCTGTCTTGGAACTTGCTCTATAGACTATGCTGGCCTCCAACTCACAGAGATCCACCTGTGTCTGCCTTCCAGTGCTGGGATTAAAGGTGTGTGCCACCATGACTGGCTTACAGAAGCTTTCCAAACCATGCAGAAGTGGGCCTTGAAGGAACCCTGCTGGCCAGGCGTCCCTTTTATTTTATTGGTCACTTCTATCTCTTTTCCTTGTTGGCTCTGTGTCTTCTGAGGGACTGTCTGTCCTGTGAAGGCTTATTTGCTGAGGTGGGGGATCTGGCTTTCTTAGAATTATTAAAAAGTTGTTTTTGGAAGAAAATTAAACCTAAAAGGACTATTACTTGCAAATGCCTATTTCTTACTGGATTTCCTATAGTTGGAATGTAACTCATCTCATGTCACATTCAAGGTTATAAACTGAGGACAGTTTTCAAGCATTACTACATTGTATACTTTTTAAAAGTGGTTTAATAATTTAAACATTAATGTCTTGATTTACTTATTTGTATATTTTGTTTGCCTTTTTGGGGGGAGTATTCAAATCAAACCCCAGGCCCATGCATGCTAGGCAAGCATTCTGCAACTGAGATATATCTCTAATACTTGCTTAAGTACTTTTAAAACAAATAGGCTACAAGCTGACATTTCATTTCTTGTTACTTGACAAACTGCAAAAAAAAACTTTTTTTTTGCATATCATGATACTCTTACTTAAAACTCAACAGTAAATCTTTAACAGCATCTCATATTCAATCTTGAAATTTTCCCTATTGTACTTTTGCGTTTAGTTGTTGTTTTTCAATATGTGCATTGCATTAGGTTGCTTTGTGCTGTGTATTAAGTCTTAATCTTAAATAGTGTCCCCCACATCTTTTTTTGTTCCTTTAACTCATGCCATTGATTTGTTGAAAAGATCATATCAGTTGTCCAAGAGTGTCTTGTATCTAGATGTCTTCATGTATTTCCTGTAGTTTTTAAGTTTGAATAAAGGGATTTGATTAGTCTTGGATTTCAGTATTTGTGGCAAAAATATTCCATAAATTGTATTATGTCATGTCTGTTGTCCTGCTTGTAGTGATAAACTGTTGGTGACAGTTTTATCCTTTCACTGAAAAGGTACATAAATGTGATGCATTTATTGTAATACATACATAGAATAAAGGCTGGAAGAATACTCAATATTGAGTTCTATTGGGATTAGTGTGTCTTGTTTTTAAGTTTTTACTTTGTCTCCTGAGGTTGCTACCACGAATGTATAGTGGTTACAACGAGAATGACACTTTTGGGAGATGAGAGGTTTTCATTTGTCCCATATATATTTTCCTTTCTCATTAATAGCTTAATTATTTCTACAGTTTCACAGGAATGGTATATAAAGATCATGGTGTAACATTTGTGAAAGTTACTCTCAAAAGAGAATTGCTTTTCTCAAACTTCGATAACAAAAACATAACACAAAGAAGTTATAAGCTTATGTGCTTGATAACAAGAGTTATCACCAAAGATTATAAGATTATTATAAGATCCTAACCTTATACAAAGGTCACTGTAGCCATTCACAGAAAGTGCATTCTTTTTTGTGAGAGTGTTTATTCAATGCCTGGCTGCCATGGAAACTTTGGACTATTATATTACTACCTGTACTTTTGATCCTTATTGCCTAGGATTATTGCTTCAAAACAATTGATGTAATCACCTGTAGTTTTGAAACTTCCCCTTACTCATACTCCTTTGATATATACACTGTTAATGTTTTTAGGAATGTTCCCATTGCAGTGCCTCTTCCAAATTGATTGATTGATCTTGGGAGACTGTCTTTGGTTTAGGTTGACACATGAGTGCTGATTTATAATTAAAATTGTAGTTAAAGTCTAATGTGTGCTGGCAAGAAGGCTCAGTGGGTAACCCACATAGCAGAAGGAAAGGACGAACTTTCCCAAATTGTCCTCTGACCTCCACATTCACACTGTGGCACCTAAACACACGCATTCATGCACACTCACAAAGTAAAAATTCAAAAAATTTAAGAAAACTTAATCTGTAGCAACTTTGCAACCGTAAATCAAACTGTCTACAAATGTGATATGTTGCCACCAGCTGCTGTTTCCTTAAGAGAATTTTCTAGATGTATTTGGTGATACTCATTTCTCCAAGAATTGCTTCTACACAGAGGGAGGTTTAAGGTCCTTCTTCCCCAGATAATGTGGATTGGTTCAGTGGGCCACTGTTTTACAGTTAAGGAAAAAAAGAAATTGCCAGCAAGAACAAAATCATAACCTGAAAAGGCAGTTCACTATGTCCACAGATTCCACACCTTGAGATTCAAACATTTGCTCAGAAGGAAAGCCCAGATAATGTGCATTGGTTCAGTGGGCCACTGTTTTACAATTAAGGAAAAAAAGAAATTGCCAGCAAGAACAAAATCATACCTGAAAAAGCAATTAATTCACTATGTCCACAGATTCCACACTTTGAGATTCAAACATTTGCTCAAAAGGAAAGGTATTTTTAAAAAATCATATCTGTATTGAGCACACAGAGATTTTATATTTAACATACACTAATGATTGACAGTATTAGCCTTGTGTTTGCTATTGTAATCTAGATACACTTTAAAAAATAGTAGTGGATGTACACAGGTCATGTATAAAATGTATTTGGCATTTTATGTAATAGACCTGAACATCCACAGGTGTTGGTGTCTGTGGTTCTAAAACCCTTTGTGAATTGAGGGAGGCCTAAATAAGCGATCTCAACAGCAAGGGAAAGACATAGCTGGCCACTGGAAAGGCTACCTGTTAGGTATACTGAAGACTGAGATGTTAAATTTTTTATGCCTTGACTGTAGACACAGATGAAGATAGATAAACTTTACATTTTAAGGAATTATACACTTAGAGACAAGTGACAGATTTGGGCCAGTGCATGCAGAAGCAGTTGAGAGAAGAGACAGTAGGCAAGCAAATTCTTAGAGTGCTTGCCTTCTCTTGTATATAATCTTGTCTGTGATGTTAGTTTTCCTTCATTTCCCATGTCACCAAATTGCTTAAATCTTTATCTTTAACAGTGAAATCTTTTAAATAGATGCTTGTGTTCTCTTATGTTTTTTCCTTAAATATGATTTGGATCTTATAATTTCTGGAAAAAATTTTAACTTTGTATTCTGTAACATTTCATTTAATTGAACTTGTTTAGACCAGTGCCTTTTCCCCACCTTTTTTTTTTTCTTTCTTTTTTTGTAGGGGATGATTTTGAGGCTATTCTGGGCTGTATATGAAGTCTTCTAAAAAACAAAAAACTAACACCAACAAAGCAATAGCAAAAATTCAGAACAAAACAAACATCATAGAAGCAGAGTGTAATGTATTAGAACGTCTTAAAAAGCAATCCTAAATGTTTTTAAGTTTAATTCAAAATGCTTTAGAATGAATTTACTGTCTACCATCTTTATTTACCATTGAGAAGACACCTTTAAGACAATAAGTTGATCATAATGTCACTTAATTTTAGAAGCAGGAGGAACTTTGGAGATCATTTTACTATCAATGAAAGATGTTCGAGAGTTTAGAGAGATCACTCACCTAGTTATATTTTGAGCCATTAATTCAGTATTCCATATTATGTTGTTTGTAAAAAGCCACAATACATCAATAACAGAAACCAATCTAACCCCCCCCCCCCCGAGTTTCTGGGATCAATGAAGAGAATAATTGTTTTAACTTTTATTAAGTGCTCTCTTGTGAAGATGACAAATGAGTATTTGGACTTATAAGTCCATAACAACACTGCTGTATTGGAAGCGGTTTAAAAGAAACTTCGTGGTTGGTTCCTGCTCATTGGTAACTTTTGACAATGACTTTTACCTATTGTGTGGGCAGACTTGTCACCCTCCTCCTTCCTTCCTCAAATGACCACACATGCACTGCTCTGTACTCAGTACATTTAGGAGAGCTTTTTTTTTTTTTAAATAATACATTCAGAAACGGTTTACTTATATAATTCAGTATGGGTAAATAAATGTAGTAAGCAGTTTAAATAATTAAAGTTCTTAAATATGAAGAGGCTTAAGTAAAATTATGAAGTCTTGGTTTAGGACTAATCTTAAGATCCATACTAAAGTGAAATTTTAAAAGGGGCTATTTTTTAGTGTTTTAATTAAGTCTTTTTGGGGGGGGCAGAGAGGTGGCTTAAGGGATAAGAGCACTGGCTGCTCTTCCAGGGGTCCTGAGTTCAATTCCCAGCACCCACTTGGTGGCTCATAAGCATCTGTAATGTAGTCCCAAGGAATCCAATGCCACCCTTTGGTGTGCAGATGTCCGTGCAGACAAAACACAGAAAAAATACATAAATACATAAAACATTTTAAAAAACTCATTTAGTTTTCCCAGAAAATGGGACTGTTTCTTTGTACAACAGAATTTGTACAATAATGATTATGATGAGGTCAGGCATTATTGCAACAGTTGGAGGGACAGCAGCAAAGGAAACAGATGTAGTCTTTGTCATAGTTCAGCACAGTATGGAAACGACAAACAAGATGACTTCTTGCTTGAGAAATTTGAAGGGTCTGCGGAGATGGCTCAGCAAAAAAGCACTTGTTGCTCTTACAGAGGACCTGGGTTTTTTTGGTTTCTCTGCTGTAACCCTGGCTATCCTGGAGCTCACTCTGTAGACTAGGCTGGCCTCAAACTCACAGGTAATCCGCCTGCCTCTTCCTCCCGAGTGCTGGGATTAAAGGTGTGGGCCGCCACCGCCCCGCTTTAGAGGACCTGAATTCTATTCCAGTATCACATGGCAGTTTATAACAATCTGTAATTGCCTTTCCAGGGGATTCCATACCTTCTTGCCTTCCCAGGAACCAGACAAACACAGATGTGTATGCAGTCAAAACACCCATACACATAATAAGAAATAAAAATGAAATTTATAATGAACATGTTTAGGGTTTTCTTGGATGTAAAATACTTAAATTTTATTTCAGGAAGTGTTTAACATTGACCAGTGGGACAAAAGAAAAAAAATACATTATATAATGCTAGTTTGTCTGCTCCAATGCTCCAGGAATCTGTATCATATGTTTATGGGAATAAGTATAGTTGAGACTCTGGAATCAGAAGACCTGGTTTGGCTTTAACTTATTTTGGAGACAGGGTCTCTCTACATAGCCCTGGCTAACTTGGAACTTACTATGCAGACAGGCTGGCCCTGAACTCAGATCCTCCTGCCTCCTCAGTGCTGGGATTAACTCTCTACATAGCCCTGGCTAACTTGGAACTTACTATGCAGACAGGCTGGCCCTGAACTCAGATCCTCCTGCCTCCTCAGTGCTGGGATTAAAGGTGTAACCACCATGCCAGTCATAGGAAACTGTAACCAGTGTAATAGAATTAGTTGATTTGAAAAGCAGTGAAAAGATGCTGGAGTAGCCATCACTTATTTATGTATGTATTTACATGGAGAATATCCAGCCATCATTAGAATTTTTACCTCTGTATTCTGATAAAAGTACAGTATGGTCAAAGAGTAAAAATGTAAAGGATGGAATGATTTATGAAATCAAGAATTATACATTTGAAGTAAAACAGGAGTATTTTTGCCTTATTTCTTGTTTAAAAATGACTGTTAGAATAGTCATATTTCTGGTATATGGTAATTCTATAGCTACGTATTGAGTAACACAGTGATCCAAAGCTTGTTGACTTCTTCAATTTAATCAGCAATGAATTAAATGTTTCTTTAGGAGGTTATGGTGTAATAGAATGAATGGAACAAGACACACTAGGAAAAATGTGAAGTATCGTGAAATGTGTATGGATTGTTTTTTATATGAATTGTATAGTCAGCCATGATTCCCTTTACAGATGTATTCTTGGTATTGAACTTTGCTGTTATGTAGAAGCTACTTGCATAGTCTTCATACCATAGTGAAGAACTGAGAAAGACTTTTGTCAACAATTGTGAAAAGACTGAAAATTTACTTGCTACAGATTCATGGATGTTAGAAGTCTTAAAAATAGATGAATTGGAGTGAAAGGACTATTTTGTTGTTTATGGTACCGCAGGAGCTTCTTTAATTGTGTTTTTCCTTAGTCATTCAGGTTCCAAAGTGGGTGACAAAGGGCTTCAAATTGGAGCTATCCAGAGTGGCTTTGCAGTAGAGCTAAGAAACCCTGAGTTTACAGAACCTTTAATCTTTCATGGTGTGCTGCACGGAAACTTACCTGACCTTTGTTGCAGAATATCTGGGGCAGTAAACATACCTGATCTGATCTTGAGGAAGGAGGCATTACAAGACTATTTTCTGCTTAACACATCGCTGAAAGGATAGGAATGTCATGCAGAGATGCTAGAGATTTTGAAGCCTTGTGTCCCCAAAGGGTTGGATAGAAAATATTTGAAACAGCACAAATATTTGATAGAATCGAATTGGAGTATGTGAGTGTTTAAGGTGTAATTATTTATCAGTAATTCATATCATTATGCATGGATGAAGTTTTTCAAACTTAGAATGGTTCTGTTTTTAGATTATTTTTAAAACCATAGTCAGGATTCCTTAAATTTTTTTAGATTTTATTTTCTGTGTATGAATTCTTTGCTAGTGTTTGTATGTGCACCTCATGTGTGCTTGGTGTTTACAGAAATCAGAAGAAGGCATTCACTGGATCCTCACCATGTGGGTGCTGGGAACTGAACCCTGGGTTCTCCATAAGAGCAACAAGTACTCTCTTCACCCCCATAGGGTTTCTTTAAAGCCCTGTCTTGTAACTCACTCTGGACCAGGCTGGCCTCAAACTCACAGAGATCTGCCTGCTTTTGCCTCCTATGTACTCCTGGCTTGCATCAAATAAACTGTAGAGCCATTTTTCCCAACCCAGTAGGATTTCTTTTAATACTGAAATGCTTAATGAGTAAAGATTACACTACTTAAAAGTTTAAAAAAAAAAAAAAAGCTGGGTAGTGGTGGCATATGCCTTTAATCCCAGCACTTGGGACGGAGTTAAGTTCCAGGATAGCCAGAAGTAGGGCAGAGAAACCCTGTCTCGAAAATCCAAAAACAAAAACAGAACAAAAAAGTAAATATATCCATGAGGTCACCATTCAGGGTGAGAAAGAGAACTTGTGTGATGTCTGTGTAGGAGTATGTGCATGAATGGAAGATGCTTGAGGAGTCCAGGAGAGGGTGTTAAATACCCTGGAGCCACCGGACATGGGTGCTGGGAGCTAAACTTTAGTCCTCTGCAAGAGCACTAGTAACTGGAGCCTTCTCTCTATCCCCTTCATTAAAAATAAAAATTGGTATTACATGCTCCTTATTATCTCATTGTAAAGTTTTCTACTCACATACACAAATGTAATATAATGCCTTCACTATAACACAGTGAAATTTTTCAAGTGGAAAATGCATTTCAGTGTGTAAATGTTTAGACATGGCCAGTAGCATACATAATGAAGTCACATGCTTGTGTCTAATAAGTTTGGATTTAAGAGAAAGAAGACTGCACTTACTGACCATGTTAGTAGTTTTTCTTTACCATTTATAGGACAAACTAGAATATGCTTCTTGGTAGAGTCAGGTCAATGAATCACTGGTGAATGTTTATGAACTAATACACGAGTTGTATTGGTAACTTAAGTGTGATATTGCTGTTGGTGAGGTTTTGTAATAGTGAACTTTTAAAGTGTTAAAAAAGAAAAAAAATCCTGTTTTTACAAATTGATCCTGGAAAAGAGAGATTTTCTTTCCCTATATTTGTATTTTATTTTGAAATAATAATAGACTATCAAATTTAAGACAGAAACTAGAGAACAGTGTGGCCAAACAGAACTCTGTGGTTAGAATTTGTGGCAGAGAAAAACATCTCATAAGAAGAGTTGGGTCTTAGAAGCCTCTAAAAGGATGTCCTCAGTCAGTGACTTTTTCTCTCTGGAGCCTTCTTAAAGATCTGTCACCTACCAGTAGTGTCACTCTGGGGAGTAGTCCTGTGGAGGACATTGAAGACCAGATTATAGCAGGAAGAACATTTGAAAGTTAGTAGGATAGGAATGTAATTATTCTGTGGGACTGCCCCGGCATTGCAGGGTATTTACTGTTCTGTATCCCCACTCTTCCTGTTCCAGCTAATGCCAAGGGAAAATATTTTTTGTCTTTACGTAAAGGATTATGATTTAGCTTTTAGCACCTGCAGTAAGTTTATATAACCTTTTTTCCCCCCTGAAATGTGTAAAGGGAATTTTTTTTTGTGTGTGTGTGTGGTAGTAGGATAATAACAACTTTCTCCTGTAACACAGTCTTAGCTTTTATGAATTTTTGTGGATATATGCCTATCTATGCATGCTATTAGGGTAGGTTATAGCTTTCATCAGATTCTCAATTCTGTGGCTTAAAAATATAGGCCATGCATTTCTTTGAACAAAGTATCAGAGTCTTCCTTAGCCATAAAGTGTGACTATTTTGCTCATGGTTATCAGTACTCTTTAATCTTCATTTAACCAAGAAACAATGAGCTCAGACTGAGGCTTGCCCAGAGGGGAACAGTGGAGTAAAGAGTCTCCATTTTACTTTTTAGGTGGTAGTCTTATAGGATTTATGATTCTTTTCATAAGGTTAACATGTCTAACTAAGCATTTTGTTTTGGAGAGATTCTTTTTCCTTTTGCTGTATTATTTCATCTTTGCATTTTTATGTTTAGAATGTATGATCTCTGTTGGGTAATAAAAAGTACTCTTCAAAATACATACAATTCTTAGGAGTTTATTGAATAAATATATCGTATAGTTGTTTTTAAAATCATGTGCAGGCTGGTCAGAAGGGTCAGCTGTAAAGATCTGCCACTACATGCTCTCAGTTACTGTCTTGATTTATGGGTGTTGAGACTATTAAGGAGGGTACTCTGCCTCATCCCTTCCAGATGTATTTATTTCTAGTCTTCATGCTGTGGATAATGTGTAGTAAAGTGGGCAGGCTGGGGGTTCTCCTTTTTATCTTGGTTAATTGTATTGTGGAGATGTTAAATCATCTGCTTTTCAAAAAGACAAGCAATTGGGGAGCAAAAAGTCTTCTGCTGAACTAATGAGTAGCTTATAATGAAACAAGCACTTCAAAAACAACCTCAGTGGTTAAGAGCGCTTGATGCCAAGCTTGAAGACAGGCATTCAATCCCTTGAACCCACATGGTAGGAGAGAATTGACTCCTGAATGTCCTGTATGTAACTATACACTCTAAATAAGTAAGTGAAAAAAAAAAGATTTAAATAAAAGCAGGTAGGCTTTTATAATAGTTGTCTTTTATTTTAGGCTTCTTGACTTCTCCCCTTTTTGGTGCTGTGATTGAATGTGGGACTATAGCTATTTTAGATTATTGTAGTTAGATCATCAATATCACTCCTTTGACAAACAAAAGCATAAAATTGATTTTTAAAAACCCTTTTGAAACTGTTTTGGAGTGGTTAATGGTATAGGGCTGTTTTTTTATTTGGTATGCTTTTAATTTTATCTTCTGCCTTCAAATCAACATGAAGTTCTTGCTGTGTAAACTAGACTGTATAATTTGTCTTGGCTTTTTAGCCATAAGCAAATAGGTTTATTTTCACATCTTAAAACCCACTTTAAAATATACGGATATACTGGTTAAGTAGAGCTGGATCAGCTTTTTGAGTACATGTTCTTGTCATTTTGTTGAGTACAGAACCAAAGCTTGTAAGACAAAAACTCTGTATCTAGATAGAGCATATGACACACTACCTGTAAGTACTTAACAAATATGTGAGTGAATGAATTGAGTAGAAGCATGAATACTGCCAGCTTATAGTGTCTTCAAGTATAGATTTTGCAGTTGGCTTTGTGAACATGAAGATTGGCACCAGTGAAGACCACTGGGGAATTTAATAAGTCATGTGTTATGAACATACTATCTGAGGACAGTTGTTGCTGACAAGATGGCTCATTCATTGCTTATTGCCTGAGGACCTGAGTTCAGTTTCTGGTACCCACACACTGGGAGAAAAGCACCAATTCCCAATCCTGGTCGCCACATAGGCACTGTGGCATTCACATGTTCAGATGTACAACACAAACATGATAAATGAGTGTATTCAAAATTAAAGAGTTAAAGCCAATTATTTTATTGTTGAAAAAGATAGAGACAATTCTTGTTTTCTATGGAAAATGAGATTGAGATGATTTCAGTTTAATCTTGAATTCTGCTTTTGTTGTGAATCCAGTTAACACACACTCTCTAAACCTTACAGGCCCCTTCACAGATGTAGTCACTACAAATCTTAAATTGCGAAATCCATCGGATAGAAAAGTGTGTTTCAAAGTGAAGACTACAGCACCTCGCCGGTACTGTGTGAGGCCCAACAGTGGAATTATTGACCCAGGCTCAATTGTGACTGTTTCAGGTAGCAGTTCATGTCTTATTGACATTTCATGACTCTTATTTAATTAATAGTGTTTTCATGTTTGTTACTTGGCTTCAGTTTTTTTCTTTCTCCAAGATGTTTAGGTATCTTTCCATACAAAAACGTACTGAACTTTCTCATTCTCATCTGTGTATGGGTATATGATTGTCAGTTTGAAACTTCATATCTATTTATTTCTATAACTCACCACCATATTCTGTGTTTTTAGTATTTTATCTTTGAAAATGACACTGTGATTAAATTGTGTTCCATGAGACTACAGAAGTGTTTTGAGTCATTTACTTAAAAACATGTATGTCTGTTTTGAGCCTACTTATAAAATCAGACAGGTCTTTATGCCTTTCATTGTAAATGCCAGCAGTGTCTTGCCTTGAAAACTGCCCTGCTCTTACTTTTGTGTATTGTTTACAATGGTTTGTTCAAGTACATGCATCACTTATTCCTGCTGTGGAATCTGCTGGTGCCACAGAAAATGTCCTCTATAAACTGTTCTTTCCTTTCCCAGTCAGCCCTTCTAAACACACACCATAGTTGAGAAATAGGCAGCAAGACTGAGAGCGTGTGTGGCTCCCTGTAGCTTACTTAGGGGAGAACTCCCCTGGCTTCACACAGAGAATTTCTTTTTTCTTTTCTTTTTTTCTTAAAACAGTAGTTCTCAACTTTGTTAATTACAAAGGGAGCAGGAAAACACATGGATTCTCTATTTGTCATGTCAGACTATGGGGATCAGTTTGGGTAGCATGGCGTAGAAATGCTTCTATTAAGATCCTTGGTGACTCCTTGTAATAACTCCTAAAATTTAAAGAATTCCACAGCTTTTATTTTCAAGTACATAGAATATTAAAATATCTAATTATACAAGACTCAGTAAGAGTATTTAGAAATAGAACCTGATTGCAAAGACACTGTATACATTCTTAGTAAGTATCGATTTACTGTTTATAATCTCTTATCATAGATTTATGTCAAATTTCGCATGCTGAATGAATTCATGGAGCATCAAAACTTGTTATTAGCCACTCAGGTCTAAAAAGCATAAAGAATGAATGCTTTTGGGATTCTAGAATAAAGCCTTAAACATTAAAAAGTTATGATTTCTTTTTTTTCTTAAAATTAGATTTAAACAAATGAATACACTCTTGAGTAATTATTTTGAAATCCAGTTTATAAAAATGAGTTATATTAAAACAATGTGTCAGTTGTCTAAATTAAAATAATCAAAAATGAATTGAATAATTGAAATTTAAAAAGTTGATTGTGCATCTTGAGAGTGAATACAGAATTTGAATTTTTGAACCCGTCTTGGTTTTCTTTACATTTGTGTATTGCTAAGGTAAGAGATAAAATGTAGAAGATAATGTCTTTTCTTCTTATTTAGTAATGCTACAGCCCTTTGATTATGATCCGAATGAAAAGAGTAAACACAAGTTCATGGTACAGACAATTTTTGCTCCACCAAACATTTCAGATATGGAAGCTGTGGTAAGTAACTGTTGAAGTTGTAAAGGAATTATTTTTGGAGATGTAGTTTAAACTTTGAGTTTTGTTTAGCTCTCAACAAACCTGATTTCATTACCAAAAATTAAATATCTGTAACAGTCTTTTCAGAACAAAATTATAATTTAAAGAATGAAAAAGTCTTGAAATACTGTTTCTTAGAAACCATTTAGAAATGTTAGAGCAAAGAAGAAAGTCACATGGTTGCAGATGCCATTGTTCGATTCTTTCCACTACATTTTTGTTTCATTGCTGTGTCTGAGGATGTGCGATGGGGAGAGGACAGCATGGTGGAGTTGGTTCTTTCTCTACCATATGTTTTCCCTAGGATTGAACTCAGATCATGAGTCTTGGCAGCAGGTAACTTTCTCTGTTGAGCCATCTCATGGACCCAATGCCAGCGTAATTTTAATTGGTGGTGATGGTAGGTCTGCGATTTCCTTAAGGTCCAGTGACATTGTCAGGCGATGGCAAGCAATTAGGAAGCACTCCAGCCTTGCGTTCCAGCTGAGCCGTGTCCTTACCAGTTTTCTGTTACCACATCAGGCTTCAGTTGTCCCTGTAGGTGAAACTTGGTTGCCACAATCCCCTCTTGTCTCACCTTTCCTTCCTTCCTTCCTTCCTTTCTTTCCTTCTTTCTTCCTTTTTTTGTTTGCTCTCTTTTCTTTTTTTTTTTAGTGGAAAGAAGCAAAACCTGATGAATTAATGGATTCTAAATTGAGATGTGTATTTGAAATGCCGAATGAAAATGATAAACTGGTAAGTAAGAACTGTCAGATAAATTGATTATCAGCTTCTGATTTTGGATTTGTGGTAACTTGGGATGGCTAGTCTATTTAATACTTAATATTTAAAAAAAAACTTAATAATGCTATTTACATCTTATAATATTTTGATTGACTAAGAAGAAATATTACTTAATTAGGTCCAAATTTCAGGGTGGGAAGAATTTCTGGGAATGCTCTCAAATTTTAACAGCTGAAACTATGCCAAGTTTTTTTTTTTTTTTAGAATAAGACATGCATTCATAAATATGATTAATTAAAAAAATTAGGACCCCTTTTGGGATAGCTGTATCAACATTCTTGGGATAAAATATATAATTTACAGGGATAAGTGTTATTTTTCCAGTTTAGCCATTGCTAAGTATTTTGCATATTTTAGTTTTCTTGATCAAAATCAATTTTATTTTTTAGTGAATAGTTGGTTGTTTATTGTTTATTTGTAGCAGGACACCTACTGCAGTGGCTCACCCAAGAAGGACAAGGAGGCATGATCATTGGTGCAAACCCTTTCAGACCTCAGCAGAGGGAACCACTATCATGGCAAGGGCCGTTGTGGACAGTGGAGCCCTGAGCATCACTGCTCAGGTGTTTTTATTGATACAGAACTCCTTGGGTGTTCTACTTATAGCACATGCAGATCCAGAACAGTCAAACATCCCCCACATAAATCCAACACCTGCAGACAATACAAAATGCGAAAATGTAGCAACTCCTTTCCCGATAGTGCACAAAACAATTATTTGATACATAACTAAAAATAAACTTGCACGACAATTAGTATTAAGCAATTAGCTTTGTGGGATTGAGAGATTTATTTATTTATAATAAAGGCAGCCCAGCAGCCTGTGGACAATAGAGGGGCCTAGTCATTTTAGTCCTGTCTCCTTTCTGGATTGTAAATTTTATTTTATTTTTTAAAGAATTTTATTAGTGTGGTTGCATTGCCTTTATGTCTGTGCACCACTTGCATTTTGGTTCCTTTGGACAACAGAGAGAGGGTGTAGGAATCTCTGGAAAAGGAGTTAAAGATAGTTGTGAGTTGCCATGTGGGTGCTGGGAGAACAGCCAGTGCTCTGAACCACTGAGCCATATCTCCAGCCCCACGATTTTGAATTTTCTATGGTTCGTAGGAGGGGTTGTAAACAAAAGTTTTTGAGTGTGTTGAAAGATATAGAATAATGTGGGTAAATGGATTAGGCATAATTTGGTTATAGCTTGACATGACTCTGCTTTTATCTGGCAACTTATTTGCTCTGTTCAAAAGTAAACTGAATTAAGAAAGCTGAAATGGAAATGTTCTTGAATGTTAATTAGGTGTTGACTCTGAATTTTCAACACACCTTTTAAAGCGAATCTGAGTTAAAATTGCCAAGAGTAAAAAGTGAGGTGTTTATACTTTTCCGTATTAGTTTTGTCTTTTGTGTTGACTCCAAAGATGTTAATGTCTTCTTTTGCTTTTTGTTTTTAACAACAAAGAAGTAGTAAGTTTATCTGAATTAACATTATTTTTAAAATCACGTGTGGGAGGTATTTCACTGAATTTTTTTGCCATTATTTTATAATATTTTATTAAATGTATATGTTTATCTTCATTGGTTATACTCTGGATATTGGATAAATCAAGACTGAAAAATTAAGTCTGAAAAAGCTAGAGCCTAGGTATTCGATGTCAGTGATTCAGAGTAGTTCTTACTGCTTTAAAAACCAACAAGAAATCGATAGGCAGTTGAATCTGTTTCCCAGATCATGAGAAGGAGCAGGCATTTGTATATACAAATGAAGCCAGCCCATAGCTTTGGAAGAATGCGGTGGAGACCTATTTTACCCCTTGATCAGATACAAAATGGAATTCTCCCAGTTTGTCTGATCTGATGCAGAGCAGTACTTTGTGTCTTGATTTGTTTCAGATCAGGTACTTATAACCAAAAGCTGGTTAGTAACTTCAGAGTGTTCCTGAGACTATCAGACCCTGACTTTCCATAAACAAGCAGCAGATGCTTCCCTATTGGAACTACGTAGATTTGTTGTCTGTTAAATTGGAGTGTCTGCTCTAGAGCCTTTAAATAAAACAAAACAAAACCTAGGCATTAGGCAGAAAATAACAGATATACTGGCAAGAGGAGTATGTACTGTGAATCTATGAACGGCTTTTATAATTGCTAGGTCATAAACCCCTGTATTTTCTGTCCTCTGCCCTTATTTTACTTGTATTTTGAACCCAGACAGAACTTGAACTTGCCATGTATATGTAGTTCAGAGCTTGGTGCTGGCATCAAAAGTGTGTCACCATATGTGTATAATTTAATACACATCCCAGGCATTTAATTTATTCGCTAACATGTATATTTCTCTAAAGTCTTAAAGATCCACTGAAGAGTTCTAATGTTGTTATTATGCCTTTAAATTTTAATGTACTCATTCATTAAGCTTTTCAAGGTGGGTTCGGATTTTATCCTTCAGATGTCATTAAAATGTGTGTTTTTTGCAGTTTGTTTGAATTGAGATGGAAAGGAAAGCCAAGTGATATAGATAATTTATTCCTTAGCTTTAATTTAGTACTTTGCATTTTGCTCTCATCCTCTAAAACTAATAAATGAACTAGGTTTGCCTATAGACTTTGCTGCATGCTAACTCCCCCCTTCCTTCCCACCCTCTGTTTTTAAAGATTTTAATTTATTTGTGTGTATGTTGTATGTGCATGCCATGAGGGTACCTACAGAAGTTAGAACAGGGTGTTGGATCCCCTGGAACTAGAGTTACAGGCAGTTATGAACCACTTGATTCTCATCCTTGTGTCATGTAATTTGTCTAATATTTCTTCTTATTGTAAGTTGAAGCCTAAAAGCTTGATCAAATTTAGATTTATTTTTGCCACTGTGGTTGTAGATGTTATTCTCTTTGTTCTTAGTAAAGTGCATCGCATCATTTGTAACTTTTAGGTGAGTGATTTCCATCCAGGGGCAGTTTACTTGTTCTCTAGGAACAATACCAGATTCCTTAAACCAGATACAGTCTCCGTGACAGTCCGGTCCTAATGTCAGTGAAGTTGAGAGAGAAAATAATGATTTGGTCTGATAATTCATTTAATGTTGTAATGTTACCTTGTGATGACAATTTGTTTTTATTATTAGCATACTTACAAGAAACTAGTGCTCTTGTTAAACATCTTGCATTTGATGTTTAATAACAGTTTATAAAGGCAGGTTTAATTGTCTGAGTCTCTTTATTTTATTTTTTAAAGACAGGGTCTCTACATGGCTTTCACTGTCCTAGAACTCACTATGTAGACCAGGCTGGCCTCAAACTCACAGAGATTGGTCTGCTGGGATTAAAGGTGTCTGCCACCTTGCCCAGCTTAGGTTTTTTTTTTTTAAAGTAAGTTTTTTCATTTGAGAATTTCATACGTATCCAGTGTATTTTGGTCATATTTACCCCCTGGAACCTGGATCTCCTCCTCCTTTGTCCCCCTTTTAACTATGTATTTCTTCCCTATTTACAAGTACATCTTTGCTATAAGCTTTCCTTTCCCTTGCCTGACTCCCCCCCCCCCCAACCCCCGTAACATAATACATTTGTGTGTGTGTGTATGTGTGTATATGTATGTAATTCATGCCTTCAGGAGCTGTGGAGATGGTTTCAGTTGGTAAAGTGCATTGAGCACTAGGATCTGTTTAGAATTCCCTTGTAAAGATTCATATAAGATGAGACATGGTAGGGATGTAGGTCAGTGGGTAGGCAGCAGGTTTAGCGTACCAGAAGCCCTGGATTAATCCCAGCACCACCTAAACTTAGGTGGTAGAGGCATTCTGGCCTGTACACCCCTCCACTCCATAGATGGAGACTGAAGGACAATTAACTTTTGGAAGTATTCTGGAAAATGCTTTCAGAAATACGGTTCTCTTCAAGCTCATTTTGATGCTAATCTACTAACCTGTAGATCCTACAAGAAATGTTAGTTACTAAAAAATATGCCTAACCTCTCTGTAATCTATGAGGGGTGTAGTTGTACTGGCTATATGGTTATGTTGTTCTGTCAGGTGTTCAGTTTAATAGTGCATCTCATACTTTATGAAAAATGTAAAACCTCAGATCACTTGATCTGAGATCTTGATGGTAGAATAAAATAAGGAGAAATCTTTTTGGTACTTAACCCCTTTAAAAAAACTGTATAGAAGTATACAGAATACCTTGTTGATGTTGCTCTGTGTGGTCAATTAGACTTTTCTGATAATGTCCGTTTCCGTATTATGTAAAGGTGAAGCTGATAAAGGCACTAAAAGGCAGTATCTTAACATTAATTTTTTTTTTAGCTTTTTACTAGAATTACTCTTTCTCTTTGCTCATCTAGATTTAGTATCAAATTTGTATTTTTGGAAGTTTAGGCATTTTTGGATAATTGATGCCTAGATGTAGTTTTACCAGTTTACTTCAATGTGGTCTTGTTCTCATGCCTTGGACTAACTAAAGATGGACACTCAATACAATTTCCGATGTGCATCATCAGCAAAAGAATGTTAGGAAGAAGTGTGTTGGTAGTATGTGTTTATTCAAATATACAGTACAGAAGCAAAGCTTCAGTTTATGATTATTCTTGTGACACAGTAAATTATTTATGTTCATTCAGTGGGGCCAGAAATTGAACTCTGGTCCTGCAGCATGCTAGGCAGATACTCTACCACAGAGATATACTGTGGGACTGGTTTGATACTTTAACTAAAGCAACAATTGGTTTAGTTTCAGTTGCTGGTAACAGCTTACAATATGTGAGTGTGTGGTGGCATGTGGGATTTGTATTACTCTTACTGAGTGTCTGAAACTGGAGAAGTCTGTGTGGATCTTTGCACATTTTTTTTTTCTACATATGAGCTACATTTTCTACATTGTGAGCTAATTTATTGCCAGGATCAATCCCATTATAGCCATTATTAATAACTTACTTTGCATAGTTACTGGTTTTGATCACAGTTATTTTAGAGCTTATCACGAGTTTTTGATATTTATAGTTAACTTAGAAAACTTACTGAAAACATTTCACAATGGCTGTCACAGCTCTTGATACTTTCTTTTCCACATGGTAGAGACAAGTCTAGGTAAGCTTGATTTACTACTTGTTAGTTTGACCACCACACCTACTCCTTATTCTTCTCCACTTTGTTGTATTCCATTACCCACAAATGAAATAGTTCAGGCATTTATGTATGCTGTTTAAGTACACCATACTTGCTGGAGGATCTTGATCTTTCTAGGTATTTTGTTTGTTGTTTGATATTTACATGCTCTGGAAGTAGTGTGGGGAAACATGTTCTTTTGTTGATTTATTAGTATTTTAGGATTTGGGATCATGTCATAAGATAACAAAAGCAAACTCCTTTAGATTTGTTCATGTTTTGGTTTTTATAAAGCTGTTTTTTAAAATAGCGCACATATTTGAACTAGCATTAGAGTGTGGGCTTTTTGGGAATTGGCCCTAACATATTTGGATTATAATTAGGCTGAACAAGGAAGCCCAAGAACTTGAAATTTACTTTAAAGGGAGACACTTTTTTTCTGGACAGCAGAAATAAAATAGTACAATTATTGAGTATAGTCAAATGTATTGTTACTCTAGTGCTAGGTAATACCAGGTGTGTGCCTGTGCACATTTCCTTCATTGAGGAACTTTAGTGTCTTCCTTCAGAGTTATTTACAGGGAAAGCTGTTCATTCAGTTACATGACATGAATGTTGTTTGTTTCATAAAATGAAGTTATGTAAAATTTAACTCTGTTTAGTTATCATTTGCTTTATGTTATGAAATAATCAATGTCCAGTTACTGGTGGTTTTATTTTATTTTATTTTATTTTTTGAGGCAGGGTCTTTTATGTAGTTCTGACTATCCTGGAGCTCACTGTGTATACCAGACTGGCTTTGAACTCACTGAGATCCTCCTGCCTCTGCCTTTCAAATGCTGGCATTAAAGGTGTATGTCACCATGCCTGACTCAGTTACTGGTAGTATTTTTTTTTTTTTTTAAGGATGGAATGAGACTTGATTGTTTATGACATTTTATAATCCATTCAGTATGAATTCAGAATTTAGAAACATTTAAAGCCTTAATTCTACTTGACATTTTCCAGATTATTTGTATTATACTTATTGTATTGCCCTCTGTGTAACATCTGATAGTAAGATATTTTCTGCAAAACTAATTTGCTTTAATGACGACAGTGTGACTAAATGAAGCAGGAATTCAGGAGTCTTTTTATAATGATATTTTTGAGACAGATAGGTTGGATGTCTAATAAAACTATTTTGTTGCCAAATTTTTTGAGTATTTTTTTAACTATATTAAGAGAATTTGAAAGGTAAGTAGAGAACTGTGGAGTTCATGGTAGGCTAATCAGAATGTTACGTGAATCTTTTTTTATTGGCCTGATGTATATTGGGGGGGTGTTACCCAAGGTTCTGAATATAAAAGAGACTTACAAATCATTAACACTTTTTAACTTTAAAGATAAAATTTATCATGTTAAGTGTTACCAAAGGTAAGAGAATATGAAATTAATTATTTTCCAGATGTCAAATAATAGTTTTTTTTCAAAAAGCCACAAAATTAGAGGTAGAATTAAATATTCTCTTTAGGAAAATATGAACTTAGCATAAGTTTAACCAAAGATACACATTTTACAAATGAAGGTATGCAAATAGGCCATATCTAATTTTGTGTGAGATATTATATGAGAAGCTCATTCAGAAATAATTTTGCTTTCATGTTTTATTTCTGACACATTATTGTTTTTATAGAATAAGATGTCAATGTTTTATAGGCTAAAGCTGTTTCTGTTAGTCATTCCCAATATCATACAGGGGAAATCAGTTTGGTATGAATCTGAGAATATTTTTCCCATGCTACCTCAGGGTAAAACTCCACCAGGGATTGCTTCAACTGTCACTTCAATGAGCAACATCAGCAATACAGTTGCAACACCTGCCAGTTATCACTTGAAGAATGATCCCAGGGAACTAAAAGAGGTGATGCAGGTTTGTCATAGGAGCTAACAGAAGTAGGAGTCTACTAGTGTTAGTAAGTTAACGTAGATACCTAAGCAGATAAGTAATATTGAGTGTATTAATATAGTTAGAGTTAAAATTTTTTTTTGGAGGCTTCATCATGTTACCTAGATTGACCTTTAAACTCACTATGTAGCTAAGGATGACCTTGAACTTCTGATGCTCCTCCCTTACAAGTGCTGAGATTTCAGGTGTGAGCCATTACACCTGGTTCTATGCTAGGGGTAGAGCCCAGGGCTTCCTGCATGCAATATTCTACTGAGCTTCACCAGTAGAACTGAAAAATGACTTAAAAAGTACAGAGACAATTCTGTTCTAAAATAATAACCAACAGAATCACAGAGTTCAACTGGACATAAGTAAGTGCCTACAGTTGTAAATTGATGTGAATTTTCCTGTGAATGAGATTTGGGAAGCATATGCTGAAAATTGAATGTGTAGCTTATCTGAATCAGCATAGCAGATACATACTAAATAGCAAGGTAGGAACTGGAAAACACTGCTTTTCAACAAGCATTTGTGTTTGTAGGAAAGAAAAGTAAAATTGCTTATTTTGTTGTCAAATACAAGAATAGTAAGCTCTCTTATACCTGTCATTGTTTACTTGGAATGTCCTGGGACAGAAAACATTTTAACTAAAAATGAGATCATAATTTAACTTTGTGTTCGTATTTGCTTAAATGCTAATAAGGTTAGGGTAACCGAGTTTGTTGGTGGAATGGGTTTTGTGTAATTCTTTTTAGTATTTATTACTTATCGAAAAGTTCAGAAA
Organism: Cricetomys ansorgei; assembly: GCA_026225945.1. Lineage (NCBI taxonomy): Eukaryota > Metazoa > Chordata > Mammalia > Rodentia > Nesomyidae > Cricetomys > Cricetomys ansorgei. The sequence goes on along the minus strand of JAMJFZ010001360.1, from coordinate 7,237,526 downwards.
TGCTATAATTAAAATTAATAGTTAAATGCTATACATTCTTAATACTTTGGTTTGGCTTAGAGGAACATATGCATACTATTAAAGCTTTAAAAAACTTTAAATTTCATGTGTGTGGGTGTTTTGCCTACATGTATGTATGTGTACCACGTGTGCCCATGGAGGTCAGAAGAGAACATCAGATTCTCTGGAACTAGAGTTACAGGTGGTTGTGAGCCACCACGTGGATGCTGGGAATCAAACCCGGGTCTTCTGGAGGAGCAGACTGTTTTTTACGACTGTGCCATCTGTAGTTCCCTAATAAGGCTTTAAAAATACTTTTTATGAACTGGGGGTATGGTACAGTTTGTACCAATACAGCTGGGTGTATTGGTAGTGTAATCCTAGCACTAAGAAGGCAGACACAGGCAGAGCTCTGTGAGTTCAGGGCCAGCCAGGTCTATATAGCTAGTACCAGGCCAGTCAGGGCTGTATAGTAGACCCTGTCTCAAACAAACAAATAAACCTTTTATCTAAATGTCTAACTCTTGTTTGGCTTTACAATTGGAATTACTTACTTTTGGTGATCATGGGCCTAGAGAAACTGAGCATTTGCTGTTAGAATAGGAAGGAAAAATTGCAGGGAGCCCTATTCATATATTTCAATTTACAGATTAAAACTTTAACTCTGACACCATAACCCTAGTTTTTGCCTTTAGCTGTACACCATCTTTATGTATTGACACCTTTTGCTCCAAATAGTGATAAGAATGTCCTTTAGCTCTACTCTTCACAGAGCTTCATTGCAAATATTTGCTTTGCCATAGATTTCACCTTTCCTTTCTGTGTCGAAGTCCCTATCTCCTCCTTTCTAATTGCCTCCTACCACATTATTGAAATTAAAATCTCATGGGATGACTGTAGATTGGCAAAAGAGTATAAATATAAAATAGTGAAAATTGTGTAGCATTTTGATATGTTGTGTTGTCTTGACACACAGCCTTGACATTTTAGCCTATTCTAACTTGAGATGTTAATGTTATTTTGCTTGTTTTATGGTCCTAAGAGTAGTCTTTTCTTTCTGATTCAATCTGAAGTAACTTTAAAAAGAACAAGCTGGTTTCCTATAGCAAACTCACTAATAGAGGTCTCTGTCGGAAGCATTGGGAACATTTAAAGTCACCTGCTCACTGTTTCCCACAGATGACTTTGCTTTCTCTCTTGATCCCCAACTAAGCTGGGTTGTATGTGTTTATACATTAGGGATGCATCTGCTAAGTATCGTGAATGATTTTAGGAGTTATAAATAGTAAAAATAGGAGTATAAATAGTATATTACACATTACAAACAATAGCAAGCTACCCATCAAACTTCTACAAAAGTAAAATGTTGAGTGATTTTGATAGACCCAGAATGGACTATTTACTGAAATACTTTGTTGCTTTAAATAATTAAAAGATACATAAAACAATACATATACCTGTACAGTTACATGGATGCTGGCTTTTTTTCTTTCTATTTTGCAGTACTCAGGGGTTGAACCAAGGACTTTACACATTCTATAAAATGCACAGGAAAAGATACTGGAGGATAATATGAATAGTAGTTCATTTGGTTAATGGTATAGCAAGGATGGGCTAGGTTGGGCATCGGGGAGATTATGGTAAAGAGCAAGAGTGTCAGCAAGAGAAACTCAGAGTAAATTAAAGTGAACACTCTTCAACTTTGAAGTAAGCACTCCTCAGCTGTGAAACTTGAATAATAGGAAAATCTGCTGGCAGGTCAAGTACTTAGTATTGTACATCAGAACCCCTGTTTCTTTTACACAGTACTGTACACAAGTAGCTTCAGGAGGAAAATGTGGTTTCGGCTCCTAGTTTGAGGGTACAGTCCACCTGGCAGTGGTAGCAAGGGGCAGCTGGTTGTCACATTGCAATCTTCAGGCAGGAAACTGATGATTATGCATGCTCAGTTCACTTTCTTTTTATTCTGTTTGGGATCTAGCCTGTGGTACCACTCAAATTCAGGAGGGGGGGGTGTCCCACTTCACTTAACCCAATATAGAAACTATCCAGTCACGCACAGAGGTTTGTTTACAATTCTAGGTGATTCTAGATCTGTTTAATTGACAGTATTAACCATTGCAACCCCCTGTTGGCAGGCAGAATGGTTATGTTCAGGTTCTAGTCTTGGTATAAATGACTACTATGGATTGTCATAAAATTTAATTTTGTAAATATCTTGATTAGCAGCTTATGTCTGGATAAAGCATTTCTTTATCTTTTTATTTTTTGGCGGCTAGTAGCAAACCCAGGGTTTACTGCTTGCTAATGCTCTTACTGACTTAACCTCCCAAGCCTTCTAAAAATTTTTAACAATTAAAATTCTAAAATGGAAAAGATGAGTATATTGATGCTGGTGTCTGCTGGCATAAATGGTGTTGGGAGGAAGGGTACTTGAAGCAGTTTAGATCACAGACTTTAATGCTGTTGTTGCCACAGGTGTTCATCTCCAGGCCCTTTTCATGTTCAGGTGGCAGTAGTGTTGATTTGGACCTTACAGTTTTGAAAGTTATCTTACATTACTGCTTAGATAGTATAGCACAATGAATCACACGAATTGTACAGTCTTACAAATAGAAGAATCATTGTATTTAAGGCCACAGATAGTTTCCTCCTCTTATTGTAGTGCTGTTTGGTTACTGTTTCCCTTTCAGTATTTGTGTGTTTTATTTCATTAGTAGACATTAGATTGTTTTTGACTGTGTGCTTTTAGGTAGTTGCAAATTTTGTTGGAATGATTATGAGACTGGTCCTGTACCTTCCAATTCCTAAAACCTCATTTGGTTGCAGAATGAGACCACTGAAAATTACCTGGAGTTAGTCATTCAGCATATTTTCTTGGCCAAAGTGTGTTTAGGGGTAAATAACAAAGAGAAATGGCTCTTCTCCCAGCTTTTGAAATCCTGGAGGAAAGAATGTAAAAGATAAATATTGTGATTCCTTATAAGTTCTGTATTAAGGTAAGTGCCAAGGGCACAGGAGTAGAGGAAGTAGGCTGCTTATTTTGATTACTCTAACTGCTGGTATTTATTGACACACTCCATTGAAAATTATCTACAGTTTATCGTATTTGGTATTATAAAAGCTTAATTAGTTGAAACTTGTTGCCTTTTCAGGACATGATTAGAAAAAAATGTAGAATTTAGATTTTTATTAGTTAGAAACCTATAAATGTTTTTGGTTAAAGATTCCCAATGTCTTTGAAATACAGAATGATATGGAACCTAGCAAAGCTGTTCCACTGAATGCATCCAAACAAGATGGACCCCTGCCAAAACCACATAGTGTTTCGCTCAACGACACGGAAACAAGGAAACTGATGGAAGAGTGTAAGAGGCTGCAGGGAGAAATGATGAAGCTAGCAGAAGAAAACCGACACCTGAGGGTAAGTGCTTTTGATGAAAATGAGTTAATTGGAGTGAAGGTATAAAGAATGTGTTAGCATCTTTTAGCAATCTCTGTATATTTAAATTTAATCTGTTGCTAATTAATTTTCTCATTTAACTCATTTGATGCTCTTATTACCTGGAGCTAATTTAGTATAAGACTAAAGAAATGAAGTTTCTGAAAATCCAGTAATGGAAATAAAAATGCTTGGGTATATTTTAGTTGGTGTTCACCGATATCTTTTGACTTTTGATAGGATTATGTTCCTGATAAACCTATTGGAAGATGAAGATATTCCAAGTTGAAAATGTACCTGACAACACAAACCTTTCAAATGCCCTAGCTTAGCCTAAATACACAGCACATTAGCACTGCTTATCCCTTGTAATCATGTGGCTGGCACGGAGCAGTAGTGTGCTGTTCTCCTCTGAGCACCTTGAGAGGATCAGAGCGATTGCTGCTAGCCTGGGAAGAGATCAGAATTCACAGTGCAGTTGGTGATGATGTGTGTCACTTTTCACACTACCTAACGTCAGGCATAGTGAATTGAGCTGCAGTGAGGTTGGAGACGCCATGTGAGTGTGGTTAGAGAACGGCGAGAGCACAGCATAGTTTATATTGAGTAGTGAACGTCCCCTGCTGTTGGTCAGATTGCATGACCGCACTCGGAAAAAGCCAGCCATGTAGTCAATAGGTGTCTGCAGTTTTCCCAGATAACAACCACCTGCTTTGAGAAACTTAATTGCTTTCCTAGAGAAAGCCAAGGAGAAGCAACCTTTCTTAAAAATATAGGGCTATCAGAAACTTAAACTTAGTGCTGTGTGAAACTGTTTCAATAAGAACGGAGCAGTTCATTCTTTGAATTGGATTAAGTAAGGAACTTTAACACAAGCCACTTTTCAGTCTAGGTGAGAGCTTCTGTGCAGTCTGTGCTCCATGGTGACCCTTTCACACACATCCCTTCTTGCTTTTGCTTTGAGCATATCAAAATACTATGATAATGATATTTCACCCTAAAGTATACCTCCTTTCTCTAAACTTATATTATCACCAACAAGTAAATCCTTGTATGTCTGCCATGTGGTTTTCTAAGTTGTCAGTAAACCTGCCGAGTATAGGTGTGCTATTAATAGTCTTTGGCTGATGGCTGTACCATAGGGCATATTGGCTTATATATAGACACTGTTCTATAGGAATGCATTCCTTAGCTCCAGTTTAAAAGTCAGCATTATTGAAGTGTAATTTTACATCATACAAGTGTGCACTGATTGTGATTGTTTTGACAGATTTGTAGAATTATTCAGCATTTACTGTAATCCAGTTTTAGAATTATTTTCATCATTCTACAGGTTCCCAAGGTAGATAGCAGTTAATTTTTGCTCCTGCTCCTAGCCATGCACATCTACTGGTCTTCTTTCTGTCTTTATGAACTTTTAGCTCTGGTATTCACCTGTGTGTGTGTACTTGTTTTAAACTCTCTTTCTTGTGTGTTTTCCCCCAGGATGAAGGCTTAAGGCTCAGAAAGGTAGCACATTCGGATAAACCGGGGTCCACCTCAGCTGCATCCTTCAGAGATAATGTCACCAGTCCTCTTCCTTCTCTTCTGGTTGTGATTGCGGCCATTTTCATTGGATTCTTTCTAGGGAAATTCATCTTGTAGAGTGAAGCATGCAGAGTGCTATTTCTTTTTTTTCTCTCGACCAGAAAAAGATTTGTTTACCTACCATTTCATTGGTAGTATGGCCCGCGGTGACCATTTTTTTGTGTGTACAGCGTCATATAGGCTTTGCCTTTAATGATCTCTTACGGTTAGAAGACACAGTAAAAACAAACTGTTCGGCTACTGGACAGATTGTACATTACCAGATCATCACTAGCAGATGTCAGTTGCACATTCAGTCCTTTATGAAATTCATAAATAAAGAATTGTTCTTTCTTTGTGGTTTTAATAAGAGTTCAAGAATTGTTCAGTCTTGTAAATGTTATTTTAATAATCCCTTTAAATTTTATCTGTTGCTGTTACCTCTTAAAATATGATTTATTTAGATTGCTAATCCCACTCATTCAGAAAATGCCAAGAGGTTTTCTGTGGGGAAATGGTGCCTCTTACTGTGTAAATTTTCTCCTTTACCTTTGCTAATATCATGGCAGAATTTTTTCTTATCCCTTGTGAGGCAGTTGTTGACTGAGTTTTTTCATCCTTACAATCCTGTCCCATGGTATTTAACATAAAAAAAATAAAACTGTTAACAGATTCTTGCTCGATAGCTTGTTTGTGTCTGTCATGTCATTGGGGCTGTGGTAGGGCGGGGCAGGGCGGGGCGGGGTGTAGGTGAGCCAGAAATTGGACTTAATGCATACTTTTCTCTTTCCTAGTATGTCATTATTTGTAATTTAAAGTTTTTAGACTTTCTTAAGAAATGAATTGAGCTGGGTGGTGGTAGTTACACACACCTTTAATCGCAACACTCGGGAGGTAGAGGCAAGCCAATCTCCGAGTTTGAGGCCAGCCTGGTCTACAGAGTTCATTCCAGGACAGCTAGGGTTACACAGAATAATAACACTGTCTCGGAAAAGAAAAAGACAAAAACAAAAATCAACAACAAAAAGAAAAGAAATGAAAGAACTTTAAGCTAATTTAGATATTTTGGAAGACCATAATTGATTTTAGAATATAAAAGTGCTATAATTTTTAATGAGTGTCATGTATGCCACTGACTATATTGTTCAGTTTACTCCATTCTTATAAGTTTGTTTCTTTTTTCTAAAAAACTTTATTCTCAAGGAAGGCTTAATTCTGAAATACTTAGCAAACAATAATTCTACTTTATAATATATTTCTTAATAGTTAATAATCTTTTTTTTTCATTATGTGAATCAAACGGGGATTTACTTCTTGATAAACAAAACTTTTTTTGCAAATTTATTAACCATATGAAACAGTTTCATTTCAAACACTATATATAGACTAATACTTCCCTGGTCTTATGTCTCATGTCTCAATTTCTATTATTCATGCTGAAATAAACAATTTTAGAATCAAAAAAGTATGCCCTGTTTTCAACTTAAGGTGAATCTGTATTCTCAAAACTACGTGTTGGTTTTGCAAAAATTGTACTTGGAAGTTGGATTATGGGTCTTAATGTGCAGTGCAGCATGTTTCAAGACTATATTTTATCAGAGTGAACTGTTGTCAATATTTTGGTTGTCTTTCCGTGTGTTTTGGACATCACAGGTTTTCTATAATGTGTTGTCATACTCTGACACCAGTTAACTGGAAAAACAACAGAAGCAGTGCTTAGCTGCCACTCGCTTCTGCAGGTGATGCCCCTGCTACTGTGCATTACTGCCACAGCAAGCCCCCTCCCTCACCTCATGATAAAAACATACATTTTCATCACATAAGTGTATCGTCGGCTCCTTGGTTTAAGGTTGTCTGTAAAATCACCATCAATGGTGATAAGTTCAAGCTTGGTAGTTCTTAAATTCCTTTTTAAAGAAAAATGTTATTTAAAAAAAAAATCTGTTTTATGGAGTTCCTCCCTACAATTCCCTCTTGTTTCTTAGCCCCTTTGTTTTATAGCTGAGGAGTCTGAGGGAAGCTTCCCCAGGTTGGTAGAGATAGCCTTGAAACCAGCAGACTGGTTTCCTGACTAGCTGTTTTCTACAGTAGCTTTAGAAAGTAAAACATTTTAATTTGATGAAACAGCTGAAGTAAGAACACTGTTACTAATAGAGACTTCAGACCAGACTCTGTACACTACTGTTGAATCTGATGTGTAAGTTTCAGTGTTCGGGTTACAGTGTCTACCCTATTGAAGGTGATGATTATAAAACACACTGTACTTTTTAAAAGCTAGGCGTTTTACAAAGTATACTATGTAGTGCTTGGTTTTGAGATAGAGTCCATAGTATCTAAGGAATTTACAGGGGCTTCTTACCTCCTTAGGTGCTCTGTATAGGAGACTTTTTTTTTTTTTTTTTTTTTTTTTTGCTCTGAGGAACGTGATCAAAAGATTTTCCCTTCCAAGTTCTACTTGGAAAGAAGTCCAGCTCTGTTGACAGATAATATGTCTTCGTTCTTACGTGTTAAGGAGTTTTTGCTTTGTGTATGTAAACAGGAAGGGAAAACTACAGTCTAGTTAAGGCTTTACGCATGACACAAAATGCTTATCTCCAATGAACTTCAATTTTGCTCAGTTTTGCTTTTGCAAGAGGTAAACTTAAGAACTGTGCTCTGGGTATATACTGTGTTACCTTTAAAAAGACACTTGGAGAAAAAGTTCAAATGCTAGTCCAACAATACTCAGTTTTTCTTCAAATATCTTAGAACTTTGTTTGGTGTATTGGTTAGAGTTACTTTTGTCTTTGAAAATACTCCAATTGTGCAGGTTTTAGCAAGGTTAAAAGTACCTGCCACTTTAGAAACATTCACACAATCGTTTCCCTGGAGCTTTGCATATTCCTGTTACACAGAGACTGCTGTGCTCATAGATTCTAAATGATTCTAAATCTAAATTTAGAATCTAAAAGATTCTAAATGTTTGTTAGGCAAAGATTTTTTAAAAATACAACAAAATCGGAAGCTAAATAAGCTAAATAAATAATTTATTTTGTCTCAAGAGGTTAGTCTGTGGATAAATAAACTGTTTAAAGATACAGTAACGTCATTTTCCTTTTCACATTAAAAGCAAAAGAAAAAAAATTTTTTTTGAACAGTGTCTCTTGCTGTTTTTAGTAGGATATGGGAGCAACTGAGTTTTCGGCCTGCATTTGATAGTTTGTAGGGTGAAGCCACACCTGGAGAGTTATGTGCACCAACAGTGGCAGCTTGGGAATGTGTAGTCATTTTTAAGGGTTAGTTCTGGGAAGTTTGAACATTGATTCCTAAGGACATGACTTGTAAAGAAATCATACTTCCTGATTGCAGAGATGAGTATATTCTTAAGCAATTAAAATGAACAAAACCAAGTATAGCATTAATTGCTCTATGCATTTGACTTACTGTGATATGAATACTAAGCAAATTCAGAGTTGTACAAGTTCAGTTGTATATACAACTTTGTGAGCTGTTCCCCACTTCAAGCTATTTTCCATTTACCTTAAAAAAATGCGAGGACAAATTATTTTGCTTAAGGATATGGACATTTCATGATGCCACACTTGGTTACCTGTAGGTCTCTTCTAACTTTCTGTGTTGTCATATTTCATTTAAGAGCTATTGGTTTCCAGTTGCTACTATGTGTAAGACACTTAAAAGTTACTTTTCTAAAAGGGAAGCTGGAATTTTTGTACACGTCATCCTAAAGTCTAGATTGCTTAGTAGAGGTTTTTATTTTGCAAAAGTGAAATATCAGTGCAAAAATGAAAACAAATGAGAAATTTCATGAGCTTAATGTTCTAGCAGTCATTTTGTGACTTCACTGACAAAGTTTACTTGGTTCCTGTTTCAGTGCTGAAAGTATTTTCCAAGTGTAGGCTGCTTTTCAGAGTGCTTGTCTTTTATGTGCCAGTTTTCACTTGTATGGCAGTTTACCTGTTCTCACAGATCTGAGGTAGGTGCTTAAATAGGTAGCAGGAGATTGGTTTTAAGTCAGTGGTCAGGAATGAGCCTGGCCACCTCACTGAAGGTCTTGCCCTGGTCCATGGTTAATAGTTCTTTGAAAAAAAAAAATGTGGGATTTTGATTCTACATTAAAGGAGATACTAATAAGTTCTTGTAATGTCTTTGGAGACCTTTGATTTTCAAAATTTAAGAATGCTGCCTCTTTTCTCATAAGGAAGGGAGCAGAACCAGAGTATCACCTGTTAATGCTCAGCCCCTGAAAGCCAGTATGCATAGTTGGTCCTGATTTGCCAGGCCATAGTGGTGCATTGCACTCTTACCTGATGGGCACTTGAGTGGCAGGGAAGGTGGATTTCAGGTCAGGCCAGCCTGGTTTACAAAGCGAGCTCCATGCCAGCCAGGGCTGTTGCACAGGGAAATCCTGTAAAAGATTGAATGATTTAAGTTGAGTCTGGTGGTACAAGTCTTTATAGGAAGCTGGAGAGGTAGGAGCTCAAGTTCAAGCTCTGCCTGGACTACAACAGTGAGGCAAGCAGAACCTGTCTCCAAAATAAGAGGCCACAGAACTCACTGTTGCAGAGAAGCGTCAACACGCATGAACCTCTGTTCTGCTTTTAAGTCAGGTGATTGTGCTTTAGTGAGTTTCTTGATAACATTTAGTCCTTCTCAAAAAGCCACACAGGCCACTAAAGATCCATTTGAGAAACTATATGAAAGGAGCCCTACAGGCAAAGTAACCTTTGCTGAGATGTTTCACATCGGAGCAGTCAGCTTTCCTAATTAGGTAGAAGTTAGACTCAGAAAAGGTTTAAATACACTTGTGAATGGGAAATCTATTTTGTGTGCTATTGTTATTCAAAGTATGTTGATAATTTATATAATGTCAAAGTTATATATGTATTAAACTTAGGAAAATACTTCACCTGAAACAATATGTTAAAGATTAACTCTTGAGAGTCAAGGAGTTCCTCCCCCACAAATATTTGGGGTTTGGGGGTACTTTGTCTTAAGGCAGAATTTAAGAAACTATTGGCAATGTTCAGGTTTTATTCTTAAAATTTAGCATGTTTAGTCAAATAAGTGAAGGAAAAAGAAACTTTGAGTCTCTAGGAAATCATCAATGAGAAAAATCATAGTTTCTTACATTTTCTAGTAAAATGCTTCAATAAAATCTCATTTGGGGGCTTGGTGAAATGGTTCCTTAGGTAAAATGCTTGCCACGCAAGCCTGACAATCTGAGTACACTCTCCAGACCCCGCAAAAGATGGAGGGGAACCTGCCCTTCAGAAGTTGTCTTCTGCCCCTCTTGAATGCTCCCCCCACCCCCACTAATAATTCAAATGTGAAAATCTCAATTTTGAATCAGGTAAAATGCTTCCTTTTGCGGAAGGTGGTGGGATGGCCATTTCCAGGAGCTAAGTATATTGTTGGTAAGAGCTTACCCTCGCTGATGAATATGCTTGAAGGTTCTCAACATGAGATGTATAAAGGCCAAAACCTGCCTTAGTAAATTCTGCATCTCAAAGCGAATAGGGGAGTGCACATAGGTGGAAATCAACCGTGCTTATGTCTCCAGCAGATGAGCTTAAGTTATTTAAATACATAATTCCTTCCATCCAATACTTTGATTTCTAACTCTTAAAAAAGACACTAGATGGCAGTAGAGAATGCATATATATGTTTGCATAGTGCGTTTCCTGTTCCAGTAGTGTGGGAACCGTGAACTGAGGGCCTCAGAAGTCTGTCTCCTTCCTCATTTGCTTTATTTCACTTTCTTCCTTTTGAAGTTTTCCTCAGCTTTAATCATTTATTTTTTGTATTTGCTTTAGATCTTTCAAGGGCCAGTATTATCAAATGTACACTTGAAGCCTGACTATTTAACCTGAGATTTGAATTCATTATTTCAGGGTTTCAGTGCATACTGTATATAATCACCATCAGTGTAGTGCAGCCTGCATGTTTTGAGTTGTCACCTAAGTGTGTCCCTTACTCAATATTTGTCTAGTTTATTTTCAGCCCAAATAATGCCCTTGAAGTGTTTGACCTGTCTTCCCTTGCTGCCAAGGCTAGAACTGAAGTGATCCCAGTATCTACAGGCCCTGACACATCCTGAAACCTGTTGATTGAGCCATCACTGTCTGATGTTAACATATGAGGTCCATTGGGTCTGAGATTTCCCCACTTCCGGTATGGATGTTGATAACTACTTTGGACACCTTCCTCTTTACTTTCCTGTCTATAACTGTTTCTCTAGGGAAGCTGGTCAGGACAGTTGAGCACCCCCACACACCAAAAGTGCTAATTACATGTCTGTATAAACAGGATTGCTCCAAGATACGGTTAAGTGGAAGGTTTTTATTGTAGATATGAGGGAGAGAACAGCCAGAGATATATGGAAGAGTCTAGAACTTTTCATTTCATATTCTTACCAGAATTTAAAAAAGAAAAACTAGTGGTAAAAGATGACATTAATCTAGAACATGTAGATATTTTAAAGAGAGGCATTCTTTTGGGTTAGCAGTGCTGCTGTTAGGAATGTGTACTGATTTGTATGTCCTTTCCTGAATGTGAAGATAGCTTTAGATCACTACTAGTCTACTGTTAGAAAGTTTCATTTTCTACTTTCTGTTAGCTAATTTAGTCTAAGAATATGAAATGGAAAAATCTAGAATAAACAACTAGGTTTAAAAGCTACGAAGTTTATGTGGCATGATGAATTCCTATGTCTTGCCATCCATTCTGCCCACATTGGGATGTGAATCACCTTTGTCGAGAACATGTGCACACTCTGTGCCCATTACCAGATCACAGGTGCTTGTGTTCAGCTGCTTTTATTCTGCCTGATAATGGCCCCGGAGAACAAGGGCAGCACACAGTGGGCTGTGAGGCCTAGACAGGAGTGTGGGGCAGCTGGGCAGTCCTGTGACGCTGCAGCCCGCCATTAGGCCAGCTCGCAGGGTGATTCTGCAAAACCACATTTCCATTGTCTTTGGTGTTAAACAGTTAAAGACTGTTAGAAGATAGGTTTTGTATGGGTTGATTTTGCCCAACTGTAGACTAATGTTGGAGTTCTGAGCACATTCGATGTAAGCGAGGCTAAACTGTGATGTTTCCTCAATAGATTAACAAGATATATTTCGACTCATTTTCAATCCTTCATGGCTTTGTCAGGATATTGTTACAAGTTGGAGAGCATCTGTCTATGTAGAGTTCAGTACTACCTCTGGTTTCAGGCATCTCTCGGGGTCTTGAGATGTGTCCCCCATGGATAAGGATGTATTCCTATTGGGAAGTTTGGAAATTAAAGTATGTAGTAGAAAACATTCTAATAGTCCCCTCCCCAGAGATAATGACAATCTTCTAAAGGCCTATGTGCATATCAATGTCTGTGTATATACATACAATTGTACTAATGTGACTTAAAAAAGATTTATTATTATGTGTATGTCAGTATCTGTGTGAGTGCAAAAGTCAGCAAAGGCCAGAAGAAGGCATCCGGTTCCTGGGAATTGGAGTTATAGACCATTGTAAGATACCGTGTGTGTGCTGGGAACTGAACTCGAGTTCTCTGCAAGAACAGCAGAGAAACTCCATCTCAAAAAAAAAAAAAAGGCATTTTTAGTTGGAAATAAAATTTGAAATTATAAAAATGGTGTTAGTATAAAATATAAACTGAACGTTGAAATACTTTAACTGATTACCATTTTGCCTTGTTGCTTTATCATTGTTTTCCTTAAACACAAATATTCGTATGACTTTATCTTTGTTCTCCTTAAACATAAATATTTGTACGGATACATGGCTATTCGCAATGCATGCATTCATGGTACTTTTGTACACATGGATGTACACATTCACACAGGTGCATTTATGCCTATAACGCATACCAATATCTTACCTTTTTGAAATCAGCTAGTACTAATATTACATGGTATTAATCCTGACCACTTTAGCAGAATTACAGGGAGCTCAAGATATCTCAAGTTCACCTTTAGCAAGTGCATTCTGGAATGCCAAAGAGCACTTCATATCTCAGTGTCTGAAACATTTGACCACATACATACTGGGGAAATGTCAAGTGCCAGTTCCTGGCCTACAGCTTCCCGGGCCCTGGTGCCGTAGTCAGTCTGCCTGGAATGACCATGTCTGGGTGAGGGCCTCTGGGCAGTCTGCAATCCAGTCTGTCCCCCAACACTCTGCTGATCCAGTCTGTCATCCTACCCAGCTGTTCATTTGTGGAGGCTGCTCATCTACCCAGGCTTCTGACTCTTGGCAGACTCTTCTTCAGAAACTTCCTTCTACCCAAGCTACACATAGCAGCCAGCCACCCTTTGGATCCCACATGTTGAGTGACCTTGTGTCTGTAGCCTTTTGTCTTAGCTCCATTAACAACCCCTGTGAGCTCTTTACCCTTCCTTCACCGCCAGAATCCCTCCCCTTCTAACAGAGAGCAGCCTTTCCCTAGACCTGGTGCTCACATTCAGTTCCTTGTCATTCCTTGCACTCCCTCTGGAGCTCAGTTCCCTAGGCATAGGGCACCCAGCACACTTGGGCCACCTGGAACCAAGGCCTCAGATACATTCCCTTTGAATTTGGCTAAGGGATGTCTCGGAGGGGCATTCCCCAGCTGAACACAAATGGGGGACCCGACACTTGACTATGGCTCTCAGTGGTTGTTGGGCCCATGGGTCTGTGCCCTAGGCGCTGGGGTGGCGAGGGGTGGGGCTGCAGGGGAACTGAAGGCAGAGCTGGGACAACCTGTGTGGAAAGGAACATGTTTGCAGAGCTGACTCCCATCCAGGGACTTGGCAGTGGCTGTCATGGGTTCTATGAGGGATTTGTTTAGTAAAGAGAAATGGGGGGGGGGGGAAGGAGGGAGCAATATCCTGTCCTCAGTTCAGCTGGCAGAGTGCAGGCAAGCCTTGGGTTTGGGGTCAGGGAGCAGTAGTTCACTCAAGAGAAGTTCTGGGGGGTGTTTCCATCTCTTAAGAGCTCTCCAAACCTCAGACTTCAGTGCTGAAAATTTGATGGAGCAGGGCTGGGGCAGCAGAAAGCCAAATGGCTGGGTCTACAGGGCGATAGGATGGTATACTCTCTGCTTTGAACACCTAAGGCAACGGAGGCACTGGCTGGCAGAAGTCAGTTGCTGTGTATGTCAGTACAGATCTTTGTGAAACAGCCACATAGCTCTCATCCCATCGTCTTTTAGTCCCAGCTTCAGTTTGCATCTCCAACTCAGAAGTATGCAGCAAGGATGTAAATGTTATCAGTTCAATCCCTTTGTTCATAATTTTAAAGCGTTGGTCCAGAGAAGGGCTCTCCCTTGGCGGGCACCTGGAGGGCTGGATGTCTGTCTGGTCAGCTTGTTCCACGAACACTGAGTGCGTATCTGACCACTCCTCTTTGTCCACCACTGTTGGCTACTGAGCTAAGTCAATTTTCCTTATAAAATTGTTAATTGAACAATATTATACCTGTCTGAGACCACAAGCATTATTAGATTCTAGTATTTTTTGTTTGTGACTTCTTTTTAGACTATCTAAATCTAGGTGAATATAATTGTTTCCCTGATCTGAGAGGGCCATTCTATGACCCCTGGAGAATGCCTGCAACCTCAATACTATCAAATGTAATGTGTTTTCTTATGTAATGGTTCATTTGTAAATTAAGCACAGTAAAAGGTTAAGATAAAAATAAAAATAGGAGTTATAACAATGTACTATAATAAAAAATGTGCAGCTGTGGTACCTCTCCCTCAAAATATCTTTTTGTACCTTTACTTTTCCACTTAAAGGGAATTGCTTTATGTTCCTTTAAGGAACATCTGAATTGCCAGCATCACTATTTGAGCTTTGGGGGCATTAGACAGTAAAATATAGATTACTGGAACAGAGGCATTGGGATACTGTGTCAGAAGATCTGATAACAAACAGCTACTAAGTGACTGGCAGAGGGTAGAATAATGCACTGTGGATACACATTTTGGACAAAAGGATGACTCATGTCTTGGGAGGTGTTTACCGATCCAGAGGCAGTGGAACCTGGAGAATGGAGCTGATAAATGAGGCGGACTGAAGTCTCATGCAATAGCCACCTTGTCTCAGAGCATTGTACATTAGGGCCTCAGTAGCTGCCCCGTAATACGACATCTAAGATTTTTGTCCCATTTCACAGCTGAGGGTTCAGGTTCTTGGCCAATCCTCTCATTAAACAGCAGGATGATGCTGTCGGCAGGAGACAGGTGGCAGCCAGTGTAGATGAGGGTCAAGACTTCAGGCTGCTGGGGTTCAAATCTCTGTGTCAGGGCTCAGGGCCTTCTGCTGCCTGCTCACCTCCTGGTGATCCTCTACCACCCACCTCAGGAGCCTGGGGTAGTGCCTGAGGCATGCCCAGTCACCTCCGCTGTCATTCATGTCTCTGAGGCACCATACTCTGAGAGTTAAGAGGAATCACGTGAGTAAACTGTACAATCACAAGGTCAAGCCGCACGTGGCTGAAACATTCCCCCCCCACAGAGACCAATAAACAAATAATAGGCAGTTGTAATTGATAATCTAAAGTAAACTCACTCCTGTCCGCTACATGTGGGAGGGGCACAGAAGCACATTTCAAGAACAATTCCGTGTTTTGAAGAAATTGAGATCACAAGACCCCTGTCTTGTTTCCTGGGAGTTTTCTCACGAGCACTCAGAAGTTCCCTCATACAGCTCCATTCTTGGGCCATGTTCTGAGTGGGTAGGGTAGTGGAGCACCCTCAGATTTCATTCTGTAGAATGGGCACATGCCCACCACCCCCATATAGGTTATTGTGTACATGGCTTGTGCTGTCAGCCAGTTGTCAAGTGTAGTTGTTGGCCAAGGAGAGAGAAAAGCTTGGGTAAAGGCTTAAAAAATAACAGCAAACATTTAAAACACGGGGTATACATTCTGGAAACGTCCACTTAGCATTCTCAGATTGTGCTCAGCTGTGACTGTGCTGTACGTAGCTGCCTATCACAGGGATTGCTGGAACTGTATCTGGTTGTCTGATCCCCAGAGTCTCACTAACTTAATTTTAGGTAAATGGCACTGCTAGATTTAAGGTATCCACAGGAGCCAGTGTGTCCATCCATTCAGCGCCTCCTTTTTATGTTTTAGGTCAGAATCAGTTTGTGGAATTTTCCATGAGGCCATTTGGAGGCCTGGTGCTCAAATGCAGCTCAACACCCTGTCCTCCAGGTCCTTTGCTTTCTCCTGAAGGTAAAGCACACACTTTTTACTTCCGGAAAGGCCAACCAAACCAACTATTGTAAAACTTGGTTCTGCCACTAGATGGCGATGTGTTACTGTGCTGGAAGCCAAAGCTAGAATTCAGGGGTGCTTCAATTTTTTTCTACTCCAGATCCCTTTTTGCCAGAGAAATCTTAACACGACCTCCAGAATACCAAACATTTCCTGATAGTAAGTCATAAGACATTTATGTTTACAATTCTTTGATAAATATAATCTTATCATTTACTACAGAGGAAAGCAAATTTGGATATTAGTGAGAGGCGTGCTTCTTTATTTTTACAACCCAAGTCTTAATGTGAATGCTTGACGCTGCAGGACGCAGGGCATTGTCACACTTCCAGGATTAATCAATGTCTTGACTTTATAATCCACCTTGAGATGCCACTTTGCATAAGTGTGTAGTATAAAATGGGAGATCATGTTTAATATTGTAAATTCTGTCCTAATCACAGGCTAAGACTCATTTGACAACTTTTTAGATATGAAACTCAACTCAGCAGCTTAAACAGTTTACATTTCTTAATTTGTGTGTTTGTGTGTATGTGCATGTATGAGTGTGTGTTTGTGCCTGTGTATGTGCATGTATGAGTATGTTTGTATGTGTGTGTGTCTCTTTGTGTGTGTATATGAGTGTGTGAGTGTGTGTGTGTCTGTGTGTTTATGTTTGTGTGTGTGTATGAGTGTGTGTTTATGTATGAGTGTGTGTGTATGAGTGTGTGTGTCTGTGTGACCACAGTGATACCGGAAGTCAGGGGACTGTGTGGAAGCCTGTTCTCTTCTTCCACCGTGTGGGTTCAGGAGACTGAACTTGGATTATTCAGTTTCATGGCAAACGCCTTTACGGTTGAGCCATCATGCCATCCCTCAAAGAGCAATTTTAAAAATCAGATGTTCTGCTCTAATAGTCAAAAGCGATACTGATTTGATACTTACATGGCAAAGGATGATGGTAGTAAAATATTAAGGTTTTCTGTGATTAACCTATTATGTTTCAATAAGAGCAGAAAACAGCATGTACAGTACAAACACTACAATTCATAACACACAGCAGGCTTGAATCTGAAGCTGGGTGTTTCTGTCCGCATTGTGGCCCGGCTGTGATGGCATGCCATTTGCTCAAAGGCGACATCGCAGCGAAGTCACGAGCTACACCGTGGGCAAGCAGTGCCAAGCCCACAGATTTATGACCAGCTTGATTTTGAATTAATGATTGTCGCTGTGTGTTCGGGAACGTTTTCCTGCAAGCAGATTCCCAACACCTTCATTCAGTTGTGTGATTCCCCACATGGAGCTGTGACCCCAGTTTATGAAGCTGTGCTAATGTGCAAATTCTTTAAAAACAACCCGCAACTCAAAGATAAACTCAGACTGTAACCAGGCTGAAGGGAGCTTTCCTCCTGACTCTAAGGGTAGAAAACGCCCAGTCCGCACTGCTGTAGAATTTATTAGCTAGTCAAAATACAGTTGTTTTTCTAACATAAAGTTGGGCTAATTATAGTGATGATGTGGGTAAGGCCTTGTGATGAAAAGATACAACCAAATATCATTAATATAATTACTGACTTTCAGCTCTGTGATTCGTTTTGTTATAAGCATTAATTTTTCATAATGCTTTGTAATTACACAAGGCAGTATGTGTTCGTATTCACTTGGTCCTTCTCCCAGATGTTGAATAACTGTTTTAATCGAGTTGGTTAAATTCTGAATCTGCATTGATTCTCTGTCCCGGGTTAATGTGTACCTATCCTGTCCTGTCCACCGATTGCCAAATGGAATCTCTGGCCAAGGGAGAGCAAGGCTTGAATGAGGGCTTAGCGATAATAATTCAAGAAGGAAGACATGTTTTTTTATTGATAAAATGTTTGGTATAATTGTCTTTGAACAGTCTGTTTGGAACACTAATGAGAGCCCCCTTATTAACTACAAATTTGGAAACACAGTTTAGCATTGATTACTCTGTGGCAGGCAGACATTTTCCTCGAGTTTTGTGCTCATCTGTCGGGGAAGGCACTTGCTTCTACGTTGGCACATCCTGCATCCCACACCGCCCTCCAGCCGAGGGTGGTCACTTTTGACCAGAGCTGTCATTTTAAGTGTCTGAATTGTGCCCGATATAAAGCTATCCACGTCAGGTGACAGCTGTGGGGCAGGTGAAGGGTGTGGCCTGCATTAGTAAATTGCCACCAGGTGGCAGTCCAGGTGGGCAGCAGACAGAGGGGAGTTCTCTGGGCTCCCCACCCCTCCTTTGAAACAGGCCACCAAGAGATACCGATTCTGTGAGCCTCGGGACTACTGTCCCCTCTCTCCTTCAGATGGTAGCACAGCCTATGACAAAGCCAACTGCTGTCAGTCCTTCCAGCTACCAATGAACAAATGCTGCAGCGCTGAGTCCTGTCCCAGCAAACCTGCAACAGCTGGAGACCACTGGGGACACACAGCCTGGGGATGAGTCCCCCAGAGTGAACGTGACGGTGGAGAATACTGGCCCTTCGTGAGAAGCTGGGACACTTGGACTTTGCTTTGCCAGGGGCATGGGATAGTGCGCCCATGGCAGGACAAGGGATACTGTGGGAACTAAAGATATCAAAGCTGCAAAGTGGAAGCCCTGCGGCCTTGGGATGGTATGCGTGGAGTACCATTGCCAGGGAGATAGCAGACTGATGGTCCCTCAACTGATGGTCCCTCAACTGGTTATAGTCCCTGCCAGTTCTTCTATACTCATGAGCCAGGTCAATTCCCCTGACCCATAAGCCCCCGATCCTTCCTGAGAAAAGATTTCCAACTTGTCCAGATTTGATCCTGATGCCCCTCTAGAGAAGATGCTCCAGCTTGTAGATGCTGGTCATGCCTTACCGTCCATGGTGGACCTGGAGCTGGGAAAAGGTGGCTAGATCTGTCTAAAGGCTAGCCAGGTAATGTACACCCATGTTGGAATCAGTAGCCTGAGTCTAGAAAATAAGACAGCCCTGGACAGCCCCAACAACTCCTGCCTGCCAGGTCTGCCTGTCCAGGTGTTGGGAGAAGCAGAGCCTATGGAGCACCCTGTTGGTGTCCCGAGCCAAGGCCCCAGATGGCTCATACTCCAATTGTGCTGATGGAGTGTAGCTGTTACCCAGCAGGGGACTGCAGGATGGAATTTCTGACTAGAGGTAGACCAATATTTGGGCCCTTGCCACAGGGAAAAGAGAAATCTCATTTTATCCTCAGCATTATTCCCGATGGCCCTCAATGATGCTACTGTCACAGGGGCATTTGAGCTATTTCCAAATGGCTGGACATAACCAGCTGTCCAGACAAATTCAGTAGAACCTCAGCCCGGTCTATCAGAGAATAGTGACCCTGCAGAACCAGGTAGACCCGCCCTGGCAGCCATGGTTTTACACAGTGGAAGAGGGCTAGACCTAATGGCCCTGAAAAGGGGGTGTCTGTGTCTTCCCTTGAGAAGAATGTTGTTTGTATGCAAATGACTCAGGGATAGTAGAGAAAATGCTAGACAATTTTGAGAATGAATCAGGGCCAGAGACAAGACCAAAGGATCTTCCTGGTGAAAGACCTGGAGCCCAAGGCTGCTCCCACCTCCCCAAATTGGGCCTTTGGTTATTATTCCCCTGACTGTACCGGTTGGTTCATGCCTTATAAATCTTTTAACTGGCATCACCAGAAACAGGAGAGTAGCAGTTAGACTCCAGGTCCATGTCAGTGTCAGAGGATTCCTTTAGAAGGGTCGTAAGGGATCATGACAGAGAAGAGGCGGGAATGTGGTGGGAAATCCCCAAACTGCTGCAGGTGAAACAAAGGAAATTGCCCTCTGCGGACGCTGTCTGTTGAGCTGACCCTGCCCCACTTGTAGTATCTCCAGGACACAAGGACTTTAACACTGCCTTTAACACTCCCCCCTCCCCCACCTCTTGGCGTTTCTTGTTTGCTGGCTTCCATTCTCCTACTTAATAAAATGCTACTGAACCCAAGGCCCTGGGGTGACACTACTACAGTGTGATCCTGCTGCAGCCAACTGGTGTAAAAGACTTTCCTTTCCCCAATGGAAAATGGCTGTGGCTCGGTGACTCAGTTTCCTAGAAATTCCTGTAACAATAACACCACCCGTCTTAGTTACATTTCCTGTCACTGTGATAAAACACTTTGGCAAAAAGCAACTAAGGAAGGGAGGGTTTGTTTTGGCTCTCGCTTCCGGCCCCTCATGCAGAGGCAGTCCCGGTGGCTAGAACTTGAGGCCATGTTACATCCTCTGTCAGGGAGCCGGGACAATGACTGCTGCTCCTCACTGACATCTCTTCATTTATTCAGGTCAAGATCCCAGCCCCGGGACTGTTAGCCCTAATCAGGGCAGGTCCTCCTGCCTTAGTTAATTGACTCCAGAGAATCCCTTGTAGGAAGGAGCATGCTCTTTGGTGATCCTAGGTCCTATCAGGTGGCTCCTCAGTGTTACCCATGACGTCAGCATTGGGTTTCTCTCTGCTCTCAGGCATCCAGCTGCTCGTTACCCCTAATAGCTTGTGGTTCTGGAGGTGAAGTTATAGGAATTGTTAATGGGCCTGGAGTAGATGCCCTGGTCCATGGTGTACAAGAGCAGGTGTGAACATCTCATGGTCTTTCTGTCCTGGAGATGCTTTGTGCTGCCGTAGAAGAGCCACAGGATGAAAACAGCCAGCCTTGTGCTGTTCATTTTTAACCTGTAAGTTTGTCCAGAAATACAGCTGGCTTTGTGGGACTGAGAAATATACGAAAGCCACTGAGCTTTGGGATTTGTTCCATACCACAACTGTGGCCTCTTGTGACTAGGGATTGCTGGGAAACCATGAGCAAGGTAGTGGAGACCCAATATTCATTTCTTTCTGTCTCAATAATTCACTGTTTCCATTGAAGCAAAAAGCAGCCACAGATACTGTGTTAATAAACAGATCCACCGTGTCCCTCTAAAACTTTTATCAGCAAAAATTGGCTGCAGGTTCAGCCCAAGTGGTAGTTTGCTGATCTTTGAAGTTGACTAACACTTTTGCTTGCACATGCTTTGTTACAAATATTCTAAATGATGAAATATTCAAGGCATTTCAATCAAACGCAAATGCAAGTGGGACTGTCTGCTCTCACCGCTTGACAACACTGTTTGGGACCCTCTGGGGATCGATATCTTCTAGCTTTGGATAACCATCTGCAACTCTATCGCCATCTTCAGCACCCATTAGTCTAAGATACCCAGGAAAGTAAGAGACCCTGGGTTTTGAGTTCGTTCTGGATGCCAGAAGTACTGATGTTTTTAAGATGTGAGTTCAGGACTTAGTCCTAGTAAAGAGAGGAACTGTTGGCCTCTCTCCCCTCTAGGTGGCTGGGTGAGCAACCTTGCTGGGGAGTAGTTCTGGTCAAGCAGATGTGGGACAGTGGTGACGGCTTGCAACCAGCTCTCAAAAGCCAGAAAAGGAGTGTTTGTAGCAGTCTCCTGCAAGGTTAAAACCTTCCCTCTTGAAGGAACCTCTTTAGACATAGGATGCGAAGGAAAGTGAAACAATGGGATATTTTAGGCCCCAATATGTCAGCGGTTGTGACCCTTTTGGGGGTTGAGCAACCCTTTCACAGGAGTCTCCTAAGACCATCTGCATATCAGATAGTTACATTATGATTCATAACCGTAGCAAGATTACAGTTATGAAGCAGCAGTGAAAATGATTTTATGGTCAGGGGTCACCTCAATGTGGGACATATATTGAAGGGGCACAACATTAGGAAGGTTGAGAACCACTGTTGTGTGCACTAGGAAGTGAAACAACAGGATGTTCTAGGTGGAAGGAAGCCCTGCATCTGGCAGGAAAGCTCCCGTTAAAATAGGAAGTAAAAGCTTTCAAAATAGCTTCAGCAAGTCCCTGAAACTGACCAGATTCACTAGGTCCCTCCCTCCCTCCCCAAGCAAATATAAACAGGAAAGACCGCTGCCAGTCACTGTCAGATGAATCAAGCTGCAAAGAAGACTGAGGCCAGCCCAGGGACCTGGAAGAAGCAGAAGCCAGCCGAGCTGCCTGGAAACGACACTTTCCAACCCACGGAGCTGCCTGCAGGCTGTGCAGTGTGCTCCAGGTTCCCAGTTCTGTGAGCTGTCACCCCTGTTAGCATGGACCTTGGCGATGCAGCTGTCTTTGAATCATTTCTACTCCTGTAAGTAACCCCTCACCCGGATTCATGTAAGTAACCCACCCAAAACTGATTGGTTCAAGGTGGACTTCGTTGGTATGTCTACTTTGGTCTGTCATGGGTTCTCTTTCTGGGGTGAGTAGACATAATATGTGTTATGTCTCCCAGGAAAAGACTGTCTCCTAACAGGAATTAATTACTGAAGTGCCTCTTGTTTTCATTGAAAGTTCAAATTTTAAAAATTCAAAATATTAATACATCACAGATTTTAATGTCTCCTTTTGGTAAACACTGTTGAGAACTTAATATTTAAAATTTTCTGCTTTTCAGATTCCGTTACACAAAACTTTCATGGGCACTGTCTTAGCCAGCCTTCTACTGCTGTGAAGAAACACCATGATCAAACCAACTCTTATAAGCGAACGCATTTAACTGTGGGCTTGCTTACAGTTCCAGAGGTTTAGTTCACTGTTACGGCAGGGAGCATGGGGGCCCACAGGCAGACATAGTGCTGCAGAAGTAGCAGAGAGCTCCACATCTTGATCTGCAGGCAGCAGGAAGAGAGAGACTCTGGGCTTGGAATGAGCTTTTTGAAACCTCAAAGCCCACCCCTAGTGACACACTTCCTCCAACAAGGACACACCTAATCCTTTCAAATAGCGCCACTCCCTGGTGACCAACCATTCAAATATACGAGCTATGGGGGCCGCTCTCTCGTTCAAACCACCACAGGCACTTCTGTTAAATCAGCCTTGCCATCTGCCCATGATCAAGCAACCCATGTCTTCTTGTCCTTTCAGGGAAGAGACTCATGAGTAAGGCAAAAGCATCAGGGATGCTGGAGTCTGGGCCTCGTGTTTCCTTCCTCTGGACCGTTAGCCAGATCCCAACCTCCCCGGACCTCAGTGCTCTCCTGTGTCAAATGAAACCTTTTAACAACACAGGTGCGCCTCCGCTTACGATGGGAGTGCACTCCGATAAACCCACTGCACGCTGGAGACTGCAGAATGCATTGGGTGCCCTCATCGTGCAGCTCCCCAGTGTGGCAGCTCTGCACGCCAGAGCAGGCGGATGATGGCTGGGCTAGGAGCCGCCCTGCGAGGGCGGCGGACTGCGTATCAACAGTCTAGGAAAAGATTAAAGCTCCAAAAGCCAAATTTGAAGAATGGTTTTTACTAACTGCAGACTATCTTCGGATGATTAGCAGGTAAGCCAGATCACTGTAAGGCAAACCACTGTAAGTCAGGGTTGTGTGTACATCACCTGGCTCTCGAGTGACTGAGCGGGCTGTTTGTACAGTCCCTGGCTCAGGGCCTCACACTGTCTGACAGAGTGACTCTGGCTGCCACCCACAGCTTTATCTTCTCAGGACATTCCCGGAGATTGTACGTTCTTTCCTGGCATCGTTAGAATGCGAGCACCACTCACCCTTTCTAGGCACCACTGAGCCTCTTTTCCAGGAAGTTCTGCTTTGGGACTAGAACATCCCCATTGGCAGCCCATGATCTTCCATCTCAGCATTGCTGTGAAGGCCATGGTCCAGGCTTTTCTGGAAAATGGTATAGATCTCTATACACCATGGATCTGATAATTTCAAAGTTATAAGACAGAGGGCATGCCTGTAAATCAAACATAGATACCACTCTTTGATGGCTATGCTTTTGTGTTGACCTGGACAGCCAGTTTTGGATTTGGAACCTCAGATTTCCCAGCACGGTAATGAAGAGAGATTTGACTTGAAGCTGGCTTTGCCCTGTTCCTTTGTCCCCAGAGACCCACCCTTTACTGTAAAAGGTCTCATAAGCATGCATAGGGATACCCTGGCATTTTATCTATTTAATAAACCCTTGGCATTTATTCTACACCAACAACAGCTCTAATCATTTAAATGTCATTACAATTGTACAAAGTAGGTATTACTACTTACCCATTTTACAAATGGTAAGACAGGCAGCTAAGTAACTTACCCATGGTCACACAGCCTCATGGTGTTAAAAGCAGAATGTTTAGGAGTTGCTGGCTGTAGCCTTGGCTATAAACTGGTAGACATCATTTTTGCTATTGATAAAACAAGCCACACGACCAGATTAACTCCATTTCTTTGTGGGAAGACCTGTATAGCCACATTGTGAAGGGTAGGGATGCAGGGATGGAGAAACAGGGACATTCGTGAATCACCCTGCACACAGGAATTGCATTTGAAGGCAATGCTACTAAGTTTCATCTCAGTGCTAGTGAATATTTACAGCTGAAGGAAAGTGAAAATCAGTACCAGGGATGTGGCTAATCAGGAGAGTGCCAGGTTTTTAAGAAAATGCACCACTGTTGGGTACCATTGTCAAAGTTGCACAGAATAAAACCACCTAAGAGAATAGTGTAGCCATTGATATAAAAGGCAGTCTATTCTTTGCTAATTCTATCCCTGGTCCTAGAGGGTTTCAGCCACTATACAATCCAGTCTTAAGCCTAGACCTGGGAGGCTTCAGCCTCCATACAATCTAATCTGTGAACCTAAACCTAGAACATTTCAGCCTCCAAGACTTACTGCTAACTGAGCTCATTCTGATTAGCTCCTTCTGAACTCAAGAGTTGTACTGAATTCAACTGACTCTTCTGGTTGGCTGATTTAACTCACTTGCTGTTCTGGTTCAAACTCTTTTCCAAGCTGACTGGTTCAAATTGACCTTCTGAGCCAGCTGACTGTTTCTGATTGAACTCATGATTCTGGCTGACTCTGACTGACTCCTGCAACTTCTTTGACTGAACTACTTTGCTAGGCTTCAAATTGACTCTTGCTGTTAGCTGACACTCCCAAGCTCACTCTTCCTGTCTGACACTGACTCCTTTTGCTGAACTGCCTCTGTGTCTTATCTGACTGATTCTCAAGTGATTGCCTGACTCTCTGAGCTGAGAGCATCTTTTATATCATGAGAGTTGGGCGTGTCCTCACTCTGACTCACTCTGCTAACTCTTCCTCTGATTGGTCACTTTGCCTGCTCTTCACTCTGATTCATCTCAGTTGTCACTCTGCCAAGTCTTCACTCTGATTCACTCTCAGACTTGGGATTAAAGGTGTGTACTCACTCTGTACTTCACTCTGCCTCTGACTTTCCAATTCTCAGTCGACTAGCATGGTTTGACTCAATCTCCTTAAGTTCTCTCAATCTTTGCTGCTTCTCTCTTAACTCTGAACTGTCTTGAACTCTGAACTGAGAACCATGAACTGAGAGCCATAAATTGACAATTGTTACCTACTTCTGAATGGGATTAAAGGCGTGTGCCACCATTGCCTTACAAGTTGGATTACTTAAAGGTGTGTGCTGCATTCCATCTGGACCACACAGGCTTTGAATGTGATCCTTTCCCAGAGCAGCCATGTTGCTGGATTAAAAGATTAAGTATTCATCTATAGAATAGAATCTGTAGAGATGTTCACAAGTGTCAAAGAATAAGAAAGTAACATAGCTCAATCCTTGGCTTCTAGCATTTTTAAAAGGAAAATACAGGAGTCCTTTTAGTTATTAGTAAAATGAGAGAGTAAGGAAGATACCAGCCAAATGAGGTAAGGGATCCTTTGAGGAATTCTTGCCTCTCAATTAAATACAATCTTTAATTGCAAAGTATTAGATTTAGAAACACTTCCAGAAAGAAGAATGCATTTTTTTTTCAGTGCTCAGGAGGATGATGTGCATTTGAGATATGCTCTGACAAGGCTTCAAAGGCAACAGGGCCATGGTGTGGCTAGGGGAGTGAAGGCTCTGTGCGAGGAGCTCCAAGGACATCTCCATGTGCCCTAAAAGCAACAAAGTATTGTTGCTGAGTATTGAGGCCTATTTTCCCTGGAGACAAAGGACTTCTCATTCTAACATGTTACAAGATACTAGAATGACTTAGACTCCAAGCCAATCAGCAGATTCCAAGCACAACTCCCTCTTTCATTCCCCAGCACACTCCCCAAGATATAGTCTGCCAATCCCATTCCAATCAAGAAGGAGACCTAAGTGCCCAGTGTGGTGGCACAAACCTTTAATTCCAGCACCTGGGAGGCAGAGGCAGGTGGATTTCCGGGAATTTGAGGCCAACCTGGTCTATATAGCAAGTTCTAGGACAGCCAGGGCCACGTACAGAAACCCTGTCTCAAAAACAAGCAAGCAAATGGACAAACAACAAATGAACAAACAAACAAAAAGGGAGACTTGTAAAGGGCTAGAGAAGGACTGAGAAGTTAAAAGCATTTATTGCTCTGGAAAAGAACCTTAGTTTGGCTCTTAGCACCGATGTCAGGTGGCTCACAACAACCTGTAATTCAAGCTCTAGGGGGATCTGAAGCCTCCGACCTCCTCAGGCATCTGTGCTCACACACACCACCACCGTCACCAGCAACAACAGCAACAAAAGGAGAACTGTGGCCAAGAAAGAGGCGCATCGTTGGCTTGGTAGTGAGATCTGTCACAGTGCCGTTGGGGCAGGCCCTCCACTATGAGGGCATACTTTGGTACCACAGGAGAAAAGTTTTGTCTCTTCCCCATCAACAAGAAGATGAATGCAGAAGTTCTGGCCTTTTATGATTCTGCCTCAACTTGGTGGAGTGCTGGAGGGGAAGAGGCTACTTCTGGATCATGTACGTGGATGAATAATTGAGAAAATACAAAACAGCACACACACACACACCCTGTCCATGTGCGGTCTAACAACAGATACAAATCTTAGAAACTATATGAAACCTGTAGTAAATCTGACATTGATGCAGAAAGGTAGAAAAGGCAATGTAGCATTTAGACGTGCCATAATAATGAGATTAATTTTTAAGAAATTTTTAAGGAAACAGGGAGGTATGAAAAAATAGAAACCGATACAGAGGGCTGGAGAGTTGGCTCAGTGGTTGAGAGCACTTGTTGCTCTTTCAGAGAACTGGGATTTGATTCCCAGCACCCACCTGGCAGCTCACAGCCATCTGTAACCCTAGTTCCAGGAGATCTGATGAGGACCTCTTCTTGGTGATTGCCAGGGTCACCAGGCCCACCGTCGTGCTCAGACATACACACAAGCGAATCACTCATATGCACGAAATGACAAAATGAAGAAATCAAAACCTCTGTAAAGAGAAAAAGAAGGGACCAGAGTTAAGGCACAGAGTGAAAGAAAATGGGCTGGGTGTGTGGTGCTGGGGAGGCGGAGGGGGAGGGGTGTGTGACACCCAAGGTTCCGCCCAAGCACTGAGAATGAAGTTAAACAAAGCAGACAGAAAAATCAAGAAATGAAAATAGGAAAGTAAGAAAATCAGCAGGTTCACAATGTCTGTGCACATATTATGTTTGTTTGCATATGTATACACACATAAGCATGGAAGCCAACAGAGTTTTAAAATTCCTGAAGTGGTTTATTCTTTTTTAAAACAATTTGTTTGCTAGCATTCTTTTGTTTGAAAGCTTTCATGAAAGGATATAAAGTATCAGGTTTTCTTACGGCATTTTCTTTGCTTTTTAAACACATGCTGAGCAGGGTGGCACATGCCTTCAGTCACAGGTAGAGGCAGGTGGATCTCTGTGAGTCTGAGGCCAGCCTGGCCAACAGTGAGTTCCAGGACAGCCAGAGGCCCTGTCCAAACAAGTGATTAAAAAAAATCTAAAAATAGAAAAGCTTTATTCCTGTGTGCGTGTGTGTGCCTGAGTGTATCATGTGCACCGCATGCTCTCAGAGGTCAGGTGAGGGCGTTGGTTCTGAACCTGGGTTCTGTGCAAGATCGACAAGCACTCTTGCTGAGCCAGCTTTCCGGGTCTCTCACGACGCTTCCAGACCCACTTCATTTTGGTTGACCCTCCTCCTTGCCCTTCCACCATCTTCTTGCTGTTCTTCCCACTGGTCCCTTCTGCTCTCGGTACTTCCCGTCCCACTCACATGTCACATATATTCCTCTGTCCCCCACTTCTTTCCCTTAAATCCCTCCATTGTTCCTTTTCTAGTTTCATGACGACATCCACTGCTATGTAGCTACACACATACAGACAGTAGCAGCTAGCATATGACAGAGAACGCGTTGTATTTGTCTTTCTGAGCCTGGATATTCTCTCTCTCTCTCTCTCTCTCTCACACACACACACACACACACACACACACACACACACACACACACAAGATATGTGAGATAATCCAGACTCAGAATATCTCTATCTACCTATATATCTATCTATCTATCTATCTATCCATTCTGTTCACTACTGTGCAAATTTTATCATCTGAGTTTGTGGCTGAATAAGATTTTACTATGTTCATGTACCACATTCCCGAGTGCTGGGATTACATTTGAGCTCCTCACTGAAGTTCTTTGGGTACTGTATACTAGCTGTTTTGGCTGAAGTCCCGCTGCCCTAGCCTGCTGGCAAACTGTACAAGGAAGGACAGATACTGTGCTATCTGTGCATCTGGCACAGAACTGATCATCAAGCAGCCGTAGCAAACCTCTGTCACTTTACCTTCAAATGCACGTGACCCCACAGGATGACACGGCTTTAGTCAGACAGTGAATATTTGCTGGGTGAGAGGAGAAAAGAGATGCGCCATGCAGCTGTGTGTTGAAAGTTCTGGTGCACAATTAGTATTAGATAGCCCCTTGCAGAAAAGGCAGGCAGGGAGGGGGACGTGGAGAGGACGTGGGTTGGCTGAGCATCTTAAAGCTGCCCCAGACATGCTCTCCTTTGTGGTTGGATCAGCCCTTTCTCTGGGATCTCACGCTGTGTCCAGGACTGAGGTTGATAACCTGTGGAGGATTCAGGTGCCTCTGATCTTCGCTCCTAGGTGCACCCTGCCTGTCCATGGTCTCTTTCATACTCTCCTCCCTTCCTCATTTCTTGTTTGTGCCCCTCCCCATCCTCCTTTCTGTCTCTCTAGTGAAAGGAAGGACTCCTCTAAGCAGGGTATCTGGTTTCTGTTCTTGTTCTGCCTGAGAAATTCCAAACTCCTCCTGCCTTTCTTCTTTTAGCCGAGATCATGCATATTCTGGGAGGGCTGGCTCTCTGGCTGCCCACCTGCTGTAGAACCCCGGGGGATGTCAGGGCTCTGGGCTGGCAGTCCTGCAGGAAGATGACCTATTGGTGGAGTTGGAGCTTCCATGCTGGTTCTTTGTTCTTGGTGTGATCCTCTCCTATCTGGACTCTAGGGTTCTTCTTCCAGGAATTCTGAGAGTGCTAGGTACCATCGATATCTGGCCAAGCTGGGACCACCCAGGGAGCTCTCTCTGGGCATAGTTCCAGAGCTCCTGCCACCACAGGACATTTAAGGGGTGTTCCACAGTGTTCTGGGACCTAGTTAACCTTGGAGGACAAGGAGGAAATGTTTTCCCCTTTAATTCATCTAACCTTATTAATTTAGTTCCCTAAATACTGAACTTACGTGTGTGCTCATGTATGTGAATATGAACATCTGTGAGTCATCCTATGAATATTCTTCCCCTCCTTTGAGACAAGGTCTCTCACTTGTCTGGAGCAATTCCTTCTGTCCTTTGTTATAATCTCTCTAGATTACTCTTAGTCCTGTAGCAGCCTGCTTGAAGGACCCCTCCTGCCACACCACCACCATTCTCTGAGGACTCTGTCTCTTGGAGCCAACCCTTGGTGCTCCTTAGATCTCTCTACCCTGGCCCCCCAACCTTTCCTCTTAGCTGTCTCCATTCCTTCCTTTCACCTGATGAAGAAGCTATCTACAATTGATACCCACTGGCAAATGAAATCATATTTCTCCAATGGAGTCTGTCTGGGCATATTAACCCCACTTCAGGGCAGACCACGTTTTCAGAAGTAGTTGACCCACACAAACTCAGAGGCATTTTTTGTAGCCTTTTTATCTCCTCTCGCCTTGTTTGTGTTTAATGGTCTTCTGCTTGTTTATTTTGGTTTCTGTTTTGTGTTTTTGTTTGTGCATTTCTTCTTTTGTTTGTTTTAAAGAGAAAGAGAGAAAACATCCAGTGGTTGGGTAGGGAGGTGGGGAGGATCTGGAAGAATTTGGGGAAGGAAAAACACGATCAGAATATATTGTATGAAATAACTTTTCCAATTAAAAAACTGTAAGCTGCAACCTCCCCCCCTCCCACCAAACAAGGTCTTTTGTTTACCAAAGACCTATTTGATACCTTAGTTCAGGCTAATGTGTTTATAGTTTCTATCAATTTGGTGACATTGGCTTTCCACCTGTCTAGAAATGTTTCCGCTCAATTCTTCAGTGCTTCCAGCTGTGAACACACGCAAAAGCACAATCTCTCCTCCATTAGTCGGCAAAGAACTTTTAGACTCTTACAGGTGTTTTTAAGGATTTAAACTACCCCCTTGTGGCTGCTCTGGTAACTGACTGCCGCTCTGACTGGCTCCAGATTTTCTGCAGAAAGAACGGAGGAAGCGCCGAGGGCGGCTAAGCCCGCGTGGGTGCCGACAAGCTGTCCGCGCACGCAGCGGGTCGCGCGGGGCCACGGCTGTGTGCGTTACCGTTGCCCGAGGCCAACGGAGTTTTGTTAGTTTGCAGCTATTGTTTAGAAACAGAACACACAGGGCGTGAGGGTGGTGTGGTGTAGGGAAGGACTGGTGGAATTTTCCTTACATCTTATGATTGGCTAAACCCTTCTCACCAGACAGTAAAGGTTCAACCCGCAGGCTCCAGGAGCCGCTTGCACAGCGTCCTTAGCAACCAGCGGGGTTGCAGGAGTCGGAGCACCCGGGTGAGTAAAATTGCTAGCTCTCATTGCTTGTGACTGGGGAACTCAGGTTACTGACCAGCCTCTGGTAACAAAAGACCCACATGCAGGCGCTGAACCTCACCTCCCAGGATGCCAAAGCCCTGGCTACTAGAAGAGACTTCTAGTCTCTGGGGACTCCAGGTCCACTTACCACATTTACAGCATCAAGCTCAGAGTTAGAATCTGTGCCCTGCAACTTCCTTCAGATCATTTGACAGAGGCAGTGTTTTGGGGATATTAAGAAGATGGGGGAATATTGGTAATTGTTCCTTGTCATCTCGGGTTGCCTGGATGATCAGTCTTAAAGTTTTCCAGCAGGTAGTTAAAATCCTCCTCCCTCCCCCATTCTCCTTCCTTCTTGTACACATACACGCTTGGCTGTGCGAAGAGAAAATTCAAACACGAAGATTAGTGCGTGTAAAAGTCACAACAACAAACACACAAACAACCCCAAATGACCTTGAGAGTAATGTCAAAGTTACCAGTCAAGAAGAATTCCCCGGAGTGGGTGAGAGTGTTTTAGAAGTCCATTCTTAGGCATATCTGATGCTACCTTCTGCGTGGTCTTTGGTCAAATTACCCTTTGCCCTTTAGGGCTGTAGTTTTAAATCTGGTGTTCCATAATGCAAGATACCTTTTCAACAGCTTGGTCTAATTTTCATATGATCTAGTTCTCAGAAGTCACTTTTTAAGCCATATATTCCAAAGCTTGTTTCCCCCACACCCTCTGTGTGTGTGTGTGTGCTAAATTTTTTTTATTAGTAAAACTCTTTAAAAAAATTCTTTCATACAGTACATCCGGATTAAAGCTTCCCCTCCCTCCACTTTTCCCAGCCCCCCCCCCAACCAATTCACTCCTCTTTTTCTCTTCAGAAGGGAGCAGGCCTCTCAGGGCACAATAGGACTAGGCACAAACCCTCATATCAAGGCTGGACCAGGCAACCTAGTAGTCCAAAGCTTGTTTTAACTGAAACTTTAAAAGGTAGTCCAGAGATTAATAATAAATTAACTTTTTAAAAAATACACATCTATGCCAGATTGCAGATAGACTGCCAAGCAACCAGCCATTTGCTGGAGCTATTTCAATGCGAGCAATGTCTCAGAGATGTTTTCATTTTCTGCATAGCTCTTTAGGTTCAAGGTGAGCATTGGATTTTCATTTCGCTGATAACTATTGAACATTTTCCAAAATGTGTCATTCGTATAATTCCAGGAAGTAGTATTCTAAAAAGTTCTTCTTGTCAATAAGTTTGGAGAAAATGACACATCACATTGTCTGTCATTCGAGGAGACTTTTTGTACATGCACACACGTTAGTAAACCCCAAAAATCTTACAGCATGGCGATCTATATAAGGCTGTTCAGTCCAGTGTTCCACACAGTCACTTCTTCACTCTGCGTTTCTGAATGGATTTCAATGTAAGAGGTTATTTTCCACATTGTGCTTTCGGGAATTTTTAATCGAGTCACACTCTATTTCTTCTTCTTCTAAACAACTGGGTTCATTTCTTTAAATGCTTTTGTAGATTCAGTACAAGGTCAAAAATTTAAATCTTTTTCAAAACAGCTATAGCATGTTAATGAATTATTTTACTCTCTCTGCTTTTTATTGCATTTCAGTGGTAACATAAGCCACCTGCTACATCCGAGTTTACTGTGTGGGACTGCTGGTTGCCGACTCTAAGACAGTAGACTTTTGGTTGAGACCGTGATTTTAACCATGGTATATAAGCATCTATCAGAGGCTCTACAACTATTTGGATAATTAAAAATGACCATTGGTCTTTTTCTCTTTTTATAATGCCTGCCTATAGAAGACTGGTCAGATGTTTTTTATAGCAGTCTCCTAAATGCAAACAGTGGCCGTTAGCTGGTGGTGGAATTTTGGTGTAGAGCAGGTGGGAGTTGAGGACTCATTGCTTTGGGTAGTACAGGGAACAGGGATTTGAGACTAACTCAAATTCTCAGTTTGTGAATTTTAAATAGAAACGCCAGGTCAAGAGCAGTGTTTGGGGTCTGAGAGTAGGAAGGTAACACGTAGCTTTCTAAGTATTTGTCTCCACGTTTGGTGTCTAAAATCAGTCTAAAAAGTGAATCTAGATCTCTGGAGAAGTCAGACTGGAGGCAGAGACCTGAGGGTCATCAGTGTGCAGTGTACTTAACAGCACAAGGCTGGATTGGGTCAACTCCAAAGAGAAGAGAGGGGAGAATGTTGTGGCTGGAGTATATTATTCTTGCTGCAAGGTTGATGTGAATATGTAAATTCAGTGTGTGTGAGAGCTATGAAGGACCATGTAGGAGGTGTGATTATTAATTCTAGAAGATTCCCTGAAGAAATCGATTGGATTAGGTTTTCAGGAATATAGTGACATCTTAGGGTTGTTTCTGATGAAAGACAACCCCGCCCTTAACTCCAGTAACTTATCCTAACAGGGATTTGTCCTTTTTCTAACAACACTAAAGTAGGCGTCTGAGAGCTTAGCTTTCCCGATGCTGTCAGTGGTCCATGCTTCTGCCTTTCTGTATTTTCATATGTGTTTTTATCTTCACGGCCATCTCCAGACACTAAGATGGCTTCTCTTCCACTATTCTATCAACCAGGAGGATAGAAGAAATAGGAAGAAAGAAGTTTCCATGGGTTTATCAGAAAGGCAGACTTTTCCAAGATTTCCCATTAAAAATTAGAAATATGTCTTATACCATATATATACATATATGCATGTAAAAACAACCAATGAAAGAGGAGGCCATGGATTTGAAGGTGGATTGGCCTCAATGATGGACTGTGTCCTCTAAGTGGAAACAAACCCTTTCTTTCCCTTACGGGATAGCTATGGTACCTGCCTCTTCCAGAGTTGCTTTTCCTAAGACACCTTGGAATTCTGATGAATAAAATGATCTTTATCTTCTTGGTTTAAGTATTTCTTATTTGGAGCTTCAGTACATCGGACAGGTTAAAATGAAGCCACATTGTTTTGACAGCAAAACTCCATTCTCCCTTTGTTTCAGAGATCACCACACAGAGGCATATACCATTACACACACACACACACACACACACACACACACACCACACCTACAACTATGTGGACACCCACACGTACACACACCAACACACACACCAACACCCACCCCCCTCCCCAACAAGTGCATGCGTTCACGCACGCAAACACACATACTACAGAAACTTACAAAATGAAAATCTACTCTGAAGCGTGGTTTGAAACTTAAGCTCAGCATTTCCCATTGAGGACAATCTGGGTGGAGTGCTGTTGTCATCTAGAGAGCATCAGTCTTGCTCATAAAGCACTGTCAGAATTCAGGAATATACTTCTCAGTCCTGGACCTGAACGCCCTCCTGCATAACCTTAGACATTATGACAGACAGATGTTGCCTAGTGGTGGTGCTATCCCTGGCGGCCAGGGCTACTTCTTAGAACACAAAGGCATTGTTTCTACAGCAGGGATGCTCCTCCTGGGCAGAAGCTAGGACACTGAACTGGTTATTGCTTGCTGAACGCCATATATTTATATCGAGCACGAGAGACTGCCTATGCAACTCTTTATTATTCTTACCTTGAGGTGGGTATTCATTCCATTAGAGTCTGTCTATTTTATGGTGGCCTTGGGGGAAATGTCTTGTAACTTTACCAGGAATAACTACTTGTCCTACAACCCACTAGATTTTAAGCTTCTAAACACGGTAAATTGTGGCTCTGAGCACAGCTTTTAAGACAAACTTGCAGCATACCCCTAGCAAATAAATAAATAAGATTTTATGGCACAAACGTATCTACTTTACTTCCTTTTCTTGTTTTACTCTCTTACCTTGCTTTTGCCCGTTTAAAATTTGATTTACTCCTGCATCTGTTTGTTTCTGGAACTCCTTTTGAAAACGTCTATAAATGACAAGGCATTAACAGTTGGGCACACATTCACGTAGAGTGCTGGATTAGCAGTAGAAGGGGTAATACGGCACCAGGCACTAAGCTGGCATTGTAGTCCAGAAACTGACCTCATTTGATGCAATTTGGAAGAAATACATGTAATTGAAAGAAAGCTGGGCAAAATGTTAATTTGGAAAATCAACGAATGTACCAAAGCAAAACATATTAATTTTAAGGAAAGGTACCAATATAAATAGTGAACTGTCATAGAAAGATGCACATGAGCCATGAACCATTTCCTTCTTCCCCTAAGCTGAAGCTTCACTGTGTGTCAGCATGGCTGGGAAGATGGGAATCCCTTTTCCTGGAGTTCCTTCCTGATTGAAACTGATGTATCTGGCTGCCAGTCAATCCAAGTTAGACATTAGGTTTCTGATGATGTGGCTGAGAGGGCCGGGCTCTTGTTTTCCCTCTCTCTACCCACGCACAGAAAGCCGACTCTATGTTCAGGCAGTGAAGAACACTGGTGTCCCTACACCCTTCACTCCCGGTTCACCACAGAAGTGTAATATGAGAAGCAAGCCAAGAAGGCTAGAAGTAACTTCACCACCTCAGTTACAGCGGTGCCTTGGGGACTTTACCCAGGGAGGAAGTCAGCGAGGAGCGACATGAGAAACTCTCACTAAAGGAACTACTAACCTTGCTCCTTACCCTAGTCAAAATGCAAAATGGCAAAAAAGATAAAAATCAAATGCTGACCTGTATATAGGGAGGAGGGAGCATTTAGTTACTGCCGGTGGGAGTGGAAACTGGCACAGCCACTATGGAGATCAGTGTGGAGGTTTCTCAAAAAGCTGGAAACAGACCTACCATATGATCCACTCGGGGCATATAGGAAAAGGACTCTATATCCTGCTTCAGAGATCGCTGCTTATTTCTGTTCATTGCAGCTTTACTCATGATGGCCAGGGAATGGAAACATCCTAGATATTCACCAGCCGATTCAGACTGTTCAATCTTAAATGGTTCCTTTAAAACAACAGCTTCTTCAATTAAGAGCAACAAACTAAACCGCGTGTCACTCAGTTCACAGAGATTGGTAGGAGGAGGGATATCTAAAGGGAGTCCATCTTGGGTCAGAACAAGCCTCAAAAACTGGCCTCAAAACAACCTATACTTAATCTAATTGGATGAGCCTCCTAATTAGCTTCAGCTGCCTACTTGGCACTGCCTAAATTATGTGAATAGGAAGTCTCAGTTGAGGAGTTGCCCTGGTCAGATTGCGGAGGACTTGTTCGTATTAATCTGTGTAGGTGGGCCCAACCCACTGCAGATGGCAGATGTCCCTGGGCAGGTATAAGAAAGTTTGCTAAGCATGAGCCTCTGAGCTAGACAGCAACAGTGTTCCTTTATGTCGTCTGCTCCAACCTCCTGCTGGAGTTTCTACCTGGATTGGCCTCAAGGATGGACTGTGTCCTGTAAGTGGAAACAAACCCTTTCCTCCCCTAAGTTTCTTTTGGTTAGTGTTTCATCACAGGAACAGAAATCAAACTAGATCAGTCATACTTCTGAGCAATTTGTAGAACATTTTTAAAAAGTAATAAAATGATCATCTGATAATTATTGGAGACTAATGGGTTGGATCTAATACAGAGGAGTACAATCTAATAGAGAAAGGAAAGACTGTCATAGAGAGGTTGATAAATCTGCTGTTACCCCGGGATGTATGTGCATGCCCTGGCTTTGCTTTCTGCAGAGTGTTGCCAAAGGCTTCACATTTGAGGGAAGAGTTTACTAAAACTAGGTAAACCGACACAGGTAAAGAAGGAAAACAGCCTCCAGATGTGGAGAAAGAGATTCTGAGCCTGTAATTGCTACAATGTATTGTCTCAAATGGTCTGTTAAAACAAAAACAAAAACAAACCAAAACGAAACAAACACTGTAAAACACACAAAGAATCGGGGAAATGCAACTTGGGTGCAGGAGAGGAAAAGTGAGAAACGTTTTCCTAAAAGGGGCAAGACATCAGACTCAACAGCTCAATCCTTTAAAGAGCCCATTACGTATTTTCAGAGAACTAATGGAAGCCATATTTAAAGAAATCAGGGAAGAAATCAAGCAAACATTTTGTTAAATGTAGAATACCAATAAAGACAGAAATTTACAGACGCATACATACATACACATACATACACGTGTGTGTTTTTTGGTGGGGGAGGGGAACAGGGTTTCTCTGTTGTAACTCTGGCTGTCCTGGAACTCACTCTGTAGACCAGACTGGCCTTGAAATCATAGAAATCCACCTGCCTCTGCCTCCTGAGTGCTGGGATGAAATTGCCACCACTGCTTGGGTATATGCATGTGCTTTATATATGAAACAAATGAAAAATTTAGTGTTGAAAATCTAAAAACCAAAACAAAAAAAAAACTTTATTAGGAAAGTTGACAATAAATTGAGACTACCAGACTATGTGATCAGCGTAGTTGCAGACTGATAGTGATTATGTAGGCCAAAGAACAAGAGGAAAACTGGAGAAAGATAAATATGAACTGAAGTGAAAAGTGGGGTCCATTTCAGTATATTTACACTATCTAATGAGCATACTAGAGAAAGAGACAAGAAAGGAGCAGGGGAAACCAAAACCAAACCAAAACCAAACCACAAAACCCAAAGACCAAAACATCCCACCTTTTCCAATGAATTAGTGAGTTCTGTTTGGTAGATGCAAGGGAATTCACATTGAGACGCATCAAAACAAACGTTCTGGAAGGAAGTACAAAGATGATGATCTGCAATGGAGCACGAGAAAATGGTGTTTGCCCACAAAAGGACTCAAAAAAAAGGGTGTCATGGCCATTCGTGGTTGTAGACAACAGCTGGGATTAACTAAACCCCCCCCAAACAGAGGGCACACCTTGAGGGATTTCTGCTTTATTTAAAGCAGGAGGATGAACCTTTAATCCAGATCTAATCTGGGCCGCACATGCTGGAAGCCTACATAAGGACGTGGAAGAAGGGAACTTTACCCGTGCTTGTTGCCCTTGCCTTTCTAGCACTTCCATTCCTTTACTGGCACTAGAGTTTGCTTCTTTGGGATTCCAGGGTCTCCTGAAGACCAGCTGAGTCATCCAGCCTCGTGGACTGAGCAACTACTGAATTCTTGGACTTTCTGTTCATAGCTAGCCATTGTTGGATTAGCTGGACCACAGCCTGTAAATCATTCTAATAAGTGCCCTTTCATATATATACACATATATTCATTCTATAAGTCCTGTTACTCCAGGGAACCCTGGCTAATGCAAGCAGCAACAACCGAGGCCAGAAAGCAATAGAAGGATGCATGCAAAGTTTTGAAAGTTAAAAAATTAACTGAAGATAGATCTCATCCAAGCAAGACTTATTTAAAAAAAGGGGGGAGGGTGGAAATATGGAATTCCAAGATAAAAACAAAAACTGAAGGCATTTCCTGCCAACAGATTTACCTTATGAGAAATAATCTGGTAGTAGTCCCTTCTCTCGCTTATACTGGCTGAGTCAGCCCTTCGTGAAACCTTCAAAGTTTGAGCCTCAAGAGCTGTTCTAGTATCTTCTCCTCATGTGATTCTGTATATTTCTTCTCAAAATGCATTCTGTTTCAAAATCTTTGTAAAAAAAATCCGTTGTGTAACATTTCCTGGGAAATGCGAACAGTGTTCATTCATTCCAGGGAGGCGCCAATGATAGATCAACACGAAGATCCCGCCCGAGCCCAGCTGTGAAGCGATTCTTTTGTTGAGATTACGTATAGGAGTATGTGTGGGCAAGGCATGCCAACAGGAACGTGGGTGACACAAAACAGCTGCACTTCTGCAAGTCCCACTCCATCATGGAAGCAACCGTGAGGAAGCTGTGTGTAAAAACCCACTCTCACTTTAACTGCCTTCTCCCGTGCTCTCGGATCGCCTAGGATCATCTGCGGCTGGGGTCAGGAGGCAGTAATGGCTGGGATCCCAGTCTGTGATCCTCTTGCTTCTCTCCTTCCATTAGGAATTGCGGATCACTCATCGCCACAGAGCTGGCCGTCACAATATCATTCGGCTTGTTTCATGACGACGGGGCCAGGCTTGTTTGTACTCCCGGGTGACAATGGAATAGGCACGCCATGCTTGGAGGAAAAGTCCGTATTAAAACAAAATGCACGTGTAGACACAGTTCTTAGTAATTATTTAAAATTTTTAGGCTAAGATATTTAAAAATCCCAAATTCTTCTAATTTTCAAAAGGAAGTTACAGAAAATCCTTCATGGTGTCTGTATGGGGCAGACATAAATGCATTTGCAAGAAAATATATGCAGATTCACACTGAGTTAAAACAATAGCTATACACAACTATGTTATTTCAGTTTATTTAAACACAAATGAAATAATGAGATCATTACAGACTAAAATATTCAAATGCTTCTTAGTTCTAAGAAAAACAATCTATAAAGATTTAAACATACACAGATTCAAGCTAAAAGACCTGTGTATATAAATGCTAACTGCAAAGCACGGCTCTGGCCTCTAAGAGAATAAAAGATAGTTAATTTTAAATCGAAATGTGGGTGAGCATGGTCTGGGAGCAGATTCAGGTTAGCCCAAATATCATGGTTCACTAGAGAAGGGGTTATATGAAATTTTATATGACAGTCATAAATCATATAAAGGGATTTACCAAACCCTCCGATGGAGAATCATAGGTACAGGTCACAGCAAAGAGGGGGAAAGTCTGTTACGAGTTTCAGATGCTCTCTGGTTACATTCTTGGCCTGTGGATCTGTGAAAACTGGTGGTTTGCTAAGAACTTGAAGCTGGTCTACAACCTCTTTCTCCATAACCAGGAGTTTGGTTATTTGGCCTTGCAGAATCTTTAACTTCTTTTTTATTTCCGGGGATTTGTAAGCACAATGAATTTTTCATCACACCCACATTGCTTCAGGGAACTAAGTGACGAGTCATCAGCTCTTCATCTTTTTCCTAGTGTAGGGATTGAGCCACGTACAAGAGGACAGTAATGGAACTACTAAGTAAGGGGTCAGCATTTGACAGTAGCCTTCAAGAATGACTTTCTTTGATTTTGTGCTCCATTATTAGCTTATAGGAATCTTTAATTCAGTCTATGGCTCTCTTGCTCACTGAAAAATTGTACTTTAAGTTTTGTGTTTTATTGGTTTTCTACACTTTGTAAATTTTTGTCTACTTGTTCATGTTCATGTCAGTATCATCATTATTACTGTGTCCTTGTGGTTGCATCTTTGATCCATTCTATATCACTTAAAAGAAATAAAGTAAGCTGGGCAATTGCGCTACTTTTGGAGGGAGAATGTTTTGAGGTCTGTGGTTATTCTGTTTGGTTGTGTTTATTGCCAATGAACTTTGGCTTGAATAGAGATTTAATGTGTACATTTTTTCTCAGCACAAAATACATTGAAGACTTCACCTGTTAATTCATTAGAAAATATCCCTGGAAGCCGAGTGATGGTGGCACACACCTTTAATCCCAGCACTTGGGAGGCAGAGACAGATCTCTGTAAGTTCGAGGCCAGCCTGGTCTACAGAGTGAGTTCCAGGACAGCAGGAGTTACTATAGAGAAACCCTGTCTCAAAAAATCAAAAAGAAAATATCCCTGGAAAAAATATTGGGATGAGAAATTATGAATAATAACTAATCAAAATGGATCCATATGCTAGCAACTGAGTAAATGGATCAAGATAGAACCACTCAAATCTTCTCGGACTTATGTGTGTGTGTCTGTGTGTCTGTATGTTCATGAGGATATGCTTGTATTTTGTGACAAGACTTTTCATGGGGAGATGCAGCACACACACACACTCACACACACACAGACTTCTATTTACCCCAGACAGAAAGTCCATGACAGATCAAAGAACAGGTATAGATGTCACCAAAGTCCAACTTGGAGAACCAATGAATTTTACTGAGCTTTACTTACAGGACTAGGGCTGAGGGGTTACACAGAGGAGCAGAAATGACTCATCACCATGGTGATGCAACACCCCCGCACGGGTGACAGCTCACAAAAGCTGTGAATCTGCAGCACACTGCACAGCCTTCAGGCAGCTCAACAGGATGGAGAGCGCCCTTTCCGGGTGCCTCAGCAGGTCTGAACCTCTTCCAGATAGCTTCACCAGTTTCTACATCTTCCAGCCTGCTTGGCCAGTCTGAGAATCCTTGCAGCTTGTCTTGTGTGACTCACAGTAGTCTTTACTGTTACTCTTTCATATGCCCTTTCTTGCCTTCTTTTAAATTCATATTCTTTTTCCATGAATTGTTGTTATATGCATATATGTTTATGCATATACACATATTTTCTAAATATAACCCGCTCAGCCTGTATAATTACTGGTTATTTGTTATGTGTTTTCAGAACTAATCATCTGGTGTTGGATGACCATTTGTTGTGGTCTTCCCTGGAGAAGACTGTTTCTCCGACTTTCAGCATTCCTTAAATGCCTGCAGTTCTTTGTGTGGGGTTGGTGCCTTGTAAGCTTTCCCCCATCCACTTGGCATGTCTATTAGCAGTCATGTTTGTGAGACTTTTTGGGTGTGGCTTCTGACATTACCAAGAAACACAATCTTATAGCAAACTTCCTGATTTTCTGGCTTTTACATTCTTTCTCCTCCCTCTTCTGCTGTGTAGTGTTTTGTAAATATATTCACTGGGACTGAGCTCAAGACTGAGAACTCTCCAAGAAGGCCCTGTGGGTGGTCAATGAGCCCTAAAGATCCGGCTGTCTACCTACTCAGCACTGGGATGACAAACATGTACACCACGCTTAACTTTTTGAGGATGGGGTGTATTAAAATAACATCCTTGCGATTATACAAGCAAACACTTTTCTTGTGGAAGTTTATCTTTAGTTATGTACAAAATAGTTGTCTCATGCACTGTTGGATGAGGGGCTGCTTAGATTTTGGCATTTTTGTATTGTCCTCAGGTGTTGGATTTCTGTGGTGGATGTTTGATTGCTTATGATCTGCACCTGAGGAACTCTGAATCAATAAAAACACCTGAGCTCAGATGCTTGTGGTTCCACTGTCCAGTATGGCTCTGGCCATGAAGGTGGTTCCCTCTGCCGAGGTCTGGCAGAGTTTACACCTATAAGTATACCTCCCACATCGTGTCCTTGCTGGGCTGCCACAGCAGCATACAACTACACACTTCACTGACAGAGTTAGCCCACTGACGCCGTTCTTGGATTCGTGAACCTCTGTTAACTGCTGCTAAGGCACAGATAAGGGAACATTTAGACTCTTATTTGTACAACATAAAACCTCATTGCCATAGCCTTTTGTCACTGATGTTACACTGAGCTTCCGACGTGACTAGTGTTAGTTACTAATCACTGCTGTGGTGTAATATAGGATGAAAGTATCTTAAGGACGTACTTCTGTTGACTCACAGTTGAAGAGGATATAAGAGGATATAGTCCGTCCATCATGGCAGGGAAGGCATGGCATCAGGGGCATGATGTTGCTGACGACTTTTGTGTCACAGTCAGGAAACAGATTTCTGGTACTCTTTCTCCCTTTTATTCAGATCAAGGCATTCAGTTCATGATCTGGCTCCACGCGTATTCAGGGTGAGTCTTCCCTCTTCAGTTAAAGGACCTCACGCGCACTCCCAACGCGCTTACTAAGTGACTCTAAGTCCAGTTAAATTGGCAATGAAAATTAACAATCATATGAGGTGAGGAAACAAAGATAACTTTTTTTTTTTTAAACAAACAAGAAGTCTAGGAGAGGTTGTCTGCAAATCATAAAGTCTATGGTTTGTTTTTTTTCCCTAGTTCTCGTGTCACTATGAAGAGGTCATTTCTAGTAAGGAAGAGCTTCCATGGTTATTTATACTTCCTTGTTGTTGATCTAGAGATAAACTGTGTACCTCTGCATACCAAGGAAGCCTTTCGTAATAACCATCACCTCTGTCCTGACTGCTGTAGCTCTATGTAGCCCGCTAGTGTTCGGCGTCCTTCCTTTAGCTATGGCGAATGTCCTAGAACACAGAAACAGGGCAAAGCTGTCTCGTCACCTATGAATTCATCCACGTCTTTGTCGGCTGGACTTTTTTCCCCACAGAAATAGATACTCTACACTACGAAGCTTCTTACATTTTTGTAACCAGTCTCCTAACAGTCACGACTCCACAGAGAGCCACAATTTGGCTGTTTCTTTATTTAGGCAGTTACATTATTTCAGTTGTTTACTGGTCATTTGCATTCATTCTTGGAAGTTTGGTTTTAATCTTGATCTTCTTGAACCAAAACTTCGTGTGTCTTCAGTTTAGGGAAATCTTCCATCACCATTTCTTTGGTCTCTCTCGTTTCTCTAGCGGCTCCTCTATTTTTTAAGAAGTGGCTTTCAGACTGCTATTTCAGCATGATCAAATGACAAAAGTGAGGCCAGCTAAAGGCTTCATGTTATAGTAGGTAGTCCAGACTGAGAATTATGTTTCATTCCTCATTCCAGATACTTTTGTTCATTAAATAACAACATTTATATTTATAGAATGCAATACTAGAGCAGACAAGTAAAATAAGAGAAAGGTATAAGTCTAAATTTAGAGTTGACTGCTCTCTGATTGGTGTACATTTGCAGAACGTGGTGATGACTTTATTTTCTTGAGGGTTTTCCCCTTAGAATTTCCTGCACTGTGGTTATGGAGTCAGCATCATCAGTGTAGGCCGTTGTTACAAGGGACTGCCCATTTCCTAGGTGGTAATTTGTTATGGGAAGGTGCCATATTTTAACCATCTTCATTTCTTTCAAACAGAGGCATCTCAAACACCATTAGCACTTCTACTTTCTCAACTAGATTGTATTTCTTCATGACAGCTACTTAAAAGGAGCAATATAGACACTGTTTGGTAGGGCTAAAGACAATGTCATTAAAAGTAATTTTTACTTCTGGTTTATGCGTGCACATTTCTTTATTTAATATTGTGTATTGATGGTTGAGAATAAATAAATTGTACTGTCACACAACATACGCCCTCTGTAAAAATTCATGGACAATTACATCCACTTCTGCAATTCACTCCTAAGCCATTTATCACATTAGCAGCTTGCATCAAAGCCAGATGGCTTCCTATGGGGAGCGAAAGCAATTTAAGATATTAACTAGGCATGCCAGAGCAAGGATTTGTCGCTGTGCCATTGGTTCCCAGCCGTTTGTCTGGATGAGCATGCAGGTGATCCATAGGGCGTGAGTGCA
Source organism: Cricetomys ansorgei (assembly GCA_026225945.1). Taxonomy (NCBI): domain Eukaryota; kingdom Metazoa; phylum Chordata; class Mammalia; order Rodentia; family Nesomyidae; genus Cricetomys; species Cricetomys ansorgei. The sequence continues at coordinate 7,193,257 of JAMJFZ010001360.1, read as the reverse complement.
AAAATTGCTGTTTAGATTTTAATCATTTCTGTCCTTATCAGACAAGACTTCTTAAATCATCTTTATTTAAAACATTTGTCTTAATCATATGAGTATGGGTGTTTTATATTAATTGTGTTTATACTTCATAATTCTGGAAAATTGCTTACTTTAAAAACTTAAAATGCTTGTATTAGTTATAAATTAGTTGGTGGACTTATATAACCAACACATATTATTTTGTACTTTCTTAAGTCAACTATGTACGTCAAGCCTCTGTTGGATGTGCAGTCCCAACCTTTATCAGGCTTCCTCCACTCCAGGGCAGACAAAGATCCTGGGTACTCAAGCATCAACATGCTGCGGACCCACCATGTGTAAGCACCCGGTGTTACTGTCACACTGTCTGGCAGTCTGAACCTTCATGTTAGAAAAGGGAGGGATCTGAAGCCCTGGGAGGATGGGAAATTTGGGACGGGTCCATGCTAGATGGTGGAAGATTGTAACTCTCTTGAATGCCAGCTTATGGGAAAAATGGAGCAGATTTTTTTCCCCAGGAAGTACAAACAACCACCGTTTCACACCAAATGGGCATGCCAGCCAATTTTGCCTTTGCTCTAGGCTGATGCCCACTTCTCCAGAATGGTCAAATGGAAACTGTCTGGGTTTTGCTAGTTTCCTGAGTCTGTTATTAGAGTGAGGGTCTTGTGTCTCTCAGCAGCGACGGACTGTAACCTGGAATTGTGAGCTCATATAAAGCTTTTACACTACGTGGCTTTTCGTCTGGGTGTTTTTGTCACAGCAACAGACCCCTCGGTGCAGTGGGTCTCGTGCTGGGCTTCCTTCAGCCCAGGGTTTTGAGATTCCTGCTTTGCTGCTCCTGCAGCTGTAGTTGGTTTGCAGCCGGGGAGAACCATGCTGTTATCCAGACATTCCACCAGTTGGTTCTTCTTCAGTCTCCTGACCGTGCTTCGAGTTTTGAACCGTTATGAATCACCCTGCTCTACACACACTGCTGTGCGATGCATTTGTGAGACACGGCTTTCGTTTCTTTGGAGATTAATTTTCTGGATCATAGTTTAGCTCTGTGAATAACTTTCAGAAGCACGAGTAGGTTTTCTAAGTGTTTAAAACTTATTTCCATTCCTGTCGGCACTGTAGGGGAGCTCCATTGTTCCACCCAACACACAAATGTTCACCGTATTTGTCAGGTGGTGCTGTCTTTGCAGTTAGCTGTCGTAGTTAGAGATAGAATTCCATTATAATTTTAGTCTTAGTTTTCCTAAAGGATATTTTTTTTGAGTGTATTGACTTTTAGAAAATCTCTCTCAGATGTTTTCTATGTATCATTAATGTTTGTTTTTTAAAATCTTCTTCATCTCTACTTTTTTTTTGACTACATTTAGCTATTTGTTTCACCTTTTATTATGTTGTCCAATCTTAGCTGGACTTCACAATGCTTTTTTGATAGTTCTAGAATGCCATTTGCCACACATCAAATTTTTTGAATGTAATGATTTTGTCATTTGGTTCTAAGTATTCTAAAAGTCTTGATATTTTATTTTTGATCTACATATGATTTATATTTTTTATTTCCCTGTACATGGAGGGCTAATTAATTAATTTTTTTGAATATTTGTAATTAATTGTATTTTGATGTCAAGGAACCTAATGTACACTGTAGAATTCTCTACTCTGTGGTTGTTAAAGCCTTCACTGTGGGATAAAATGAGATCAACATTTTAGAAACTGTACTTATGTAAAAGTATTTTTATTCATGGGGGTCCAAGGAAGAATGAGATACAATCTTCAAGATGTAAGCTTGGACCTAGAGGGCTTCAGCCACTGAGTCTGAACTGAACTCTGACTGGCTGCCTTCTCTACATCCTCTTCTCTACGTGCGTGCTTCTTCAGTCTCCTGCTTCTGACTCTCTTGCTTCTCATTCAGTTTCTACTTCTGTTTCTACCTTGCTTCTCCTTCAGCTTCCTCTCTCCTGCTTCTACTGTTTCCCTTTATAACCCGAGAGTTGGGCTTAAAGGCTGTGGAGGATTAAAGGATTAAATGGTGTCCCACTATTGCCTCCTTAGTGCTTCATGGCCTGTGCTAAGTTGCCTTCAGATACAAAGTCTTATTGTGCATTAACGTGGAGAATCCTATAATTCACTTCCCAAACTCCAGGCCAGTCAACCTTGCTGCCACTAGTAGAAGGTCAATCTGAGAGATGTGTCGTGTTCCTTATATCTCTATGTTAGTCGCTGGGGAGGAACCACAGAATTCCCTTTCATTTAGCATTAGCACAAACTGAGGACAGGATTACCCTGAGTAACATTCTTTCTACCCTAGAGCAGCCATGCTGCAGGATCAGAGATCAAATGGCTATCACACAGGCCCTCAAGGGTGATCCTTTCCCAGAGCAGCCGTGCTGCTGGGTCAAGGATTGAGTGTTTCTCTACATACTTGGAGAGAAGATAAACTCTCTAATAGTTCAATGTATTCTACATAGTCCTATTTCAAGTATAAGGTGTTGTTCAAAATGTTGTCTACACTTTTGCAGATAGTTTTCTCTTATTTTTTCTTGTTGCCTGTTGTACCTCTTGGTGGCCAAGAAGATATAACTCAGCCTGCTTCTTATTTACTTTCATGGAATCAGAAAGAAAGCTCTCCCCTTTTCTTTGATTATATACTCAAATGTGCTAAGCTGCCGTGCATTTCCTTGGTGCTGTGTTCTGTTATTTTTTTGGACTTTGGTTTCTGATTTAGTTTCACAGAGTTTTTCTTAGAGATGGGACCCAAATGCTCCCTCCAACTTTCCATCTTCACCAGCACTGGAGGATCACACTCTCTTTTTAAAGTCATCAAATTAATTAATTAATCAATCAACTTTAATTAATTATAATTAAATTTATATTACATTATAAATCATAATTAAATTTAAATTAATAATTTAATAATAAATTAATAATAAAAACAATGAATCAATAATTTAATAAATTTAACTAAATTTATTAATTTTAAAAAAACTGTGATTTTTGTCTCGCTATTTGAAGGAATATTTTATTTACTTAAAAAGAGATCAGTTCAATGTTATGACCAACTTAATTCACTTAAGGTTTTATTTCCATTTAGATCTGAAAGTTCAGTAGTTTCCCTGTGTTTGAGGATTTCTAGAGAATCAAAGGAAATGTAAAATGTAAGCATCCTATAAATATCAACAGATCAGTTTTTACAACATCTTCTCATTCAGAAAATAATAAAATGCCCACTTCTTGGCAGTAAGTTAAAAGGAAAATGATTCAAATTCAGCCCTTTACATTTTGTGTTGTGATTTCCACACAGAATAAAACAAACTTTTCATATATTTGATCACCAAACAAAATGCTGGCTTCATTTTGATTTTCTATTTACATTTAAATTTGTCTGGGTGTTACTAGACACCACAAGAGTGAAGCCTAAAAATGAGGTGGACCAAAGTCTCATTCCGTAGCAAACCTTATTCAGCGCATCAGACAGTTTATACCCTGAGGGTTAAGACGAATCGCACGAGTAAGGAGTTGAATCACAATGACAAGCCATGCAGGGCAAAAATATGTTTTTCCATAGAGGCATATAAACAAATAACAGTAGCCGGTTGTGATGAATGATCTAAATGATCACACTTATTCTCTACACCTTGGAGGGGCCCCAAAGCACATTCCAAGAACAATTACATGTGTTTAAAAAACAGAGGTCACAAGACTCTTTTCTTGCTTTCTTGGAGTTTTCTCAGTCATTCAGAATTCCCCTCATATGACTTCATTCTTGGATCATGTTCTGACAAGGAGGTGTGGCCTTGATGTAGGAGGTGTGTCACTGAGGGTAGGCTTTTAAGTTTCAAAAACCTACAGCAAGCCCACTCTCCTCTCCCCACCGCCTGCTAGCCCCAGGTGGTCCAACAGAACCTGGACAGCAACCAGATGTACCCTGTCTTTGCCTGGCATTTTAGCCCTGGGCCCTGACAACAAAGTCCTATTTCAGCTCAAAGCAGTTCCAGAAGAGACACACTCATTCTTTATCATTAACCAACGGTTGGAATGTTAGTCCAGAGAAACTAGTTCCCCTCTACCAAAGGAGACATTTTCTACCAATGGCAAAAGGAGACATAGCTCTCTTTGGTGCCTGTGAGCATACCAAAGCTCTCGCTGCCTCCAGGCTCCTTCAGTGTCTGCTAAAATCAGTCACCAAAAGGATTACTCAAGATGGGAGCGGGGATCTAATTAAATGGCTGAATTAAAACGTCAACCTTTAACCCCACATAAATGTGAATCAGTGATTTAATTCATATGATGTAGAGTTAGTGGGGAATGTGATGGCTAAAGAAACCCCATTCTATGTTAGGCATCCATCTTGGTACTCGCTAGCCATTTGTCTCTGACTCCAGTCCCTAAAAGATAAGTTCCCAGAAATCCTGACTCAGTGACCCCCACCCAAAAATGTACAGCCATGGCTCTCTACCTGTTATGTTACGATTGTTGTTTTTTTTTAAAAATTTATTGCTTCTGTAACTTGCTTACGCAGATACTCAAAGATTTGAGTTGTCTTAACTTCTTGACTTGGCAGAACAGACCAGTTTCTTGTGTAGATATTGAAGATCTTCTTGAGGTTTTCCTCTTTAAAAATCCCTCCCTGTACCGTTCCTTTGTGACAATCTCATATTTGATTCAGAGCTTGTTCATCCTGCCAGCAGCTAATCAATAAATCTTTTAATTACAATTGAATTGAGTCTATGGTCTTTTTCCAGGAGTCACAAACTCTACAACAGAATGATTATTGGAAAGGGGCCACAGAACTCAGGTCCCCAGGCTCTTTGGCAACCTGTTCTCCTGTTTTTCCTAGTGAGGACTGCATCAGAGACGGAGATGCGGCCCTTTACACCAGGTTTAGGTCCCCCGACCTCACAGGGATCCCCGGGGGAGAGGAGGGTCCTACCCATTGGTCAAATCCAGTCTTTAGAGTAGTTGCCCATGCCTGAGAAACTGCTCCACCAAATGCCTTCTCAGTCAATGAGGGACACCATCCTGTCATCCCACTCTGATAAGCTGCCCCACACCCTGCCCATCCCCTCTGCCAAGACCTGCCAAAGGTCAGGAGGTGGGGCCAGAATCTGCAGAGTTTGAAGCTCCCTTGCTCTCTCCCCTCCTCCCTCTTCCTGCCTTTGCCTCTTTTCTCCCCCTTCTCTTTCTGGGTTACTCCTCTACCCTCCAACCTTCCGGGAAAATCAGAATAGTTGAGTTGATTTAGAAAACCCTCCAGGTGAATCTACTTTTTCTTTTTCATCTGTCCGTAAACTCCGGTGGCCGTAGGAGGCTCTTGATTTGCATATGGAGGAACTATGATAATGCCAGTGAGTTCATTTTAGCATAGATATGTTGGGTTAAATTATTGTTTAAATAGTATACTTTAAAAAAAGTGATTAGTGATGTAAGTTTTATCACTTAGTTTATATGCAGAAGAAAACACATACGACCCGAGCATGACCATGATTTTTAGATACTACTTGAATTAGGAGGCAAGCATAGGCTAGAAGAAAATATTTCCGAAAGTTACGTCCAAAAAGAAATGTTGTAAGACATATACAAAGAAGTCTAATGACTAAAAAGACAATGCACACCTGATTATGAAATTGAACAAAACTCCTCATGGTCGTCTCACTGAAGAGGATATGTACAAAACAGATAAAGCATGAAGACAGTCCAGTGACATGTAATCATGGAAATGAATATTAAAACAATGACGTACTATATGGTTAGAATGGCCGAAACTCAGACAGCACTCCCTAAAAACTGATGAGGGCATGAACGACTAGGACTCCCGTCAACTGACAAGGAAATAAAAATGGGAAAGTCACACTGGAAGACAGCATAGAAGTTTCTTATCAAACAAAAGTCACCGTACACCTCCAATCTAGCAGCCATACGCTTTGGCATTTACCTCTATGAGTTGCAAACTTAAGTCTGTAGAAAAACCTGCACACATATGCTATAACAGCCTTATTTATAATTGTAAAAGCTTTCGTTAAAAATGCAAAACGGCATTTGGATTAGGTTTGCGTCCACCCCCCCCCCCCCCAAGCTGTGGTTTAGTTGTTTATGACTGGGTTTGGAACGCTTGATGCCGGTGGCTATGATTTGGTCAGGTGCAGTCATTCTGGCACCTGTAGCTTGTTTTTGGGATTGTGCGCTACAGGGGTTTATGGGAACTTCTGGCTAAGGGCATAGAAGGTCTGAAGCCCCTAGAGTCGGGGTGGGTGTTGGTGGGTGGTTTGTTGGTTGGGTTGTCGTCATTAGAACAAACATCACAAATCTAAATGTACACCTTCTTACTGTGACAAATGACCTTAATGGTTCAATTGCGAGTCCCAACTTAACGGAACTTAGAAGCACCATGAAAACGAGGCCCCGGGCATGTCCCTGTGGATTTTCTAGCGAGGTTAATTGAAATGGGTAGATGTATTCTAAATGTAGGGAGCACCATTTCATGGGCTGGAGTCCGGGACAGTAACAGAAGGAGGGGCTGAGCAGCAATTGTCATCCCCAGCACTCAGCACTCATTCTGTCCTGAATGTCTGTGCAGTACCAGCCGCCTCATCCTCCTGCCGCCACGCTAGGCGCCTTCAAACTGTAGGCCAAAATAAATGCTTTGTTCCGAACATAGCTCTGTAAGGTATTTTACCACAGTGACGAGAAAAGCAACTAATACAGAAAAACAAGTAACGAACACACGGCTCTTACATTTTATTGGACTTCTTAATATTCTTAATTTGTTAATACTCTTCGCATAGACTAATGAGTATATTGCTATTACCTACACATTTTGTTTTAATAACAATCATTGTAAAAATGAATCTCAAATAGGGATCATGACAGGTACAGCAGAAATTTAAATTTTAAAAATCAATTTCAAATATTAATTTTAACTTATCTAACATAGATGACATATTTTCAATTTTTAAACAGTAGTTAGCACTTATAAGTTCCCCTATTAAATTATACCCAAGACTAAAATTAATGTTCAGGAAATAAATTGACTCTGCATTTACAGAGCTCTAATGGTTAAATATTATTTTGATAGACAATAAATCTTTGTTTTAGTTTTCTATCATCACAAAATAAATTACCACAAATTAGAGGTACAAGACAATATTCATTTAGTTTCTCACAATTCTGTATATCATAAATGTAGGTGGGCTTGGGTATAGTCTTTGCTCAGTGTCTCGAAAGTTAGAAATCTGGATAGCAAGTACAGAAATGGTAAGAGGTTGAAGTGTAGGAATGAGGACTATCTCTGTCCATTTCTGGGTATGTAGGGAATGAAATGTGTCACGGGGGCGTTTGCACCGCCATCTTTGTTGCAGCGTAAGAACCAAGAGGTGGAATTAGCACTGATGTCTGTTGAACCAGTGGAAAAGGAAAACATACTATGTATATGTGAATAATAAATCAACCCCAAAAGAGAAAGAGTAATCTGTGACAAAATGGTGGACCTGTAAGGTCCTAAGAGAAATAAGCCAGACACAAAAAGACAAATACTGCGGAGTGTCACTTGTGTGCAGACTAAAAACACGAAGTTCAAAAGGCAGAGGGTGGCTGAGGGTCGACATGGAATTCTTAACCAAGCGCACACGTCTCAGCTGGACAGGAGGGGTGATGTCTGCAGATGTATTGTACAGCATTGAGACCATAGTTAACAAGGTAAACATGGAAATCGCTAAGTCTCAAATACTGATCCATAAATACATACAGGTTTGACAATTATACCTAATAAGACTGGGTGGAGAAATCGGCAGACGAGCCACGGCGTCACCCGGGTGGTGCATTTGGTAAGGAATGCACTTCAAAGCCTGTCCACGTGGCTGGCCAAGGTCAGATCAATCAAATTGTAGGGCTTAGGTCACAGGCTTCATTTTTGTCTCTAAATGTTTGTTCAGTTCCTTGCTCGTCAGAATTCTCCCAACCTGACAGAATCTCATTCCAAGATAATTACTTACCACCCCTGCTGCTGCCTCACACAGGCTTGCTTTTTACAATTTCTCTGAAAAGAAATGCAGACTCTCCCAGTTTTAGCTTGTTCACTGCTAACATTACTTGCATACAATAATTTTTTTTGTTATTTTTTTGCTAGATTTATTTTATTGGTGTGCCTGTTGGAACATGGCCCAAGAATGAAGTCCTGCAAAGAGAATTCTGAGTGCTTGTGAGAAAATTCCAAGAAAACCTGAGTCTTGTGACCTCAGTTTCTCCAAAAACCACAGGACTGTTCTTGGAATGTGCTTCCGTGCCCCTCTCAAGTGTAGTGGACAGGAGTGAGTTTACTTCAGATCATCCATGACAACTGCCTATTGTTATTTGTTTATATGCCTCTGTGAAAGCATGTTTTTGCCACGTGTGGCTTGTCCTTGTGACTGGACACTATACTCACATGACTCCGCTTAACCCTCAGAGTATAAATGGTTTGATGGTCTGAATAAAGTTGGCTAATGCATGAGACTTTAGCTCTCCTCACTTATCAGCTTCAATCTCCCAGGTCCTACTACCTCTAGACTGGTGACTCTGTGTGTGTGTGTGTGTGTGTGTGTGTGTGTCTGTCTGTCTGTCTTTGTGTATGTGTCTGTGTGACTGTGTGTGTGTGTGTGTGTGTGAGTGTCTGTCTCTCTATATGTGTATGTGTGAGTGTGAGTATGTGTGCCTCATTTCATGCATGTGGAGGTCAGAGGAAAACTCTCCCTCTGCCGTGTAGGACCCGAAGTTCCAACTCAGGTCTTCAGGTATGGCAGCAAGTCCCTCTATCCTCTGAGCAATCTCACTGGCCCCAATAATTTTGCCTTTGGCTAGCCATTATGTTAAAAGTACAATGTAGAAGAACAATTGCCAGTATTAACAATATGTGCATTCATCAAATTGCAATGAAAAAGTTTACTAGGTTTCTTTGTTCTATGATTATGTTGTACACTAGTGGTAAATACATTGAAATATGGTGTTATAGCAAAGTGTTTTGTGAGCTGATGTGTGTGCTACAGAACCAACCATTTACAAGAAAACAGCTTTGATGTTATACTTAGCTGTTGCTCTCAGAACGGAGTGCATTTTTAAAGTCTTAGTAACAAAGTGCCGCACTAGTCATATTGCAAAGATTTAAGGTTCTTCTGGCTTTTTAACTTAATGCTTTCTTTCAAAATTCCTTTAGCTTTAAGCTTTTTTAAAAATTTAGGTGGCATTTAAGGAGCAATATTGTTTCTTCTTTACACAGTATGTATTCGAAAAGAACATACTTTTGTTTCAACAGTTTAAAACATCAAACTCAATATGACACACCTGCACAAGAAAGGCATCTGAAGTGCGTTGCTGAGCGCGCACAAAGCTCTGGGTTACACCCCCAATGCCCCAGATGGCTGGCGGGTGACAGGTCACTGTGTCACTCGGGAGGTAGAGAAAGTAGGATCAGAAGTTCAAGGTCATCCTCAACTACATAATGAATTCCAGTCCCGCCTGGGCTACACAAAGACCCTACCCTGTTAAAAATAAAAATAATGTTTGAAAAGGAAAAAAAAAAATTCTTTTGGCTTCACATCTTTGAAGACACGCTTCCATTATCTGAGTTTTGACTGTTGCCATGGTCACAAATGCCTTATCTTTTCTTGACACAAGTGGTCCAGTGAGGCTTAATCGTCATGAGTAACTTAGAACAAACCTATCAAAATTACAGGTAGATTTTGCTTTGCTAGTTATGCTAAAATGAGAATAAGGCTTTATGTAAAGTAAAATCATTGAAAGTGTTAAATGTGTTTTAGTTGAAACATTTAAAAAGAAAAAAAAACTAATCTTAAAATATCACACAATGCGGCCATGTCTTACCGAAAATGCAGTGGTAACAGAAACACTAGCTATTCCTCTACTGTTGCCTTCAAATTTGTAGCTGTACTGAGAATTTGACAGAAAAGTTTATGAAAGGGCTGGCACTGCTTATGTGCTTACTAGCTTATAAACTAGTGCCAACTGTGTCCTGTTCCCAGCGCTACCAAGAGTCAGTCAGACATTGAGAGTCAGCATTTGCAAATCTTAACAAAAATGTGATATTTTCTCCTCCACCTGGGAAAGACTGTTCAGTGTGATGCTAAGTCGCTCTGTACTGAGCAGAAGCTGGGGGCGTCTGATACAAATGTGAGGAGTCTTAGAGCTTAGTTCCCATGCTCTAAGCTAATTAGGCACTGGTTTCCTGAAAACTTAAAATCATGAGTTATCATATCAACCCTACGTGGCGAGCGGTCAGTAAGCCTAAAATGCAGCACCAAAGACCCCAGCCTTCAAAGACTCTCTCCCTGTGCTGTTTCCTGCCCATTTGGCATTATTTTAAGCTAATTAACCTAAGTATGTTGGTTCGGACTTGCGGTTCCCAGCTGTGTTTCTGGCACATGCAACACTCCATGAACGGGCTGGCTCTGAGGGCTCCTGCCTTCCTCTGAAGGTACCGTTACATAGGTTGCTTGAACTTACTGTTCAATAATTATATATCACATTAAAAGCTTGCCAACTTTGCAGCATTATTAGATTCATCAGACAGGCTCATCGGCTGTCTGCAAATCATATTTTTGTTGAAGTAAATTAGAAGTTTTTTTTTTTCTGGGTGTCTTTTAAGGTGGAAATGCCCAATTTTAATATTGGTAGCGGTTAAATATACTGTTAACATATTAATTCTGCTTGGAGTAGCTTGTACATGAAACTGAAGCTCATTCTGAATGACATCACCCAGAATAGCTTCTGCTGACCTAGAATGCTTCGGTACTCTAATAGGTGTGGATGACTGGAAGCAGGGCTTGTGATAGCAATAGAAGAGCACATTTTTACATTTATGAGCCATTTTGAACACATGCTGTCCCATCATCCGTTAGTGCTGCCTTTCATTCATCTTGTTTTGTGTTGGGCCTTCTGTTCCAATTGGCTTAGCTAATCGGGAGCACTGGCAAGATGGTGAACTGGAGGGTGGAAAGCAAGCAAGGTCTAGTCTCCAGGCTTCTTGTGGGGCAGTTTCAAACTAATCCGTGTCCTCAGGCAAAGGACACATTTTAATTAAACACCACTCTCTTACAATCCCTTGTTTGGTGACTCTTTCCCAGTATGCTCCTGGGAGTGGTATCTGCCCACTCTCTTCTTGTTAAACCCTGAAAACATCCTCTTTTTTTAAAACATTTTTTTTTGTTGTTGTTTTTTGAGACAGGGTTTCTCTGTGGTACCTCTTGCTGACCTGGAACTCACTCTGTAGACCAGGCTGGCCTCGAACTCCAGTGCTGGGGATTAAAGGTGTGCACCACCACTGCCTGGCTAAGAAACATCCTCTTGTTTAATAACTGTAGATGGTTTTGGAAAGGATTCCTTCAGTTACTCCATTTGAGTGTATTTCATGTCTTTTGTCAAACTATTGAATGATATAAAGGATTAGCTTTTGTATTTAGCTATCTTAGAAATGAAAAATAATTCAGTATAAATGTGACCCACCTATTTCTTTATTCTTCACGTTAAATATTCCACGAAACATGAATAGCATGCCTTTGTTTGTTTTGTAAAAATACGCTTGGATATTTTTCAAAAGGAAATGGAAGATGGGTAACAGGGAGAGCTGAGGAAGCATAGCCCAGATAGATGGTCAAAAGACAAGAATGTAGAAATATATCAACAAATTGTCTCAAAAAGCCCAGTAAACACAACGGTCTAGTAACAGTCACCAGCATTTAGCAGATATGCCAGTCTCTGTTCTGAACAGCTGACTTACGCCGTGCTACTCCCTCCTCAGAGGCATCTGGAAGGAGTCAGTCTCCCTGTTTATAGTGGAGAATCGGGCGCAGAGCAGGAGGCCAACCCACTGACCTTGATGTGCAGCCCACTCTCCTAGCCATCCAGTTCCTCTTGCAGTAGCTTTGCAAACGAGACTTAAATGATGATAAAGACCGTGTGAATGGACGCATCTGTACAGTGGCGTAAGAGAGAACGCGTGGATTTGGGCTCCAGTTTGAAGTTTGAGTCCCACAAGTCAGTTTAAATTATTCCTTAGCAAGCCTGATTTTTTTCTTGATACATTTTTCTAAGTCTTTCACATGATTTATTACTTTGTATTTTATTGCATTCTAACGAGAATTTACTCTATTGTTTTCCCTTAGGTTTCTGATCTGTAACTATGCCGGTTAACAAGACACCTGTGAATAAGTTTGGAGTGATATCTTCCAGTTATCATGAAGAACTATTGAAATTTAACCTTAAAAGTGCAAGAAGAAAGAAGACTCAAAAAACAAAGTAAGTCTGAGATTTTATGCTGCGTATGCGAGGGTTCCGATTCATTATGGATAATTTCAAAAGTTTTGGACAATTGTGAAATTATTAAAAACAGCTGCAGTTTTGTAACTGGAGATTAAAAATGTGAAGACGTTTTAGTTAGTCTCATGTCTTATCATATGTTGCAGAAAGTTACGAATTACACACATTTGAAATAAACATTTTCTATACTTTTGTAAAATTTAAGATGCTACTCGATTCATGAAATGCATGAACAAAAACTTTTAATGATAAAAAACTATTTTTAGTTATTTTCAGTCTTTTGCTTTTAAATTTAGACATAGTAGAACGTTTTCCCATTTAAAAAAATTATTGGGATAAAGTTTCTAAAACGAATGCAAGTTCAGCTTAAGAGAGCCGTTGTAAAGATTTTACAATCACAAGAAGTACATATTTTCCTAAATATAAAAAAATTATATTTAATTTTTTTAGTTGTTGTGGTTCTGTTTTTGTTTTAACATCATACTAATCTGTATAAAAATGAGGGGAGGTGGGAGAAGTTGTTACCTATCAATAACCCCATAGTGACAAAAGTACGATTCATAATACAGCATCTAAAAAATAAAGTTTTACTGCAAGTTCTGAAAGCGCCTGTGATATGCTCAGCATTGTACCAATATATCAGGTAAACAAGCAACAGCGATTGGTGTGTCTAAGCAGTGAAAGACACTAGAATTGAAAACAGGGGCCTGAGTAATGTTGGCCAGGTAATTCTTTTACTCTTAGACGCCCAGCCAACAGAGGAAAAATGGTTTCTATGACGATGCCCATAGCATGACTGATCACATCTAAAATGGCAAATTCCCCAGTGCGTAACATAGGAACGACCAAATAAAATGAAGTGCATGTAACAATGGAATATATTGGAAATATTTGTAGGAAAAAATAGATTTCATTTTGTCATATTTAAAGGACTTCAGCAAGGAACTGAATATTAACTTGCTATCTCACAGTGTATCTTGCTTATTGGTGACGAGAAGTTAACTTCAGGTGACATAAGGTCTCGAGTGCTCAACACACCTACCTGATACGATTTGAAACAGCTATTCTTTAATTTCCCTTCAGAGTTGAGATGCGCTCCTGTAGCCTGATCTGATCATAAATCCACGTCTCATGGTACTCCATCCCCAGCGCAGTCAGAAAGTCGTTAAAGTTCCCAGCTGTAGAAACAAGCACGTCGGGTCCCATTATTTCTGTTTGCACTCTCATCAGATTGGCATTGCTTAGACCAGAGAAACACGATAAGGAAATGCCTCTCCTGCATGGCCTACCATTTACCTTAATGGGAATAGCATTGGAAGTTATCCTTGTATAGCAAAAATGATAATCTGAGAATTGATCACACAAGTTAGTGACAATTGGAATGGTCTCCTCCTTAACTTGTGGTATACAGTGGTCACCCTGGCAGACTGCTAGCGGAGCTTCACCGAGGTCCATTTTCTCATTCGCTCACATTAATAGAGCTTTTGGTAGGAGACACAGCGGAGCATCAAAGCATGCATCTCTCAGATCCCCTTGGTGTTCATGTGGCCGTGGGTGTGATCCCTTTAAGTTCCGTGTTAGCAGAAACTCTGTTATAGTTTAATTTTGTGCTCATTTACAAGGAGAAGTATGTCTTCCTGTTCTTTGTTGCTTTCTTTTAGTGGGGGCTGGCATGTGATCACAGCAGCTAGGGCAGACACCTTGAGGACCAAAAGTAGCAAGAAAATGGAGTGTGGACTCCTACACAGACGGGCCGTCCGGGATTACATATCTAGAGTCTTTGACCTGAAAAAGAAATGTCTGTCTCGATTATGATAATTCTGCCGTACGTTAAACTCATTTTCTTGCCTTCGAAATGCGCTTCTAGGTGGTTTGTGACATTAACTTCTCTGTAACAAAGCTGTTAACAGTGCTCTATGGCTCTGGTTGTCACTTTGTCTTTGTTCTCTTCCTAGATGACTCAGTGGTTGCTCAGCTGAATAGCACTCTCACCCTGGGCTTTGGACCAGCTGGGTTAGTAGAGAAGATTTGCCCCTTGCAGTCATCTTTCCGGACTCTTACACATTCAAACATATATGAAAGAGGCGTTCATTGTGACGGAGTGACTTGCCCCCCCTTTCTAACACCCATTTTCCTACCTGAACTGACTAAATTTTAGTGTTCTTTGTCATAACTTTTTCTGATAGAAAGAAAATTAGAATTTCCCCTGTTTTAAGGCATTTTCTCCTTTGATAGCATTGGCAATTCACTGTAATTCCCTGTAAGCTTATTCCCCAGAAGGGGTGTTCTTGATTCCATCAGACAATTCTTTATGGTGTCAGAAGATTACCTCATGTTCAGTGGAAAAATCACGTGTATTTAGTACTTAAATATGACTTAGTTGATATATTATACATGTTACACGTGATAATTTTTACTTGTGAAGAGTGTGTAATGTTCAGATCAGAATGCTCAGCATTTCTTTGTGCAGGGAACCCTTGAGCCCGCCAAGACTTGAGATACATAATAATTCTTAAATCTATTTTTATAGCTATCTTACTCTTTTATAAAACATTAGAATTTATTCCTATCTATGTGCCAGTTGGCACCCAGAATCATCTTTTCTACTCCCCTCCTTTCCCACACTGTAGACTTTCTGATCACCATTTTATTCTCAGAGTTGAGACAAACTGTGCTAGCTTCTACATATAACTGAGACTATGTCAGAATACGTTACTGTGCCTGAATTACTCCAGTTGGCATCAAGTCCCCCAGCTCCCTCATGTTGCTGTAAATGGCGGGATTCGTCCTTTTTATGGCAGAATAACAGTCCACTGTGTACTTACAGCACAAGCTCTTTATCCATGTATTCCACAGTGCATCTTCCTTTGGCTGCTGGAACCAATGGGTCATCCGACAGTTCCATTTTGAGTTTAGTTCTTTTTTGTTTATTGTTTTTAAGAATGTTAACACTGTTTCCAGTAATGGCTATTCTAGTTTCTACTCTCACCCACAGTGAAGAGTACACCTTTCTTCATGTTTCACTCCCTTCCACCCCCAAACATCACCGTTTTGTCAGGTAAAGTGGCAGATTATTATTTTGGGATTTTATCTTTCCTGATTATTAGTGATGCTGAGAATTTTTTTTTTCAGATTTGTTGGATATTTGTTACTTTCTTGAAAAAAAAAAAAAAAAAAAGCAACAAAACTCTCCAGATCACCTCTGCATTTTATTGTTGTATTGCCTGGTTTTTCTACTGTTGACTGGTTTGCGCTCCTTGTATATTGTACATATCAATCCTGGTCAAATGAATCTTTCACAAATGTTTCTCTCTTTCTCCTTTTTCAGCTGCTGATCGCTCGCTGTGCAGAGCTGTTGTGATCCTTTGTCTCTCTGGCTTTTACTGCTTGTGTTTTGGGGAAGTTATCCAGTCTTTGTCCACACCAGTGTTTCCTCCATATTTTCCCTAGATATTCGTAGTGTAAAGTATTGCATTCAGTTCTTTGATCTATTTTGATTTAGTTTTGTATTTGAGGTCTACTTTTATCTTTGGCACATGAGTGTCCAGTTTCCCCAGCACTATTTATGGAAGAATCTGTCCTTCCTTCAATATTCTTGGCATCTTTGTGAAATATCAATTGGCTGTAAGCGCATGAATATATTCCAGGATTTTCTGTCCTTTGGATATTGTGTCTGGAGTTTTGGAAAATCATATGCATATGAATCTGTCAGTCAAGTAATTTCACTTTCAATGAATAATGAGAGGAATGATAAAGACAAAATATGTGGGTGTCCTTTCCTTTTGAACAAAATATTATGTTTAATATTTACACACATATACAATATATTTAGATCCAACCTGTTCCCCCCATTTCCTCCCCTTCTGTCCCTCCCTCCCCCAACTCCCTCTACTTTTCCATGAAGACCTTTTAATGAACAAAATATTTCAGATGAAGTTTGTCTTTGTTATTTAAATACAGGAATTCAAATTCTGTTACCCATGTAACTAACTGACTAAATAATAATTACATTTCAGGTTAGGTGAGATTAAGCATCAGAAGTCTGTTTTAAAGTGTGCTTCATAGGGACAAGCTGGAGACCCTTTGCACTGTTACCAAACTCAGAAGAGAAAGTTTATAAATTCAAGAACAAAAACTTAGAAAGGGAAGTATTTTGAATTTTCTTTTAATTGGCTTTTGCTCAAAATTCAGTATATATTAGTAACTTCCCATGTTTGCGTAGAATTCCATTTATTAGTAACTATTAAGTTGGAGGACCTGGATTTTCAAAGTTTAACAGACTATTCAGTTTATTAAGACAGAATCATGAATTTAAAATCTAAAGATATATCAAAATGTAATTAGAGGCTATTTCAAATTACAGACGATTTTAGAAGTGAGTTTGTGGCCTCTTTTTCTGGTTTCACAGCATAGAGCCCATTGGGTATTCAGTGTAAAGTGCTGAAATCACTCACACAGGCCACGGGTGGCAGAGGCTCTTCCAGTGCTTGATTTCAAAAGTCCAGGCCCAAGATCAGGGAGTCAAGCGTGATGAATTCAGGGGTGTGATACACTCACAGAAGAGACTCTGCGTGCTCACATCACCAACTGGACTCCTTGTTCCTTCTCTTCAGGTCAGTGAGTCTGTCCGAGTTCCTTCTGCATCTGCATGTATCATGGCCACAGCAAGGAGCAGTGCCCTTTCATCCTGTGGGCATTTCTGACTTTTAGGAGAAGCAATATTAATTATAATTTGAAATTGGTGTCTGTTTCAATTCAATTTTTATTGATTTTGTAAATTTTTATTTATTTATTACATTTATATATGAAATCAATATCAGATGGGAAGAGCAGGTTGAACCAGAAGAGTCAGAGCTGGGAAGGAGCTAGCCAGAGTGGCTCCAGGTCTGGGCCGGCAGTTTGAATGTTCTAGATTGCACAAAGGCTGAAGCCTACCACTTCGATGCTTAAGAATAGATTATACAGAGGCTGAGACGCTCTAGGGCTCCAGAACTAGAACCAGTGATTGAGTCAAAGAAAAAAAACCATTTGCACTGAGCCAACATCTACATCTGGTGAATCTGCATCTGCCACGAAGGATGATGACGGTGACTCTCTTGTGGAGCTTCAGGCCACAAGGCGTATAGGTCTGGTTTCTTCATTGAATATGGTGTGTTCTCAGCACATACTGAAGATATAACCTGACCAAATTGACAGATACAATCTGAATGCTACTCTCTCTTAGTTACTTTTCTATTGCTGTGAAGAGACACCATGCCGGAGGCAACTTATAAAAGAAAGCATTTAACTGGGGACTCGACCACAGCGTCAGAGGGTCAGCCATGGCCATCACGGTGGGGAGCATGGCAGGAGGCAGGCTGCATGCTGGAGTGGCAGCTTACATATGGCCCACGAAGTCAGAGAGAGGGAGAGAGAAGGACGGAGGGAGATAGAGGGGGAACCTGTCATGGGCTTTTGAATCCTCAAAGTCTCCCCACCCCATGACACACCTCTTTCAAAGCCACACCTCCTAATCCTTCCCAAACATTTGTGAACAACAACTTCTGAAAAGACGCTGCGTCTTCGCAGAATGATTTGGCTGATTAGAATTCCGGTTCTGTGGAGACATTGGACTGTTGTGGGTTCAAAGGCTAATTATCTTTCCTTGGGCTAGTTCTAGCTCTCCAGAGCAGCCATTGCTTGTCTACCTTTCTGTCAGAACAAACGTCTTATGACCAATAGGTAGGAACCTTCCGGAATCTATTAACTTACAACTTAGCAGACTGTTACCTTCCACCAACTCCAGAGCTCAGATAACATCTTGGGCCTCTAAAGCCCCCTCCCCATTTCAGTGCCCTGTCTCTCTGATGTACCCATCAACATACTTAAAACTTGTCTTCATTTATGACTTTCTTTTTTTTTTTTTCTGTAAAATTATAAAACTTCAATGAGACTGCTTCCATAGTAGAATCTGGAATTTGGGGGTAGCCTAAATCCCCAGCAACAATCACTCAAAATGGCTCCAGAGTAAACCATTTTTTATTCCCTGTAAGACGAGAGCTGTGGTGTTTGTGATAATACAGTCCATGAACTGTGAGCCAAGCATTCAAATATATGAGTCCATGGAGGTCAATAAAAATTGATTTATTTATGTACAGGAGTGCTCTATCAGTAGTATATCTGTATACCAGAAGGGGGCATCAGACCCCATTGTAGATGGTTGTTAGCCAGCATGTAGTTGCTGGGGATTTTTAACTCATGACCTCTGGAAGAGCAGTCAAGTACTCTTATCCACTGAGCCATCTCTCCAGCACCCCCTCCCCTGCCTTTTTAAAGAAACATGGGAAGGAATTGATTTATTTTTATTATTTTTATTTTTTGAGACAGGGTTTCTCTGCTGGAACTCTGACTGTCCTGGAACTCACTCTGTAGAGGAGGCTGGCCTTGAACTCACAGAGGTTCACTTGCCTCTGCCTGCTAGAATTAAAGGCATGTGCTACTACCCAGCTTAGAGGCCATTCTTATTCAAACCACCACACTGTCATGGGGGAATGTTAGCTTTATATCAGTCAATTCTATACCAGGCATGGGAGGGGGATACTGTGAACAGGCATCCACCTGTCTCAAAATCCTCTCAGCCTATGCTACCTTTTTATCTCCTTGTGTCCATCCAATTTCTAAGTCAAACAACTGAATCGGGCAATCATTTAAATTTCCTGGAGAAAAGACTGGGTGTAGACAGCTCAAGTCAGATCCAATCCACAGCGGCCAGAGGGTATGGAGACATACGGAATAAACACAGGCCTTCGGTTCACCGGTCCAGCAGGCACTGTGAGTAACGAACAATTTTAGGGGTCAATTCACACGCACTTTGAATTCTACTTGTCATGGTCTCCTAGGTATCTTTCTGTTATTTTTACTTTATTTTTCCTCTCTTGGATTTGCCTACTGAGCTCCTCCTGGCTTTTTATTTTTTGTCTCTTAGGAATTTTCTACTTGAAATGCCGCAGCTCTAACTATCAGTGACACAGAGGAGAAATTAGATTTTTTACCTGCAGATCTGATCTACTTTTTAATGGCTGCCTCATGAATATAATTCATGGCTGACCCATAGGAAAAAGAAGCCAAGTATGTCTTGAATAGTAGAAAGAGTCTGCCTAAATTCTTCCTGTTGGTCCTCATGATGTTCTCTTCCCGTGTAGGCTGAAAACCTGAGCTCATCTGCATGCCCACCCTCACAATCTTTTTTCCCTGTTAGTCATAAAGCCTTTTTGGTTTAACTTTTGCAGTTTTAGCTTAATTTAGCATGGCTTTTGTTGGCTTCTACCCAATTCCTCTGCCCTGTGCGATTATGAACCCAAAGAATCAGAGAAAAGACTGTGAATGGGCAATCACTGTTCTGCTCTCCTCCAGCTCCTGTCTTACTGCAGGTGTGCGGTTCAAGCACCGGTCTGCTAGAAAGGCCTTTTCTGAATCTTTGAAGGAAAACAGTCATTTTTATAACTAACTGTCATCCAGCGCTGCATTTATGCCAGCAAACAGTCTGTGCATTCTGGGTTACTGCTTTTTGAATTCCTATGAGATCCTGCCTCCGTTTCAATAGATGGGAAATTATAGCTCACATAGACTGAGTCACCAAAGAGTACTGAGTTATCATGGTGTTTCACTACCCTTTCCCAGTGTGTCTCCTTTATGTGAAATGTTTTCTAAAGTGTGGTGGTTTGAAGGAGAATGGCCTGCATAGGCTCATGTATTTGACTGCTCTGTCTCGAGTGAGTAGAACTATTTTGGGAAGGATTAGGAGGTGTGGCCTTGTTGGAAAAGGTGTGTCACTGAGGGTGGGCTTTAGATTTCAAAGGCTCACACTGTTCCCTGTTAGCTCTTTCTGTTTTGTGCCTGTGGATCAGTAGGTAAGCTCTGAGCTACTGCTCCAGCAGCATGCCTGCCTGCCTGCTGCCGTATTCCCTGGCCATGATGATCATAGACTAGCCCTCTGAAACTGTAAGAAAGCCCCGGTTAAATGTTTCCTTTTATAGGTTGCCTTGGTCATGGCGTCCCCTCACACAATAGAACAGTTACTGGGACGCATCACACCGCATTCCTTCCCCAGACTGTGAGCCTCCTGAAGCAGGTTTTGATTCCTACCCTACCTTTCATTGGATCTTCATTAAGTATTTTGAATAAAATGAATTGAAGCTGGGATTAGGTATCCATGCAACCAGGAGACTTCAGTATGTTTGCTTTCTATGTAAAATTAAAATGATATTCTTTGTTGGCTGTCTGTTCAATAAGATTGTACTCTTACTCCTGGAGTACATTGTGTTTATCTTTGTGAAATCCATTGATATTTTGAAGAAACTGGAATGTGGCAACCTAAAATATATTTTATTTTCAAATGCCTGTATTAATTTTTTTTACCATTCCTTCTAAGGATTATCAATTATCATATATATATATTTTATATGTCACTAACAGAAGGATTAGTTTGTTTTATTTTCAATGGGAAATAAATTGTTAAAAATAGCTGTATTTATTTCCTGTTAAATGTTTATTAACATGAGCTGTGGGAGACCAGTTAGGGCACTCTGTAGTGAAAGTTGGCTGTTATTGACTTTGCTTCTTCTCAACAGAGCATTACAGACCACATATTGAAAATTAATTTTGAAAGATATTGAAAAATAATTGACAAAAATAAAACAATTTGTAAGATGTTCTAAACACATGAACTGAATTAGATAGTATTTTCATCCCAAGGTTTTCTTTTGATTTAGAAATAAATGCATTCTCTGAGTTTATGAGGAAGTTGAGGTGAAATAATTAATTTCAGAAAATAAATTTTAAATTTATCTTCAAACCTTACATAGTATGGTATAGGTATATTTGGGGTTGCCTGCTTTTGGTATCAGGGGAATGCTGTTTAAAGTTCATTAATGTTGTTTTACTAA
The DNA here is from genome assembly GCA_026225945.1 of Cricetomys ansorgei. Classification (NCBI taxonomy): domain Eukaryota; kingdom Metazoa; phylum Chordata; class Mammalia; order Rodentia; family Nesomyidae; genus Cricetomys; species Cricetomys ansorgei. The sequence goes on along the minus strand of JAMJFZ010001360.1, from coordinate 7,172,015 downwards.
GAAGATACATACATGGCAAGCTCCTACAGGTAATTGTGAGTGATCTTACAAAAACAGCTCAAAGATTTTGAGTCATAGTTTATTTATTTATTTATTTGTTAGTTTATTCATTTATTTTTTGAGACAGGGTTTCTCTGTCATAGCTCTGGCTGTCCTGGAACTCACTGTGTAGACCAGGCTGACCTCGAACTCACAGAGATCCACTTGCCTCTGCTTCCCAAGTGCTGGCATTAAAGGTGTGTACTCCCACCACCCAGCTGGGTTGCAGCTTATTTTAAATATTTTCTTTTAACGATATGCACTTCAGTGTGATACTTAAGACTTCTTTTCCTTTTCGTAAAACAATGTGCACATGTTCACTAGGCAAATTATATATATATATATATATATATATATATATATATATACACACACATATTTATGTATATATACATATTTTTTCTATGTATCTATGTTTCTTTCTCTCTATCTTTCTATCTGTCTGTCTATCTATCTATCTATCTATGCCAATATAGAGAATTAACTCAAACCAGAGTGATGAATATTAGATAGTTGCACCAATATTAAATTAGAGTGTATTTCTGTGGCTTACAGCCAGATCTTAGATGAGTCCTTGGTCCTTTGTAATCGTGTATTTTAAAGTGCAGTCTCTTCATCTCTGCTGCCACCACCCCTTGTCCCTCCCAGTCATCTGCATCTGACCCTGTCATTGTGCCCAGCCTCCCACCGGTCCCTGTTTCTGCACTCACCGGCTTGTTCTCTCAACAACAGTCTCAGATTTCTCTTCAGTATGTAAATGTCATCTTTTCCTGCTCTAATTTAAACTCTGTACCACCTTCCAAGCACATCACAAGTAAAATTGTAGCATTACCTCATGATCTAAATACCTCCGAAAATATGGTTCCAGGCTCCCTTCCATCTAAGAGAAAAATTCCTAAATTATAAAGGAAAAATATAATCATGTATCCATAGGAAAATTTAATGAGTGCCCACACTTAGCATAGCAATGAAAAATGTTAAGACAAACATTACTGCAGTGTGCAAATATTTAATGATAATTAAACTAATAATTATTAACCAGCTATTTTTGTATAACTATTTTGTATAGTTTGTATAAATCACCTTTTTTAAAAGGAGGAAGCATTCATTTATTTGAGCGCCTATATTTTATATTTCTCATTGTATCAGTTATTTGAGCATTTTATACAATGTGTTTTGATCATATTCTCCCCTCCTGTAACTCACTCAAGACCACTCCTTTCTCTACCCTCCCAACTATGTGTTTCTCTCTCTTTTTAAATTCATCAAATCCAGTTTGTGCTCCCCATACATTCGTGGACGTGTGATCCTCCACTGGAACATGGTCTACCTACCAGGGCCTACACTGCTGGAGAAAACTGACTCTCCCTCTCCCAGCAGTTACCACCTCTCAGCCAGGGTTGGAACTTCATGCCCACTTCTCTTCTCTGTGCTAGGATTTGGTCTGGCTTGAGCTTGCACAGGTCTTCTGTCACTATCACTGTGAATTAATCTGTTTAAGTGCTTCGGTGTGTCCGGAAAGCACGGCGCTCCTGTAGTCCTCCGCAGCCTCTGACTCTTGCAGTCTTTTCGCCTTCTCCTGTGCAATGATTCCTGAGTCTTGGCGGAGGTATAATATAAATGCACCATTTAGGACTGTGCATTCTGCAGTCATTTATTCTTTGCACCTCGATGGGTTTTGGATCTCTGTATTTATCACCATCAACCGCTAAAAGAAGCTTTTCTGATGAGGGTTGAGAAATGTATTAACTTATGGATACAACAGTAAGACATTAGGAGTTGGCTTGGTATTATGACCAGTTAGTGGAACAAAGAGTAGTAGCAGTGCCCTTAGGTCCTAAGGCCTGTCTAGCTACTGGTTCTTGGCCTAGTAATAGTGTAAAGTCTGGTTGTGGATTCATCTTGTGGATTAGCAGTTAATCTAATCAGGAAGTAGGTGGTTACTTCCAAGATGTTCATGGCAATATTTCATCAGTGGTCATCTCTTTCCAGGACAGTCATTATTATAGCTCAAAGTGTTCACAGCTGGGTAAGACAGATGATTACCTTCCTTCTCTGGTAGCCTGAAAAGCACCTTCCAGAACTATGAAGGCTAACCAGTAGGGATAAAGCTTTCAGGAAAGCTCCAGCTTGGTTTCTCCATGTTCTATACTCAAATATGTAGTGTTTTCAGTAGCAGTGCTTACAGACATTTTCTTTTTCTTTCTTTTTGATTATTAAATTCGTTTTTTGACAATTTCTCATATTATATAATGCATTCTGGTTACTGTTTCCTCCAAAGCCCTCTCTTTTCCCCCTTTCATCCTTATGACATCCAACCTGTCCTTTTCCCAGATTCTTGATTTTTGGCTTTGTTGTGTGACCTCATTTGGTTTTATTGGGGCTATTTCTGTGATTATTGAACTGGAAACACCCACTGGATCTTGGAGGAATCACTAGTTAATACACAACTGAAAGCAATGACTGTCCTTGTCCTGAATCTATCCACAGGAATGGTTCAGCAGCAGAAGGTAGCACCCCCACTTCCTCCCTTCATCCCCATCTGGCTGTTGGGGGACCTATTCTATTGCAGACCCAGTGCAATTATCTGTAGTTGTTGAATATTCATGATTGCAATGGTCATGTGTTGTTCAGAGATGGCATTTTACATTTTCCGCATTTTCCAGCTCTAAGCTTTTCTGTCCGGGCTTCCACAAGATGTCCTGAGCCTTGGAAGGGGTAGTGTAAATGTCTGATGTAGGGCTGAGCATCCCACTCTCACTTATTCTTAGCATCGTGGTCAGCATCAATCAATGATGTAAGCACAGCATGTAAGTGTATACTAGTACTTCATTTATCTTTCAAAAATTTGCCTTTCAAAATAACCGTGTTTGTATTTACTTTCTATTTTATGATGAGAAACTTTTCACAAATAGCTTAAGTGCTCAGGGTTAAAGATCTAGTTAAGGTCAGATTCAAACCAAAGATGTACACATGCTGGATTGCACTCACAGTCACTACTGTATATTGCTTTGTACTGGTTCAAACAAGATAAAGGATCACAATGGAAAAAAGGTGGGTACATTAGCAAACATACTTACCACAGACTTTCTAGCCATGAAGATGGATGGATGCCCATGCACACTGAAAGAGATTCTCAGGCACGGTGGTCAAATGATTCTAATCATGGGGAGACACAATTTTCATCAGTAAAACTGTCAATAACTGAAATAATTGTTATATTGTTCTGGGATATGAATATGAATTATTAGAATATTCCTGGAAATTCCTTTAAAATATGTTGTAACTAAAAATACAGTTGCTCTTGATCTTACATTTACTAAAACTTTTTTTTTGCTTTAAATGCTGGTAGACATATAGATATCTTAAATCAATGTAAAGATTAAAGAATAATTATGATGCAAATCCTACGTCCTCACCGGATAAAGAAATAGATAATTCTAGCCTCTGTTGTTACTATAAAAATCATTTTTTCACTTTGCTCCCTCAACTTTTCTCTTTATAGTTTTATGTTTACATAAGTAGAATATTTTATCATCAAATGCTTTTGGTCTGGACTAGCTGTATAGTTGTGAGATTGCAGTGCGTTTGTACATTGTTAAAGCAATTTGCTTATTCTTTTCTTGGCACTGAATACCTACTTTTGGGTCTTCAGGCTCAGCTTTATTTCTGAGATGGTCACACCAAATACTGATGTCACCTTGAAGAATGCAGGATAGAAACAGCAAAACAGCACACTAGCACGTTTTAAAAATGATTTATCTTATTTTTGAGTACTATGTATGTACAATTTCCTTTGTTGTTCTCAACTTCCATGAATCACTACTCTGAATTCAGATGGGCTCCTTTTAGGTTCCACATGTGAGGGACATGTACTACTTATGCCCTTGTGACTGGCTTCTTCCGCTTAACATGATTTCCTCCAGTTCTTTCCGTGTATGACTGACAGGATTTCATTCTTCCCATGGCTGCATAATGCTCGCGCGCGCGCGCGCACACACACACACACACACACACACACACACACATGTTGATGGGCTCATTACATATCTTAGCTACTAAGAATTATGCCATCATAAATATGGATCTGTAAGTGACTATTTGCCATACTAATTTCATTTTCTTTGAATAAACATCCAGAAATGAGATGGCTGGATTCGATGATGGATTAGTTTCTGAGAACAACCCTCAAAATAGCACAGAGATGGCAGCTAGCATTCTTTAATAACCCAAATAATTGCATCTTTGAGGACATGAGGGTCCAAGACTTGAATAGAATAGATACACAGATTTAGATCTCACTGCCTGGATGTTGGACCAAGGAAAAAAATGTCATTGCACAAGAAGTCTAAGGTCGCCTTTATCTAGCATTTATGGTTTGTTCTCAGTATGGCTAGTGGAGATGTAGTGTTCCATGCCTGAATAATTTCTGTTGTAAGCATTGATTCCAATAACATAGCTGACACCTACATTTAATGGGCCTGCAGGAGAATCAAATGAGAAAAGCACCCCAAAGTCAGACCTACGTGTTTTCCCTTTAGTTACATATAGCTGCACCCCCCCTTTTTTATGGGCTAGAGAATTAATTTAACTTTAGATTTTAGGTCTTCTGAAAATGTTATTTTGAGTATTCTTATATATGTCTACTGGTAAATAGGTGCTCACATTTCTGATTGGCATATATCGGCCAATGGAATTGCTGAATTAGTAGATAGGTTTCTCCACAGTCTTAGTAGAGAATGCCCTGCCAATTTCTAGTTGGTACTTGTTCCACTTCATGTAACCACACAGCCTGTAACTTCTGAGTCCGCACATCTTCACCAATCCCTGGCACTTCCATGCTTTTAGATATCAGCATTTGGGTAGATGGATAATAGCATCTCATTACAGTTTTAACTTGGACTCCTTATTTATTAGGTTGCTGATTTGTTCCCATGTTTATTGGCCACTTGCTTTTCTTCTTTTGTGCTTTATCTGTTCACGTCTTACCTTCATGTTTCTGTTGTATGGAAGTTTTCATATATTCTGTTTACGAGTCCTTTGACACTCATATATACTAAAAATAGGCTCTGCCTCTCAAAATTTTGTCTTTTCACACTCATGTCTTTAAACTTTAGTTTGAAGTAAGAAAGCTCATATTGCAGTATCGAGGGAAGCAATACACATATGTAGGGTAAGCAAGGTAATATCAAAACTATAGACACCATGCCAAAACCATTTCATCACAATGGTATTCACCAATTGAAAACCAACCCCACATACGAAGGTTTTTATAATCATTTTTCTTAATAATCCTTTGACTACCATAGGAAAAATAGCATAGGAAATAATAGGGAAGAGAAAAAAGGAGTTGCTACATTTGTTGTGATAGACCATATATCACTACATAGCCAATAGAATTTGAAGGATATCTTTGCTAAATTTAACGGTGGAAGCTTGCTAGCGTGGTCGTATAGATGGTTCCATTGGTTTATTTATTTAAAACTTATTTTTCCACCTTTCAATTATACTGTGGTATAGTATAACCTATATGGTACAGTGCTATGATATATACACACTATTCTACATATGGCATTGTCTATATGGTATGGTATATATACTATGGTGTAATTGAAAGCACATTATAGCATAGTTGACAAAATGCATACATTTAAGGTATTTGACTTAATATTTTGAAGCGCAATATACATTTAAATATTCATCAAAATCAAGCTAGCCAACATTAACTTTACAGAATTACCTTTTTTGAAGTTGTTATGACAGCTCTTAGCAAATTTGAAGGATAAGAACAATATTGAGCTGTATTTGCACTGCTATCTACCATGTATAGAACTTACTTAACCTTGGGTCCCCCCAACTCCTGGCCAACACCATTATGCTCTCTATTTCTGAGTTTGAGTATTTTAGATTCCACGTGTCAGTGAGCTTATTTGCCCTACACATTACTTACGCCTCTTAGTCCATCATCCTCATGATCCATCTGTGGTGCTGTGGATGTCAGGGTTCTCTCTTGTTTAAAGGAGTGAACAGTACCCTGTGTTTACACACACTGCATCCACATGCCAGTGATGGGCCCTTAAATCATGCCCACCTCTTGACCATTATGAGCAATCTGACAGTGAACATGGGGGTTGTATATCCCATTTGGAAACGGATTACATTTCTCCTACACAAATACTCAGAATTAGGATTGTCAGAACAGATGATAGTTCTACTTTTAAATTTATATTGTGAGGAGATTCCTACTGTTTCCCCCCATTGCAGAAATGATTTGTTTCCACAACTAGAGTACAGGGGTTCTCCGGTTTCTTCTTGTCGTCGCCTCATTCCCTTTGATTTGATAGCAGGCATGGGTTATCTAAGTTCAGTTTTAATTGGCCTTTCTCTGATGATTGGCGATGCATGTGTTGACCGTTATATGTCTTCTTTTAAAAATTTTTCTTAAGTTTAATTTAGTATTTCATACACGAGTACTATATATATTTCAACCTCTTGTTCTCCCCACCAACCCTTGTTTCCCCCACAGCCATCAAATTCATGACCTCTGTTTTTAATTATTATATACAATATATGTAGTAGTAAAAATGTAATAGCACACATACCGCATACTGAGTCCTATGTACATGTATGTCTTCTTTTGAGAAATGTGTATTTGGCTTCTTAGGCTATTTTGAAATTATTTGGTTATATTTTGGATACTTAGTCACTGTCAGGTGTATGGCTTGCTGACGTTGTCTGTGCCTGCAGACAGTCTTTTCTCCATGTGGATGGCTGCCTTTGCTTGAAGAGATTTTTTTCAGTGTGATGCCATCCTGCCTGTCTGTCTTCACTTTTGTTTCCTGTCCTTTGGGTTTGTAGTCAATAAACAATTGCCCAGCCCAATATCACGCTCACTCGTCTCTTAGTTTTACATCATGTTTAAATCTTTAAAACTTTGAGGGGCGGTGGTGGCACACTCCTTTCATCCCAGCACTCGGGGGGCAGGAGCAGGCAGATCTCTGTGAGTCTGCGGCCAGCCTGGTCTACAGAGTAAGTTCTAAGAGAGCCAGAGTTAGAACAGAGAAACCCTGTCTTGGAATTCCCTCCCCTGAAAAAAAATCTTTAAACCTTCAAACTATTAATATTTTATATAACCTTTATAAAACACTATTTAGGTTTTTGTATGGGTATGAGATAGAGGTCCTGATATAGTCTACTGCATAGGGTGTCTTGTTCTGACTTATTTTAGAGTCTGCTTTTATCTACCGGATGCTGTTGGTACTCACATCACACATCAGTAGATTTTAGATGCATGGACTTGTTTTTGGGTTTTCTATTCCGCCCCGTTGGGTTTTATGGATATGCCAGTACCGTGCTGTTTACACACCTTAGCTTTCTTTTAATCACCTTGTTTCTTTTTATTTATTTAATTGAAAAAGAATTTCATACAATATATTCTGATTTGGCTTTTCCCTTTCCCCAGCTCCTCCCGATCCTCCCCACCTCCCCAGCTAGTCAACTACTTGGCCTTTTTCTATCTTTAAAAAATAAACAAAAACCCCAGCAAAAAAATGAGAAATAACCCCCAAAAACCAGAAATCAAAATACACAAGCGAAAGACAAACAAGACAAAAACAACAAACCCAAAATATCCAAACAAAACAAGAAGAGATAAAAAGTCTTCAAAAGTAGCTCCTACAGTCTTTCCACCTCCTCTTCCACACAGATACTGCGACCTAACGGGAGGGATTTGCTGAAGACGTTCCCTTTAGGATGAGTGTTCCAAAGTCTCTGAACACCGTCCAGTCGTGGGTCTGTGTGTTTGCTCCCCTCTACTGCAGGGGAAGCGTCTCTGATAGTGGCTGACTGAGGCACTGATCTATGCACGTAGCAGAATGTTGTTAGGAGCCATTTTATCGATACGTTCTTTAGACGAACAAGAGTATCTGGTTTCTCCTAGGTCTCTCTAGTCTTAGGTTCTTGTCCACCCAAGCAGTGTCAGGCATGGGTTCCGTCTCATGGCTTAGTTTTGTTTTGAAATCTATTTAGTCAGATGTTAAAATGACTACGCCTACTTGGTTCTTGTCCATTTGGTCCAGGTAACATTTTCCATCCTGTTAGTCTGAGGTAACGTGTGTCTTTAACGGTGGATGCAGCAGAAAGATGGATCCTATTTTCTAATAAAATGTGTTAGTGTGTGTTTTTAACAGGGGAGCTGAGACCATTAATATTTATCAGTGAGCAACGTTTATTGATTCCTGTTAATTTGTTGTTATGGTGTGGGTTTTCCCTTTCTTTTCACTTGCCAGTCTTAGATTATTTATTCCTTGTGTTTTCTTGGGTGTTGTTAATTTCTCCAGACTGAAGTTTTTCTCCTACTTCCTTTTGTAGAGCTGAATTAGAAATTGCTTAAGTTTCATTTTATCAAGGAATGTTTTTCTTTATCATTTGTGATTGATAGTTTTGCTCAGTGTAGTCTGTGTTAGTCTCTGTGTTTTTACTTTTATTTTTTTGAGACAAGGTTTCTCAGTGTAGCCCTGGCTGTCTGTAAACTCACTATATAGACCAGGCTGGTCTTGAACTCAGAGATTCACCTGCCTCTGCCTAGGGAGACATTGCATCTGCAGACCCCAGTTAGTAATTCGGGGTGGTAGGAGGGGCTCCTGCAAACAGTCTGGACAGAGAGTGATGGAGGATTGGAAAAATAGTGAAAATTGCCTCTCTGAGTCCCAACTTGGTATGGCCACTATGGTCCCCGGTGGAAAGGTTTTGTCTATCAGTGGCTGACACAAAGGTATGGAGATGGGCTAGAAGGGAAGACTGAGAGTGTGGGCAGGAGCGAGCTAAGCTGGGTCTGCACCAAGAGTCAAGAGTCCCTAGGGAAGGACGGTATGGGGTATTGTAATGTATTTTCAAGTCAGTTTTTCTTTCTCAGGATTACTTTGGCTATTCAAGGACTATATAACTCATAAGAATTTATTTTTCATTTCTGTAAAGAATGCTTTTAAAATTTTTTACAGAGTCTGCATTGGATCTTTGGGTCACGTTTGGTATTGTTGACACATTAATGGTACTGATTTTTCCAGGCCTTGGCCACAGGATATATTCCTATTAATCTATTTTCTGTGATTTTTTTTTAAAGCAGTGTTTTATGTATGTCAGTGCACTGGCTAGTTAATTCTTTAGTTAATTTCACCCGGAGTATTTTCTTTCTATTTTTGCTGTTGTGAATGTGATTTTTAAAATAATTTACACCTGGGATAGTTTGTTATTTAGAGGCACTACTGGTTTTGTGTGGTGATTTATTTTTACCCTATATTGAGTCTACTTATTAGTTCTAACAGTTTTTCTGGCTGTGTTTCTACACACAGGATCATACTATCTACAAGCAAAAATTTCCCCTTTAGTCTTTGGATTCTTTTCTTTCCTAGTTATCCTGGATAAGATGCCCCAAGTGTTAAAATTTGGCATCTTTTTTGTCTTGGTTCTTAGAGGGTAGAGACTTCAACTTTATCATAGATTATTATGACAGTTCTGTCCTTTTTACCTTTACTATGCTGAGGCTATTCCCTCTCTCTCCCTCTCTCTCTCTCTCTCTCTCTCTCTCACACACACACACACACACACACACACACACACACGCGCGCGCGAGTGTACTGCGAGTTTCACTATGAAGCGGAGCTTGAATTTTATTAGTAGCAACTCTGCAGTCGATTTCCTTTTCTTTCTCCCCTTCCTCTCTGTCCCTCCTTCCTTTCATTTCCTTTCTTGTGGCTTTTCCCTCCCTCCCCCTTGCTTCCTTCTTACTCTATCCTCCTTCCTCTCTCTGTGTGTCTTTATCTCTCTCTCTTCTCCTTTCTTTCTTTTACTAATGACTATGTTTTGCATATTTGTCTACCCTTTCATCTCAAGGAAGCGTTCCACTCGGACCTGGTGTATTAGTGTCATTCAATTTGCTTTGCTTTTTATTTATTTTTGAGATTATAATGCAATTATTACAACATTTCTCTTTTCCCTTTCCTCTCTGCAAACTTTCCTATATAACTCTCTCTACTCTCTCTCAAATTAACGGCCTCTTTTTACACCAAGTGTTACTACATGCATATATGTGGGATCGAAGCTAAATCTGGTAGGTTATGGGGCTCTGTGCATGGGGAGGTTAGGGCTCCTCACCAGGCTAGACCCTAGAGAAGGAAGTGGGAAGTCTGGCTACCTAATGGGATGTTGAAGGTGGCCGGAAGAGCCCTGTTGGGGGTGGATGCATGGGGGTTGTGGTTGGCTGCAATGGAGGAGGAGGTGGTGCTCGCCAGGCTAGACCCTGGAGGAGAATGTGTGAAGTCTGGGCGTGGGATGTGCTGGTGATTTATTAAAGATTTTTAATTTATGCCCACAAGGGAGATACCCTGCCCCTTTAAGTTTTTATTTTTTACTGTTTGTGCGGTTTTATATCAGGAGTTAGAAAGTGTTCATTGTACTCAGGGTTATCGCTCAAACAAGGCATGACATAAAGACATGGAACAAAGTCAGGCACCAATCCCTACGTCAAGGATGGGCCAGGTAACCTGGCAGTAGCAAAAGGGTCCCAAGGTGAAGGGCAGGTAAAAGGGTCAGAGACAACTCCACTCCAGCCTGTAGGAGTTTTTCAGGAACACCAATCCAGACAGCCATGAGATGTATTTAGGGGACCCTGCAGGGTCCTAACAGTGCTAGTCAGTTGACACTGTGGGCTTGTTCTCTTTGTGTCCTTGACTCCTCTGGTCTCTGAAACCCTGCCTGTCCTCTTCTGCAGGGTTCCCTGATCTCTGCACGATGTTTGTTCCTGCACCTCTCCATATGCTCCTCTGAGCTGCTGGAGGGGGCCTCTCTGGTGAGGACCGGGCTAGGTACTGATCTATGAGCAGAGCATGGCATTAGAAATCTTCTCCCAGTTATCCAGTCTTTAGTTCCTGTCCTGTCCTGAAGTTTCAGGCAGGGGTTCCCTCTTTTGGCATGGGGTTCTGCCCTTCCATTGTCAAAGAGGATTTTGCAGTGAGGATAGGCCATAGGTTGCAGGCTTTGTGGCTGGGATGGTGTCCCAGTCTCACTATTGGAAGCCTTGCCTGGCCACAGGAGCTGGCCTGTTCAGGCTCTCTATCCCTGGATACTAGAGATCCTTGCTGGAGTCTCTCTTATAGATTCCAGTGAGTTTCCACTACACTAGGTCTCCCTATTGATCCTAATTGTTCCCCAATTATGGTCATTTCTCCATATGTTTTCTCCCTCTGTCTCTCTTCTCCTCCTGATCCGCTCTACTCCCATTCCCATCTTCCCCCAGCCCACCCGTACTCTGTTGAGGAAGTTTATTTTTAGTTATATATAAAATAATTGTTTTATGCACTATTGGGTGAGGGGCTGCCTAGGGTGTTTTGAATTATCTGCAGGTGTTGTATTTATAAGGGGTTTGTTTAATTGCTAATGATCTGCATGTGCTCTCAGTAGAGCATCTAAGGCGTTCTGAATCAGTAAAAACACCTGAGCTGAGATGCTCGAGGTTCCACTTTGAGCATGGCTGAAGTCTGGCAGGGTTTACACCTATGAAAACACCTCCTTGTCTTCTTTTTTGAACCGCCCCAGCACCAGTGTCCTCTGTTCTATTTCTACTTTATAAGGGAGATCCCTGTGTTTAGACTGGGGCCCTCCTTGTTGCATAGTTTCTCTGTCTGTGGATACTGGTACCTTTCTCCTTTACTTAGCAGTTAGTATCCACATATAAGTGAGTACTCACCATGTTTGTCTCTCTGGGACTGGGTACCTCACTCAGGGTGCTTTTTTTCTTATTCATCCATTTACCTGAAAAGTTCATGATGTCATTTAAAAAATAGATGAGTAATATTCTATTAATTCTATTAATATTCTATTCTGTGAATTCTATTCTATTCTAGTAATATTCTATTCTACCTAATTTTTAACTGGATTATTTGTTCTGTTGATGTCTAGTTTCTTGAGTTCTTTATATATTTTAAATGTTAACCTTCTATCGGAAGAGGAGCTGGTGAAGATCTTTTCCCATTCTGAAGGCTGCTGTTTTGTCTTACTGACAGTGTCCTTTGCCTTAGAGTAGCTTTTCAGTTCCATGAGGTTCCATTTATTAATCGTTTATCTTAGTGCCTGAGCTATTGGTGTTCTGAAGGAAGTTGTCTCCTGTGCCAGTGCATTCAAGGCTATTCCCCACTTTCTCATCTATCAGTTTCAGTGTATCTGGTTTTATATTGAGGTCCTTGATCCACTCGGACTTGAGATTTTTACATGGTGATAAATTATGGATCAATTTGCATTCTTCTACATGTAGATATCCAGTAAGACCAGCACCATTTGTTAAAGATGCTTTCTTTGTTCCACTGCATATGTCTGGCTTCTTTATTGAAGATCAGGTATCCGTAAGTGTGTAGGTTTATGACACAGTAGTCATTCAGTAGAGAGTTGTTCAGTTTCTATGAATTTGTAGGCATTCTGTTGTTGAAATTTAATTTTAATCCACAGTGGTCTGACAGGATACAGGGGGATATCTCACCTTTCTTGGATCTATTAAGATTTGCTTTGTGGGCAAGAATGTAGTCAATTTTAGAGAAGGTGTTGTGAAATGGTGTGAAAAAGGTATATTCCTTTGTGTGTGGGTGAAATGTTTTGTATGTATCTGTTAGGTCCGTTTGATTTATAACATCTGTTAGCTTCAGCGTTTCTCTGTTTAATTTTTGTCTGGATGACCTGTCCATTGGTGAGAATGGGTATTGAAATCTCCCACTATCAGCACAGGTGGGTTAACGTGTGTTCTAATCTCTAGTAATGTTTCTTTTACAAAAGCTCTTGTGTTGGGGCCATAGATATTTAAAATTGAAACGTTGTCTTGGTGGATTTTCCTGTGAATATGAAGTATCCTTCCCCATCTCTTTCGATTAATTTTGGTTTGCAGACTATTTTGTTAGGTATTAGAATGACTATACCAGCTTGCTTCTTGGGTCTTTTTGCTTGGAACATCTTTTCCTAACCCTTTGCTCTGAGATAATTATTATCTTTGATGTTAAGGTGTGTTTCTTGGATGCAGCAGAAGGATGGGTCCTGCTTTCACATCCATTCTGTTAGTCTGTGTCTTTTTGTTGGGGAATTGAGTCCATTGATGTTGAGAGATCAACAATCAGTGAGCAATGATTATTAGGTCCTGTTATTTTGTAGTTGTTGTTGGTTGTGTTAATGTGTGAGTGTGTGTGTGTGTGTGTGTGTGTGTGTGTGTGTGGTAGTGTTTGTGTCTCCTTTCTTTTGACTCTGATGAGGTGAGGTTATTTATTTCTTGTATTTTCACGGGTGTGGTTAACCTCCTCTGCTTGGAGTTTTCCTTCTATTACCTTCTGTAGGGCTGGATTTGTAGATACATTGTTTGAATTTGGATATTTCATTGAATATTTTGTTTTCTCCATGTATGTTAATTTAGAGTTTTGCTGAATACAGGAGTCTGGGCTGGCATCTGTGTTCCCCTTAGAGTCTGTAGAACACCTGCCCAGGCCCTTCTGACTTCTAGAGCCTCCATTGAGAAGTCAAGTGCGATTCTAATATGCTTGCCTTTATATGTTACTTGCTCTTTTTCTCTTGCAGCTTTTAGTGTTCTTTCTTTGTTCTGTATGTTTAGTGTTTTGATTAGTATGTGGTGAGAAGATTTTTTTCCCCCTTCGAACTGGCTGATTTGATACTCTGTACGTTTCTTGTACCTTACAGGGATCTTCTTTAGGCTTGGGAAATTTTCTTCTATGATTTGTTGAAAATATTTTCTGGGCCTTTGAGATGGGATTCTTTCCTTCCTCTATTCCTATTATTCTTAGGTTTGGTTTTTTCATAGTGTCCCCGATTTCCTGGGTGTTTTGTGTTAGGGATTTTTTGGATTTAACATTTTCTTTTACTACTATCTCTATTTCTTTTATAGTATCCTCGATGCCTGAGATGCTTTCTTCCATCTCTTATATTCTCTTTCTCTAACTTGCCTTTGTAGTCCATGATCGCTATTCTAGGTTTTCCATTTTCCAATTTCCCTCTGTGTTTTCTGTATGGCTTCTATTTCTATTTTCAGATCCTAAAAGTTTTGTTGATTTCCTTTGTTTGTTTGTTTTTGGCTTTCTTTAAGGGATTTAATCATTTCTTCTAATTGTGTTTTTCTGGGTTTCTTTAACAAATTTACTCAATTCTTCCCACTGTCTGTTTACCTTTTCTGTATTTCTTTGAGGGATTTATTCATTTCCTCTTTAAGGGCCTCTATTATCTTCACAAAGTTGGTCTTGAGATCTTTTTGCCTTGTGCTTTGGCTGCGTTAGGGTGCTCAGAACTTGTTGTAGTAGGGTAGTTGGGCTTTAATGGTAATATACTGCCCTGGTTGTTATTGATTGTGTCTTACACTGGAGTTTAGGCAGTTGGGATTGGGGTGCTTGTAGGTTTAGGTGCCAAATTCCTGTGTTTGCCTTAATTGGATGAGTGTTTTGACTAGATCCTTATTAATTCTTTTAATGTAGGCATGTATATCTGTAAACTTTCCTTTAAATTATATATGAAGAACTCTGGAGGTTGTGGACTATGCATAGGTGGGTTCATGCTGTCTACATATGTTAATAAAGGGATATGAAGATATGCCTTAACCCTAGTCTCGGCTGCTCTGACGGATGCAGTTTGAGGCAGCAGTGTTGGGTGTTGAAGCTATACGTGTTTTCTTGCCACTCCTCTTGCAGAGACCCTGCAACGGCATCTCTCTCCTGCAGCATCCTCATTCCTTGGCTGGCTTTACTCCATGCATCTTTTCTCCCTCAACACTTCGCTGCAGTCACAGTTGCACTGGGTCCACACGGAGGGGATAGATTTAGCTTAAATGTGACCAGCGCTGCTTTATGTGAGGAGATAAATCAGCTTTCAGCATAATTGAAGTTGTGCTTGATTTTGCCTATGAAGAAAGCATATCCAAAAGACTGCTGACAACAGTCTCAGGAATGTTTTTCGTAAGACAACACCTCTGGAAATGAGAATTTGTTTCTCAAACTATGTCTAGATGATCTGCCGAGATATCCTTTATGGTACCGATCTTGTTTGTATGTGAAACATTATAATTAAAAAGTAAAGTACTTCCCCCTGGACATTATTGTGTTTACCCCTAGAAGGTGATTAATTAAAATTTGAAGATGATAGCTATAATTATTGTTTTTCTTTCCAGGTCCTCATTTTCAATCACCAAAGAATTCATATTGAAATTTAACCAAGCAAATAATCCAGCAGAGGAGGAAGAACTGTTGGAACAAGCTAGAAAACTCATTGTCAGGTGTAAGGTGAGGGTTGGTGCCCTGGTTACTCTATGTAAATTTCATTTTCTAGTTGTTAAATGATTATTTATTGTATAATATTGAAAGAAAAAATAAGGATGTGGGTACAGACAGCTAACTTTAACTATAAGTAGGCAGAACTAAATATCACCACTAATCAAATTGAAAGTTTATAACCAAATAATTCAGTGACAAATAATTTTGGTGAGAAGAGTCCCCATCAAAGAAAAACAAAATGTTTTCTCTAGCTCGGATCGCAAGCATTAGTGCGGAAGAATGGCTCTCAGAATATAACTAAGAAATAATAAAGCAAATGAACAAAGGGGCGCTCATTTCCATTTGCTGTTTTCGTGCTTTCCCATCGCAGAGGAAGCTGGGTCTCAAGACGCTGGGTTCCGGGAAGCACGTGCATCTTCCGACCGCGTGGGCTGAGGTCATCTACCTGGCTCAGTGCAAAGGAGAGATCCAAGATGGTACGTGGGTGGCGCCGACTTCTGATGAATCCCAAGTGTTTGTAGATTCACAAAGAGATGCTCTGAAAATTTGAAGTTTTGTAAATCCTCCATTCTCTATCCAAAATATCTCATGATTTTTTGTTATGAAAGTTTCCTCTGTAATTCTGAACTCAGAAGTCGGTTCAACTTTGTAATTACAAAATGGTTTTAAAAAACGTTTTTTTCAGTATAATCTTTATTACTGGTTCCCCTAAATTGGTCACTAATTTAAAAGTCACTGTACACTATCTTGAGTAAGTCCACCTATAGTAGACACCTAGACAAAGGCATTTTTACACTCTGTATCTTTATGAAACATCAACCGAATAGCCATTGGTTGCCTTTCTTTCTTTCTGCTTTTGCTCATTACCTCTTCAGTTATCACTTACATGGCTCCTTCTACGACGCTGTGTCTAACCAATCTGAAAAGGAAACTAAATAACATTATTTTTAAAGGGATAAAATTTCTTCTCTCATTAAACTAAATGTTATGTATGTGCCTTATAAAATGAGTTTGGGGATGTTAACTGCATAAGGTTAGAGGATATTTCCCATGTAAATTGGGATTTGTAATGCTGCCCGAGAGCTCGAGTAATCGGAAAAGGGAAAAGTGTTGTACTCAACTTGTCTTTATGGCCCCTCATCAAGGAGCTGCCACAGACATGGTGGTGAGGTCTTGTGGTTTACCAACCAGCTGCCTCGGTGGTGTTGTTGGGGAGGAGAAAGGGAGGTGGGGAAGTGGGGTGGGGAGGAGGGTTAGGTAGAAGCTGTATTTCCCTTGGGGATTTGGCCTAGGGAACCACCCACTGTCATTTCTTCTGGGTTCTATGGCTGAGCAGTCACTAGGCCTGCTGAAGGTTAGTGCCCCTCACTGCGGAGGGTGGAAAGCACTTAAGAGCACAGCTGAGCCCCGGATCCTGAAGGACAAATAGTGAATGGCAAGACGTATGATACGCAGAGAGGCAAGATTAATTTTTCAGTGACAACATTTCCCTTTGTTAACGTTTCAGAAGCTTTGAATATGCTCCAGGCTTCCTTGGATCATGTTTCCTTTGATTATGATCAACTTCCTGCCTTGTTTTTTCTTGCGGAATCAGTTTTATATCGACTCTGTTGTGATGCATTCATGAAGGGATTTTTATATTCGGTTGAAATAAAACTGGTGAAGGTATGTATTAAATTTTAGCAAGTGTTTTGGGAAATAATATTTTATTCCCATGACCCTAGTCTTGAAGCTTTCTGAAAATTTTAGGAGCAAAAGGCAGAATGTTCAGAAAACACAGGAGAAACTGCTCAAGTAAAGACCTGAAATTCTGAATAGAAGAAAAGAATTAACACGTTAATAGTTGTCTTGGTACTGGAATTAAAAAAACAAAACAAACATAAACACCCCAGGGCAGGGCTGCCTGGAGGAGGGCATGGAGAAGAGAGAGGAAAAGCCATGCTGTCTGAGTTACGTTGGCATGGACGCCAGACACATGGTGGCCAAGCATCCACCTGAGGAGTTTTAGAGGAAGGATGTAAAGGACACACCCAGAGTACTAGAAAAAGCACACCTTTGGCTCTGGACAGCATCAGAAAGCAAGCAAACAAACAAACAACAACAACAACGACAAACCAAGAGGCAGACAGATCCAACGATCTCACAGTGGCTTGTAGCCGCCATATTGGAGGGCTAGAATTTTGGGAAGGATGTTCATATTATGCCACTAGAGGATCAGTTGTTCCTCTGATTTCCTCACCATGGCTTTTGGTGAGCCTGCCTTCCCCGAGGGGTTGCCCCTTCCTTGGCCATCTCAACTGCATCAATCTTAAGGGAAGGGGCAAAGGCGTGTCACCACCCAGAGGTAGCGCCAGTTCTTTTGGTTGGAAAGCAGCAGCTTCACCTTCGTAGCCTTTGAGGCCACAGGAGTGGCATTGCCAGGGCACTCCCTCCCCTGCTTTGTTCATTTTGTTTGTCATTTAATGACACATGTAAGGTCTGATTAAATAAGTTACATTTCCTTAACAGTGCTGGGTGAGGCGTTGGACTGGGCCAGACTCACGTATTTGTCACATATCTGTCCCCATCTGTGTGTCTGTTAATATTTCGCATCACCGTTAAAGTATTTGACCTTTCTCACATGCAAGCCGGTGCTGCTGTTCCTGGTATTCCATGTGGCTCCCTGATTTAGCAAGCTGCACAGATTGCAGTCTAATTGTTTTTAAAATTTATATTTTTCATGTGTCGTATTATGTGACATCTTACATACTATGTTTCTGCAGATATTCCATTTTTTAAGCTTATGTAAAACTGCCTGATTTTAGCTACAGATTTTTTTTTTTTTTTTGGCCACAGAAGTAAGAGTTTTCAGTGTTTACTATGATGACATCATGGAGTTTTTTAATGAGGAGAACGGGGGCTTAGTGCAGCTTGCCACGAGAAGCAGAACGCTTCCAGCATTCCCCAAGTGTGTGCTTCAGAGTCATAGGAAGAAATATACACCGCATTGTGATCCACACACACATAACACACAGCCTCTTATATTCTGGATTAGGGGAATTGTGAAATACATCGTGATATTTTCTCTTCTCTTGTATTTTCTAAAAAAAACCTCCATCAATTGATTTTATGAATTATTTAAGGGCCACAATGCACAATTTGGAAAAACAACATTGCTTTGAGGGACACAGAACCAAACAGCATCTAGCACTGGCCTTTTGAAAAAAGGGTAGAGATGACTCATTCGGGTTTTTGTTGTGGCTGAACCAGCATTTCAATCTTGACGTAAACGTTTACAGTTACTTCAAAAACACACAATATCAACCAAGTTTGAAATTATTTTATCAAAACGTAAAGGTAATAATAAAATGGTTTATCTTTCTCTATGGTCTTTAAGCATTTATTGGCGCCATACAAAAATGCTTTTCTCTTTTCTCTCTTGACAGATTGGCTATTTGATCTTCTTACGGTTTTTTGTGTTTTTCCTGCACGGCCACTTGGAAAGTTTCAAACAGCATCTACTTAGGCTGCAACCATATTTATACGGTAGGGTATTGTTTTATTTTTATGCTTATAAATGTTTTATGCTACAGTTTAAGATTCTCAGACTGTCACTATAAAGAGCATCAGCTATTTTATGTTTCATGAAAAGTAATCTCTACACTGATGGCTCCTGGGCCAGGCAGCGTTTCTTCAGGATTTGTTTTCCCTCAAAAACTTAGAATTTCTTGTGGTGAGAGCGTTTAAAATCCAGTCTCTTAGCGATCCGAGTGAAGCCTGCACTCTTGTGAACTGTGACCACCACCTGCGCTATAGATGGCCAGGATCTAACCTTGACTGAAACCTTTGACCATCACCCCCCTCCCTCTTCCTCTGGCCCCCCTCCACCCCCTGCAGCCTTCTGAGAGCAGCTGTTTATTTTCCACCCACGTGTATGGTGATGACTGAGACTCAGTTTTTTTCGTTTATAACAAGTGCTACAAGCTCAACTATTAAAAAATAAGCAAAGTTCATATTTTGAAGTAGGGTTATTGGCAGTGTAGGTGCTGGACTGGAATAGGGAGAGAAGTGAATTCTGGAAGGCATCTGGAAATATGGATGTACCTCAGAATACATATATACTACTGTCGTGGAGGTTTGTTTTTAGTTATGTATAAAATGGTTGTTTTGTGCACTGTTGGGTGAGGGGCTACATAGATCTTGGCGTTTTGTATTGTCTGTAGGTGTTGGGTTTATGTGGGGGATGTTTGATTGCTGATGGTCTGCATGTGTTATCAGTAGAACACCTGAGGAGTTCTGGATCAATAAAAACACCTGAACTCAGATGCTTGGGGTTCCACTGTTCAATATGGTGCCTGCCATGATGGCAGTTCCCTATGCTGAGGTCTGGCTTGCACATATGAATATGCCTCCATGTCTTCCTTGCTGAGCTGCCACAGCAGTGTATTACTCCAACATACAGAATATGTACACAAAGCAGTGTCCTTTAGTTGTTCTGAGTGGCACTCTAAGGAAGAAATGTCATTTGCACTGCAATTCAACACACTGTAATATGCATTCACTTATATACTGGAAAGAAGGAATTATGGAAGAATGGATATTGAAAATGTAAATGATTGTGATGGGGATGTCATATGGCAAAATAGTTAAAAACCTTTTAGAAGGAAAAAGAAAGACTAATATTAGTTAGTTGGTTCTGAGTTTTGTGCGTAGGAAAGCAAGGATTCGGAAGAAAGTTGATGTTTTAGGTATTGACTAAAATGGTCAAGACTGGGAAAAATGTGACAGTAAATTTGAATATCATAGGAAAAGAAGAGAATGGTATGACATAAGTGATTAACATAGCTAAGAGTACCTGAGGGTAGATGGGATGTCACGTCCATACAAAACCCATGGAGTACACATTTCATTGTTGCTCAAATGTAGATGTGTTTAGGGCTGACCACCTGAGCCTGGAGAGCCAACCTATCAGGGAGCTTGTTCCTTGAGGAAACAGAAGAGTTACCATATATGTGCATTACTATATACCATATATAAAAATATGCTAAATCATATATGTATTCTAATTAAAAATTTTAAGAACTTGATAGATGAGGACTATGTTTACATCATCCCCACCCTCCTCTTCCCCCTCCAAACTCCAACCCCTTTTCAAATTCATGACCTCTTCTTTAATTATATGTGTGTACCTATGTACATATCAATAGAGCTTGCTGAATCCATTTGGTGTTGCTCACGTGTGTGTGTGTCTAGGGCTGATTACTGGGGAACTCTCACAAAACCCTACTCCTAGATGAAGAGACACCTGTAGTTAACGGCTGCTAAGTGAGGGAAATAGTAACATTATTAATTGTACATTCAACCACCATACAAAGCTGTTCTCAGCGATTTATTTAAGATGTAGTTTTCTTCCTTACCACCAGAGGACACACATACCATTATAAATTTTAACTAGCTAGGGCAATGCACAACAGTAGGAGCTGAGAAATACTGAATTTAATTATACTTTAATCACTAAAAGACAAATGGAGCACAAGGCAAGATGCTAATGAAATATTTCTCATGATTTTTTCTTCCAACAGCACTTTATTTCTGCGAACCATCCTATCACAAATATCCCAACATCTTCTCAAATGTGCAGTTCATTCTGAAAACATCAGAAATTATATGTAAAAAAGAACTCCATTCTGAAACAGTTGTAGGGGAAACAGATGGACTAGCAGATGAATATTCTGATTTGGTAGGTACCAGACACGGTGGGTCTGCCCTGATGTATATCTGTAAGATGAAATTGCTGTGACTATAGACTCATTTTCCTCACCCAGCAGGTGTGGTTGAAGATGAGGTGGGGGAGGTGGGAGGGGGGGGGATGACTGGCAGAAACTCTTGCTTATGCACAAATCTTGGATTGTAGATTGCTAGATGGGGAATGGGCCTTCAAAGTGATCTGTTCCATAACAGCTCAAAGTGATCTGTGGCATAACAGCTCTCCCACACGGGTCCCATCTCAGCCACTTAAGAACAAATAATAACATAACTTAGATCCATAGGTTAACATTTTAGCATATTCCGTTTCGTTAAGGGGAAGGATGTAGGGTATAGATTGGCCATGAAACAAATGTAGTATGTCATCATCTCTGCGTTTCCTTGAAATAACATTTGAAAAGCCATTGAAGCCAACCAAAAAACTTCCCAGATCTCAAATTTGCCAGGCATGGTAGCACATGACTTTAATCTCAGAACTAGGAAGGCAGAAGCAGGTGGATCTCTGTGAGTTCAAGGCCAGCCTTGTCCAGTGAATTTAAGGCCAGCCAGAGTTACACACTAAGAACCCCCCCCGCCAAAAAAGTTCAAATTGAGAGATTAAAACAATTCTAGTACGTGAAGTTAAATGTTTTCTCACTTATAATTAATAATCAGTTTATACAATAAGCAATAATTATGCAAACACAAGTCCAATGAGCCATGTAATAGTGTATGAGACATATTTTTCAAAGGACAATTTTTAGTCTCTTTGGTAATAATCTCTTTATTTCCTCTACTCATATACTTTCCAAAAAAAATGTGAGCACTATGAAACAGAGTTTGTTTTTCATTATTTTTATGTTTACAGCCTATAAACAGAAAATTTGTTCCTTTTAATTTCTCAAAAAATCCATGTTTTTTTGCTTGTATGTGTGTTGTGCATGCATGTATTTAGTCATGTTTACATGCGTGTGGGCATGCATATATGCAATGTGCATGCATGTGTGTTTGTGGGGGTGGGGAGGTCAGAGGTAGATACTGGACCCTTTGATTGCTCTGGACTCGCTTTACCAACGCACAGTCTTTCCATTCCACTTGGCCTACCTAACTAGCCAGCTTGCTCTGGGATCACCTGCCTCTACCTTCAGAGAGCTGGGGTTTCAGTGGGGTGCCCTCAGCCCAGCATTGATGTGTGTGCTGTTGATTCCCACTCCAGTTCTGACCCTGTAGCGAGCGCTTCAGCCGCTGAGCCTTCTCACCAGCCCGGAAAAACACTTTCAACCTAATGTAAGTTCTAATGATAAAGACATTAAATTCCTTTAAAAATTAGCTAAATTTATGAGTGACCTCACAGCCTTCCCACACTTCCTTTAGTGCCTTTCAAACATCAAGTATAAATTTAACAGATGAGAAAATATATTTTATCATGTATGTTTATTAAGTATTCGTCTTTTGGCTCATTAGTGATAAACCACCTATATAAAGAGTGATGTTTGCTAAGTAATTTGAAGCATTTGGTTATAATTAATAGTGAACACAGATTGTGTCAGGCAAAAAAAGGCATTTGTTTCAAAGTTCAAAACACATTTTGATGACATTCTTAAAACATTAAGCTGCAAGAAGAACATTGATCTTGAAGAGTAATGACTGGCAGTTGCTCATGTGATCTGGAGGAGGTCTGTTTAGCTTTTTCTAGACCTCCATTTGCTCATTTGTAAGAAAAAAAGATCTCTTCTCATTTCATGATTATGATCATCATCACCACCACTATCGCCATGATCACTATCAGATCTGCCTTTCCTGAATAAATAAAATTTTACTTTGTGAGTGAAATGCCATGAAAACATAGGTATTAATAACTGAAGGTATGTTTGGGTATTCACTTCATCCTAGGCAGTTCACAACGATTTTCAGCAGAGAGTGTGGTTGCACTGGAGGAATGTAGAGATCTATCTGAGTGTGGTATCTCTAAGTAAATACGGTGCTGCGCACTGTTAGCCACACCCCCGTTAATTTTCGTGCTGGTGCACTTAAAGGACAGGTCTATTTCCGCCCTTAGAGCGTGCCGCTGGGAGGGGCAAAGTCGACAGCTCCTGGGATGAGCATGTCTGCTGAGAGTGACATGCGCAGTCGCTTAGTCTTTCTGTGCCTTTCCACTCTGTAGAACAAAGGACCTAAATTCTGTTTCTGCTCCATCCGTGTGATTCTCCGCGGGGACTGTCACGCATTTGGGACTGTCAGGTTTATTGCGTTTCCTTTTCTTCTCCAATTACCTCATAACATAAAGACTATAAAGGACAGTGGAGCACATTGCTCCTAATTCACCGCTCGTCTAATCAGCACTGATTCATGGTGTGATTGCGAGCCCTAAAGTTCCCCAGTTTCCGCCCAATTTCTCCAGCGTGCCTTTTCTAAGCCAGCCTCTCCAGTTTTGTTGAGCATCTGCCCATTCAATACCCATTTCGTTCCCTGCTTTGCGGAATGAGAGAGGAAAAAGAAGAGATAACAGAATGTAAAAGCTACAGTATGGCCATTTCCCCCCTAGACCTTACTGATGGTGTATTACGGTCCAGGATTTATTGATTTAACCATCAGCCCTTAACTTCTGACCATACTATGTTGGCTATTGTAAAATATTAGATTTTTAGTGCTTATAGAAATGGAGTAAAAGCAGTTGCTGAATTTGTTGTACAACCAATGCTAGAATTGCTCCAAAAATCCTGTAGATACACAATGTGGATTTTGGTTTTACTTAACAAATTCCTCAGCACCGGACACCGTGTCTTCCTTTAATGTCCTTTTAGGTGGCCCACAGTTCTCACCAACTTTGACAAGCGGTGCTCTTCAATTAGCTTTGCAATTGCAGAGCTCAACTGCAGGATTGAATTTCCCGCTCTGTCTTCTGCTCAGGAGCAGAGCTGAGTTTTCTAAGCACAGTTGTCACATTGTAATAACGCAGTTCTTTGGAGAAGGCTTTAAACTTAGCATAAATGGAGTAGACCATTGTTATTAAGTAGTATTATCTAAACTAGGAATAATTCCCTGAGAAGTAGCTGATGCGCCAATTTTACATTCTTATGTGATGAGCACTTTTATAGTCTCACACTTCAATACTCAGTATGCAAAAGATATATATGATCAAACCCTGGGACACTCTGCTGTACTGAGTGTACGTGATGCTGAGAGCAACACCGTAGTGAGACAAGCTTTCTAAAACCGGGAGCATTAACTGGTGATTCACGCTGTTATTTAGCCAACGCTTGTGTATTAAGAGGTCTTTCTTTTCGTGGCAATGTCACTGACCCGTAAAATGACTGAAAACAGGGCTAACCTCAAAACATCTGAGCAGCCACAGCAGAACCCACACCTCCAACCTCACCTCCGTAGTAAAGGAACCCGATCAGCCGCTCAAAGGCAATGTACTGATAGTCGCATAAATGCCAAGGTGATGGAGTTACCTGGACTCTCAGCAAATCGACAGCACTTGCAGTGCAGGCTTCTCACAGCAGGCGATGTACAGCTGCAGATGGCCATCCAAAGTCGGGCAGTGTGGGAATGCGATGAAGGAATCACAGGAAGTGGTAACAGGAAAAAACAGAAAAAAGAAGACAGGCCGGCAGGCAGGAAGGGGTGGGAAAATATTCTCGGAAGTCACTAAATTCTCGGTGGGCATCAAATTATCTCCAGTAAAAATCACTCTCGTTTTTCTTCTTTTTCTGAGTATGTGTTTCCACACATGCTCACACGTATGCAAGTGTGCATGCCTGTGTGTGGAAGCCAGAGATCAACACCAGTTACCATTTTACCACCTCTGTCTATCCAGCCTCAGCACTGGGCCAGGTGGGCACCACTTATGCCCAGTTTCGTTGTGAGTGCGGGGGATCTGAACTTGAGGCTGAACAGTCTCCCGACCCCACCCCCTTTCTGTTGCAAAGCCATCACAGCTTGACAATTTTGCAAAGTGAAATAATAAAGAATTATAGGAAAAATAAAGCAATTCTTAATTTTTATGAGATTGAACACATATATAATCATGTTGCAGTGCTTGAAAAGATTCGCTAACCTCCGTGCTCTTGCTGATGGTTTGTAAGCAGCGTTTCTCTCCCATCCATAGTAGACGGATTCCACAGAAAGACAGCAGACTTCGTGGCACATAACGACCTTCAGGGCTGCTCCTTCTTAGTCTTTGGCAATTGGATAAAATCACATGATCATCATCATTACATTAGTTCTCTCCTTTTGATAATACCAAGGCCATTAAGCCAGAGGTCAACAGGAGGAGGCACACATTTGTCAGAGACAATGGGGTTGATTCCTTGGTGGGGGGAGAGATGGAAACGGGGAGCCCGAGCTTCCAGGAGGAGCTGTAGAATGCTGTAGCAGGAAGAGCTGGGTGCACCGTCACAGCAGTCGGACACGGACAGATCGCAGGGAGCCCAAGGAAGCTGGTGTTCTTTTTAGATTCTCCTATTGAAAAGCAGGGGCACGTCTATGAATGGATATTTTGTGGGTGACACTGTGGCTTTGTTTTTATCTATGCTTAAGAATAAAAAAAATTGCTAAATGACTTTTAAAAAAAATTATGGTCCTGAAGAAATATGTGAGCTACAACTGAGGTGTGTAGTTTGTGCTACTGTCTGGTCTGACTGTGTCAGACCAGAGTGCAGTAAATGATGCCAAATCACGTGTAGACATCAAAGGGTGCCTTCTGTCTTTCTCCATGATGTATAAAAATGATGTCATTAAAATTGAGACAAAACATAGATCTCATTCATAATCATCACCTTTACCTTTTTATTTTATTTTTTGAGGCCGATGAGGTAAAAGTCTCAAGTTTGTCATCCTTCTGCTTCAGTCTCTCTCGTACTGGGATTATAGGGTCTTGTCACACAGCCTACCTCTGAATGTTTTCTTCATCAAAACAAATATGTTTTTACCTAACTTAATAGTCTCTGTAGCCATATAGTATTTATGATCTAGGAAAACATTGCTTTAAATTAATTGGTCAGGCCATCTGAAAGTTTCAAAACAGATCCATATCCCTGTTTACACGGACTAAGTTTGAAACTTGAAGACATCAGACACGCAGGCTGACACACCTAGGGCCACTGAGACAATTTCATTTGTATGGCTTTTACCTTTTGAACGGGCTCCACTGCAAAGCAGGAAATTGAGTTATATGTGCATTTACCAAAGTCAGCGTGTCTTAGACCAGCGCCGTACATTATCACAGATGACAGCTTCCCGTGGAATACTGTACCACCCCAAATACGGCTTGCTTGTGCTTTCTTTTCTGAATCACAGCTCCCAGGGCCAGCAGCTCCTGTAAACCTTGGCTTTAGCTGATCTCTCCAGCCTCTAACCATCCCTGACAGGAAAAGAATCCACACACATCCACAAAGAACGCAAATAAACCGCTGACTAGAAACTTGAGAGGTTTTAATCTGGAATTTTAAATGAACCTCTGGTTTTTTAAGAGGACTCAACATCTTTAATGAAAATGAAGACTATCTTTAAATTTTAGCTATGATATTTTATATAACAACCGAGGGTAATGAAGCTCTTTGATTTAAAATGTTTCTTAACAGTATGGATTATGAACTGCTGGGGATCTGAGTACAGGGTGTGCACCTTTGGTAAAACAAAGCAAAATAAAACCAAACAAAAGCAAAAAAAAGATGGGAGTTGCCATGTTGTCATGGAATGCTGATCACTGCAGCAGACAGATTATTTATTGAAGCTGTCAGAGAACACTGGAGAAAAGAAACAGGAAAGCTTCTTTGTATCTGAATTTGTAGCCTTTTAAAAACAGTTGCTTAACAGACATTGGCCATGTTCTGTAGGGCGCGCATTTGGTTGTTAATGTAGAGAAATCCACACTTCAGAGCCCAGTTTGTCACTAGATCTTTGTTTAAACCTTCCCTGTTGCCTCTTGATCAGGGGTTGTGAAGAAGGGAGACACACAGTCTGAGAACAGTGCATCCAACAGCTGTCCTCCAGAGGATCTGCGAACCTCACCTAATTTGTCCTGCTTGTTGACTGATTCATTGAGCACAGGAATTTGTGTAAAAAATATCGATATTAGGCTTATATCAATTATACATGTCTAAAAAACATAAGTATAAATTACTCCACTTAGTATAATATGAAATGTAATCGAATATTCATTTTAATTTGTATATATAAAATGTATTTTCAAGTGTGTGCAAGTCAAAGAACTCTGTGGCAGATCTACCTCCGTATTGTAATTTCAGAAGCATTTGCCGCCGAATGAGAGGGGCTATGAAATCAACCACCTGCTCTGGCACTGCGTGGCTGCCTGGTACTGTGTTCAGAACAACAGTCCTGAGCTCAATAACGTGCTCGAACATCTCCTCTTCCACAAAATACAGCTTCAGACGAAATGCTGGTAAGGGCAATTCTATAAATCCAGAGCAACTCAGAGAGACCTTTGTACTGAAATGTTAATCACAGCTCAGTTGCCTATGAATACACTTTATAGTCTCGGCTCCAAAGACAAAGGCAAAGTGCATATTTTGTATTAGTTGGTTGTATCAGTGAATTGTTACAATCTCTGTTGTCCTATTTTGCTGGATGCTCTGTGCACTTTGTCTCTCTTTAATTGTGTTACTGATAAGGAACTCATCCCCTTGTTTAAATATTTCTTACTTCTCATGTTGTTAAATCCCAGCAATGAAGTTGTCTATTTTATACTTGAAAGGAATGTACTGATCCTATTTCTTTGTGTGTTTCAAATACAAGAACATTGAATCTCAGTAAGGGTTAGCTTCTTCTAGTCCGCGGGTTAAGAGGGATCATAGATGTCTTACAGAAGCAGTCTTGGTGCAGCAAGACCTTAGCTTTTATAGATTTGTCTGTAATATCTTAGGTTTGTAGAATTCAGTGTGATGTTTATTATATGTATGTGTGTGTGTGCGTGTGCATTCTGTAGAATGATTAAATGCAAACTAATTGACGTATTTATCTCCTCTCATCCTTATTTCTTCCTAGTGAGAATGTCAAAACCTATTGTATTTAAAATCTTGACTATGCGATGTGTTGATGATGATCCCCACGCTCTGTGGACCACTAAGATTCCACCCCACTGTTTAACATTTCTTCTCTCTGTATACCAACTTGCCCCCTCCCAAGCCTCCTCATGATACTTCTAAGAATTTGGATTTCACACGTGAGACAATGCAATATTTATTTTTCTTTACTAGTCCTATTCACTTAGCATGATAGTCTCCAAGTTCATTCATGTTGTCACTGAAGGCAAGATTTTTTTCTCTGAACTGAAGGCTGCATAGTATTCCGGGTGTACATATGCCACATTTAAAATCCACTCATCTGTCGGTGCTTAGGTTAAATTTGTATCTTGCTACCAAGAGGAAAGCTGACATCTATTCCACATTCTGATTTCAGTTCCTCTGGATGCTTCATCAGAAGTGAGATTGTTGGGTCATAGGGCATCCTATTTATAATTTTCGAGCTGTTTTTTTTATACTCTTTTCCCAACACGGCTTTACTTACATTCTGACATACCCAAGTGTTCTCTCTGTGCATTTCTCACAATTACCTCTGGTCTCATTGCATATACCCAGTGTGACAGCTGGGAGGTGAGATGTCACTGTGGCTTCAATTTTCATTACTTTATTAGTGCGGTGAAGCATAGTTCATATAGCTGTCGGTTGTCTGGTGTCTTCCTTTATGGATTGTCTGGTCAAGGCCTTTGTCTTTTAAACTGGGTCGTTTGTTTGCTTACTCTTAAATTATTTGAGATCCTTATTGATTTTAGATATTAATTCATCAGATACATACTTCTCCTCCACAGATGAGTGTTCTCTCTGCCGCTCCCCTTTTCTCCTCCTCTCCCTCTTCCTTCCTGTCTTCTTCTGTGTCTCTCTGACAGAGCCCCAGGAAGCTCAGTTTAGACTTGAACTTATTGTGCAGTCTAGACTGGCCTTGAATTTATGGTTAGCGCTCCTGCCTCAGACTTACAGTAATTGTTTAACCCTTTCTAAATGTTATTGTAGCAACACATATTTAATTAATTTGTTGATCATTTGTGTTTAAGGTTGTCAACAGGCCTTTAAGAACCAGCTATTTTAGATTACCATTTCATAGTTTTGGGGTTAAAGACAACACAAACTTTTTATTTTTAAGATGAAACCGAAGTGAGTTTAGTATTTAGCCAGTGACTAGAAGAAGATTCTAAGTGTCCCAGTAGAGGACATTTGCCTGGACATCACTGCACTGTCATCTGGTAACTGCCTGGGTCATCTGTCTTTCTTCCTTCTCGTCCTCTTATTCTTCCTCCCCCTTCCTTCTCCTCCTCTTCCTCCTCCTCCTCTTCTTCTTTCTCCCCCTCCTTCTCCCTTTTTTTCTAAAGAATGTGAGAATTACCAATTGAAGTGGGACAAGTAATACATAGTTTAATACATAGTTAAAAAGTAGAAGTGATGAAGTCAATAGTGACCACAAATAATAGAATGATATGACAATGTCTGATTATTGCCAAATCATTTTGAAACTGTTTCTTGTATTTTCTTTTTCATTTTCTTTTAAAAACTAAAAACATGATCCTGGTCAAATGAGGTTTGTTGATGTTAAGAGACTGACTAGGGGCATTGGAATGGCTCCTCATTTGCCACTAAGCCCAAGGACTTGAGTTCAATCCCTGGAACATTCATGGTGGAAGATGAGCATGAATTCCTGAAAACTGCCCTCTCATCTACACACATGGGCCATGCCATGTGCCTGTTTGCACACACACATACAGGTGTGTGAACATACACTAAATAAATGTAAAGTTACCTCTAAGGGATTGACTCAGTTTCTGAGCTTGCATCAAGTCTGTTCATGAGAGCATCACATTAGATATAAAGATACTTTCTTATTACAGTGTTGAGAGTACTTACAAAACAGCGTGCGGAGATGCCATGAGGCCCTCCCTCCAGATAAAACAAAGCACTGATCTAATTATCAGAACAACACTAGAAACGTCTGTGTTCCTTCTAGGGAATCTCTTCTGTTATTATCATGGAGTACTATCGAGGCATGCTGTCACCGAGGGTAATGTGAAAACTGAGGAAGTAAACAGCATATTTTTAAAAAGAGATATTGTAAGGGTGGGTGAGAAATTGTTCTGTCAAGATTTTCTCGATTGTGACACTCGAGGAAAGACACCTTTCTTTCAGCTTCCAAAATATGATGCCAGTGAGCGTTAAGAGGAATAACCCAGGAAACAGCAGTTCCTGTGTCAGAGACAACGTAATGATGAATAATAGCGTTGCGGTGTTTAATGCAATGAAAGACGACTTGACCAAGATACTCAGTGAAATTTCATTTATGGTGGCCAAATCTATCCATGCAAACAAGTCATTCTCATCTGCTCATTCTGACTGGTTGGTCTATAGCTAACTCATATATCTATCTCCTTGTGTGACTCTTTATATCCTCACTTCAAGACTATTTATTATTCAAAAGGAAACAAAAATGACAGGGAGTTTTTAAGTCTGAAAATAGACAGGGCCATCATACTTGAGAGGACACACACACACACACACACACACACACACACACACACCTGTCATAGAATTAGAGCAACTTTGCTGGGACCATGATGTCCCACGAGGTCCTTAAACCAGCACAGTATACAACACAACGGAGAATCAGAGGAATGGAGAGTGCAGGAGGCCCCTCTCCCTGCCACCAGCTGCTGCACAGTGGCCTTCTCTATTCAGCCTTCGAGATAGGCAGCTAGCTGCAAGGCAGGTCTCTGCTATTTGGCTAAATTTCAAATGCTGTTTCAGACTCTCAGCGTTCTATCCTGCAGCTTGGCCTTTCACACAGTGCCCATTGCTCTGGAGAGAGAGAGAGTTCAAACCAACTCCGAAGGCTTTTGAATCTAACATGGAAAAAATATATTTCTAATTGAATTGTTGGCCAACAAAGATTGTTGAGAAATGTAGCATGACATTTCAGTGGAACACCATCAAATAAAATCCCATCTCCCAAAGCAAAATAACCAGTTCAGTGTATTCCCGTGTGTATTTAAAAAAAAAAGCTGGATGATCTAAAACTGTATCAATGTGGCAAATGTTTAGCAGACTTTAGAGTATTTGTGTTTGCATCAAAATGAAGACAGAATCAGGGGCTCGGTGACAATAGATCCTGCCTGTTCTGGCTGGATCACTACCATTCCTTGTCTGTCTGTAGCCTTAGCCCTGGTGACTTCAGTGTTCATGGGGAAGTATCACTGGAAGCATTTAAACAGAATTCATGGCAGTGCTTTCTTCATTCTTCCTGGGTTGAGGTGCCTGTATGTGAGTACTCAGGCTTCTGCTATCTTGAATCTTCTTGATTCATATCCTATTCCTCATGGTTCTATAGGTTCTATAAATGTGTGAGGATTTAGTCTGTTAGTTGAGGAAATGTAAACGTATCCATCACCACATTGTAGCAGGACACTATGAAGAAGGTTTTTTTTTTTTTTTTTTTTTTTTGGTCATGTGTAGTTTTCCTTATGATGGCATGCCTGCTTGGACTTCTGAGAACTTGGCTTAGAATATAAAGGAGAGCCAGGTGGGGTGGCAGTTGGCAATTGGTTTGTTGGATGCTAATTCAGCTCTCTCTCTTCAAGCTTCAGACAGCCAGAAAGGTCTGTGAATATTTCTTCCTTTCTCTCTCTTTTTCTCTTTCAAGGCTGCTACAAGGGCAGTGAGGATCTTCCTTCCTTCCTTCCTTCCTTCCTTCCTTCCTTCCTTCCTTCCTTCCTTCCTTCCTTCCTTCCTTCCTTCCTTTCTTTCTTTCTTTCTTTCTTTCTTTCTTTCCTTTCTCTTTTTTGAGTTAAAGGGTAAGAAAGCATGGTAGTCACCTGTTACAAGACATCATAATTCAGTGAAGAAAACGTTAAGCTTCAAGTGAGGAGACCTACATTTTGGATTTCTTACTACTGGTCCTATTTTCAATGAGTCACTTAACACCGATGAACCAGTTTGTTGAACATTTAGAGAAAGGAAACATTTTCTAAAAAATAATTTCTCCCTTCCCTTTCCTCTTGCCAGTCCCTCCTATGTAACCCCCATCTCTCTTCCAAATCATGACCTCTTTAATTGTTGTTTTATATATAATATACATACATCCTGCTTAGTCTGTATAATGTTCTTGTATGAGCACATGTTTTCTGAGCTTCTTAAAAAGTTTTTGAGAGTTTTAAATAAGACAACTATCTCATAATTTATTTTCTTATAACTCAAGAAAGTTATAACTCTGGCTGGCTGAGATTTTTTTAATCGAACTGGTTTCCCTCTCTTCTCCTCTCCTTTCCCCTCCTCCCCTCTCCTCTCCTCATCTCCTTTCCCCCCCTCTCCTTTCCCCTCCTCTCCTCTCCTCTCCTCTCCTCTCCTCTCCTCTCCTTCTGTCTCCTCTCTCCCCATCCCATCTCCTCCCTCTCCTCTTCACACCTTCTCCCTCCTCCCATCTCCTCCCCTCCCCCTTACTTCTTTCTTTCTTTCTTTCTTTCTTTCTTTCTTTCTTTCTTTCTTTCTTTCTTTCTTTCTTTCTTTCTTTCTTTCTTTCTTTCTTTCTTCTTTCTTTCTTTCTTTCTTTCTTTCTTTCTTTCTTTCTTTCTTTCTTTCTTTTTCTTTCTTTCTTTTCTTCCTTTCTTTCTTTCTTTTCTTCCTTTCTTTCTTTTTTCTTTCTTTCAACAGAGTTTCAGTATATAGTCTTGGCTAGCTTGGAGTTCACTATGTAGACCAAACTGACCTTAAACACATAGAAATCTGCCTCTACCTCTACTTCACCTCCTGCTTCTAGTGTCTGAACAGGCAGGAAATATATCTGCAATGCACTCTTGCTCCCTTGCCCTCTGTTCCCACTTTCACAGCCTGTTCTGAATTCCTAGCATCTATTGCTATTGCTATTGGCATTTCCTAACTGGCCCCTTGGATAGAAATCTTTCCCTCAACAATGTGTCACATGCAATTTGATGCCAGGATTACCACATAAATGAGACTGCATCCTTTTCCAGCTGGACAGTATGTACCAAGGGATGACTTTCCAGGACACAGGAGCTGTGGCCCCAGTTAATGTTGCACAACTTACTATGATATTGGAAAACCAAGAAAAGCAGAAGGAAAGATCTTGTCAGCTGGATTCACTACCATTAGCCATACAGAAAGCCAGAAATGGCTGGGGGGTGGGATTAGCCACACAGACAGCGGGAAGTGGCTGGGGGTGGAGCTGTGGAGGGAGCTGATAGGAAGCAGTGGCAGCATGTCTGGGGAACAGTAGTCATTGTTCCCTGCAGTGTCTTTGGTCTCCCTGAATAGCTTTCTGGAACCCCAAGAATGAGGGAACCCCTGTAATCTAGTGGAAGAACCTTTCAGCAGACATGAACAAGATCAGAATTTTCATATAGTCATCTCTTTCAAATATAAAAAAAATCGAATGGTACAAGAAAAAAAAAGAATTCTTTTAACTATGTCCAGAAGAGTCAAATCAGCAATAAAGCATGGCATACCCCGCACACAATGAAGATAATACTAATAGACTTATACTAACCCTATTCTACTGGATCTGTTAATATACACTTGTCTTTCTTTATGGCACTAAACTAATTACTTAAAAACTGCTACTTTCTACTTAAAGAATTAGTGATATATTTGCATTTAATTATGCATGCTTCTGGAGAGTCCTACTGGCTCTGCCTCCCTTCTTGTCAGAGGAGCCCTGGGATTATGAATGTGTTCCATGTTACATCAAGCATTGCATGGATTCTGGGGATTAGAACTCAGGTACTCAACACTTGTATGGCCAATGCCTTACCTGATAAGCCTTATTGTTGGGTCCCCTGTAAGAAGTAATTTTAAGAGTGATGGTCATCTCTGAGTAATCAGACTGATGCTTTCTTTCTTAGCCCTTGTCATAGTGTACGTTTTTCCTGGTCCCAAGGAAGTCTGCTTGTCTACTTTCCAGTTTAGTTATCCCTGAATGAGAAGAAACTCATTTTGAGATATTTGTGCTCATGGCTGTTGATGTTGTATTAAGTGCAGTAGTTTTAAGTAGTTGCTGACTGTGACCCTCCACTGTGATCTTGAAGGACCTCCACATGTCCTGACTCCTGTAGCGCACCCACAAGGAAGAAGGCCACTGCTGCATCCTAGTGGCATCGCCTGCCCCCCCCCCCCCCCCCCCCCCCCCGCACAAAGCACTTTGAACCATCACCTTGCTAACTCTGCAGAAATATGAAGAGATAAAGGTAAAATGAAGTGCAGAATTAAGATTCTGGATACATATTGTTTAAAATCCAGTACCCTAAGGTTAAGGATTATCTATATTTTTTTCCTTGTTCTGTGAATCACAGGATAAACTTCAGATAAATGAGATTATTTTTCCCTGAATTTTTTTCTTTGAGTTTTCCTTGGAACACAGGATGCTGCGGTATTCCTTAGTGCTCCTCATAATCCAGGTCCCCAAGTTTATGGCTTGTGGCGTCCCTCTGAGTTACTGAGTGAGTGAATTTTCCACTATCAGTTTTCAAGGTTGTGCAGGTTGTGATATAGTCAGTGTCTTCGGATGTATTTATGGCAAGATTGGAATAACTTCTATGAATGTCAGTAATTGGAGACATCTTAATTCCACTTTTCCAAAATGGCAATCTGCTCACTGAGGATGCAGTGTAGAGGAGTAAAGAGAACCTAGAAATCTTTCAGATGCTGATGTCCTCACATCCTTACAAGTGTGTGTGTGTGCGTGTGTGTGTGTGTGTGTGTGGTGTGTGTGTGCGTGTGTGTGTGTGTGTGGTGTGCGTGCGTGTGTGTGTGTGTGCGCGCGTGTGTGAATATGTGTATGTGTGTGGTGTGTGTGTGTGCGTGTGTGTATGTGTGTGCGTGTGTGTGTGCGTGTGCGTGCGTGTGTGTGTGTGTGTGAGATAGGGAAGCCTGGATCAGTCTCTTTTTACACAATTAGGGGAAATGCTTAACCTACACACTACCTGGTGCCTGTTTAGTTTAAAAGCTTTGTAAGATCAAGTTGCTGATAACTGAACTCTTTCTGCACTTTAATCAGTTGGAGGGGTGGTATGTTAAGATGTTCGGCCCATTCCAGCTCCAGCTCTTCTCCCTGTGAGCACTGATTTTCAATTTTTCACTTTTAGCAAATTTCAGTGCCCACAGATTGATGCATCTATCCTGCTTTTGGCAGAAGCAGCTTTGCTTATAGAAGGCATCGCAGCAAGCGACACTGATCGGGCTGCTGTGTTTCCTGTGAGGCAGCAGTTTCTGCAGTAAGTGGCTGGAACTGAGACGGCTTTCAATCCAGAGTTCAGCGAGCGTGCTCTAGTTCAGATACAGCTTTCAGGGCACAAAAGAGAACGGAAGGAAGAAAAAACTAAGGAGGCATGCTGTCCTTGGGGGCGGGGTAGGATGGAGGAAGCTCTGGAACTCTGTCTTCTCCGGGCCTTGGCCCTCCTAAGAAGCAAGCGGGGTGAGTGTGACTCACTCATCTTGGAGGTCACTGGGCGTTCTCTTTCAGCCACTCTGAAACTTTACAGAGAACGTTAACAAACTCTTTTCCTTTTAACAACGGAGAAAGTGATTCAATTCAATTCAACACGTACGCGGTCATTTCAAGGTGATAACGATCATGACTATCAGATTTTGCTACCTATTTATTTGTGTAGATAAGTACATGAAGACTGATCTAGGGGAAAACGACTGAAAGGGGATGTGTCATTTGTTCAGCAGCGTGCACTTGTAGCAGAGCTGAGATTCTGCGTAACACTTCTGACTCCAAAGTTTACACTCTGTGTTCATACGGCGTTAGGTGTATTGGTTGGGATTTGGTCTCCTCTGCGTTAGAGAAATCCAGGACACTTGGGTGACCAGACGGGGCTCCAGTCACTGCACAGGACTAGCGGTGCGTCGCGGTGTAGACGCTTGGGTCCTCCCAGCTCTTCTCCCCCCACCCCTAGCATGTCACTTTCACTGTTGTTACTACAATGTGGAGGTTCAAATTCTGTTATTAGTATGTATTCCAGGGATTAGGGAGAGGATGAATGGAGGAAACAAAAGTTGTTTTTCCTAAATACATTTTTTTTTTAAATTAACCAGAAAAATAATAGCTTGCCTAGAAATCTTTCTTTGTTTGCCTCCTTTTGAGTTTTGTCTTGAAACAGAGTCTCACTATGCGCCTCGACTGCCCCTGTTCTTACATTCCTCCTGCCTCAGCCTAGGAGGTGGTGGAGTGCCAGGCGTGTGTGACCACACCTAGCGAGGTAATTGTGTTTCTATCTCACTGACCAAACCGGCATCACGCAGTGCTTCAAGTCTTCAAGGATGTAAGGAGTTAATTATTTTATTTTATTTTATTTTATTTTATTTTATTTTATTTTATTTTATTTTATTTTTTGGTTTTTCAAGATGGATTTTCTCTGTTGTAACTCTGGCTGTCCTAGAACTCACTCTGTAGACCAGGCTGGCTTGAACTAATAGAGATCTGCCTGCCTCTGCCTCCTGAGTGCTGGTACTAAAGGCATGGGCCACCGCCACCTGGCCGTAAGGAGTTAATTTTAAGTCAAATGTGCTGAGATTTAATTTAGATATAATAACATCCGTATGCCCTTTTTATATAAGTCTGTCATTTTTGACAAATTTTTTCATATATTCCATTCAAGACACACATCATTCCATGTTGAGGGGACAGTCTGTGCCAAGCGTTTCACTATCTTGAATAAGTCGAGCTCTTGTCAGCAGGCCACAGTGAGGGCTAGAGCTGAAACACTTAAGAAATGACTTAGCAGAGGAAGAACTGCAAAGCAGCACGATACGCCAGAGGAGATGTTGGTCACAGTTACGCGGGCACTAAAGGGAGCGTGTGCGTGTTTCTCAGGCTTATCTGCGTCTGCAAACCATAATGGTAAAAAAAGAAGGTATTTGAAAAGTCTGAAATGAGTCCAGAGTTGGCAGATTTAAATCAAGCAGGACAGTTGATGTGAAAGTTCCCTGAGATCTGAAAAACTCTATTAGTGTATTTAGGATTGTCTTTGTCTCATAAACAGCATTCTCTTCTAGACTTTTTATAACCTGTTTTGTTCGCATTTGTTAATTGTAGAGAATAACGGGTTCCATTGTGAGATTCTCATGCAGGCAAGAGTGTACTTTGCTCATATCGACCTTCCCACTGTGTGGTAGCAGTGCCTTCACCCAGGCCTGCCGGCCCTTCCCTTTCCACAGACGACTGTCCTATGCCGTTCAAGATCCATGTCTCTTTTAGGGGTCTAGATTCTGAATAAAAGGGAAATATGTACATTTGTTTTCCTGAGCCTGCTTTTAATTCATCTAACACAGTGGTTCTCAACCTTCCTAACGCTGCCACCCTTTAATACAGTTGCTCATGTTGTGGTGACCCCCAACCACTAATAATAATAATTAAAAAATTAAAAATTATTTTTGTTGCTACTTCATAAATGTAATTTTGTTACAGTTATGAACTGGAATGTGAGCATCTGATATGAAGATGATCTTAAGTGGCCACTGTGAAAGGGTCCCTCGACCACCAAAGGGGCTGTGTTGAGAACTGCTTATTTAACATGTTGAGTTTTTATGTAGGGAACAGACGATGAATGAACCTAAACTTAACGGCCTGAAATAGCACAGCAGTGAAATTCAAACATATTTGTTAAATACCTGGTTGTTAAATTTATTAACTGCCTAAAGCTAAGGTGATAAACAGATTTATATACAGGCAATTTTACATTTACTATCTCTTAATTCTTTTTCAACCTGTATCTATTTCTGTTGGGTTAAAAAAGACAAAGGCACCAAATGTATAATTTCTTGATAACCTCCTCATTATATATGAAGATTAATGGTTAACAACCTTAAATATAAATTCCCAGTTTTATAGCATTTAAAAAACTAGTCTATGATCTTATTCATTTTTGTGAAATATACATTTTATTTTGAGACATTTCATTTTTCAAAAAATAAGATAATACTGAGGCTTTGGAATATTTACGAAGATAGTTTGTCATTTGTTCTGTAGTTTGAAAGCATTCTTAAAATTGACCACGGTGAATCAGTTGCAGGAAAGTCAAGTCAGAACCTCTTATCAGGATGTGAGAGGACTCTGCAGACCTACAACCCTGACTTCTACGTCACACAGAGCCTATGAGTGTGAGGAGATAGGAGAGCTTCATGGACCAGTACGACTGGTCCAGTATCTTAAGTCCATACATCTTTCCAAAATGTCACTCATTTTTTGTAGACTTTTATTATAAATCATGCCTTTCAATGTTTTTTATTCATTTTAATCTACCTGTCTGTCTATCTATGTATCTATGTATGCATGTATGTATGTATGTACGTATCTATCTATCATCTATCTATCTATCTTTTTAATTTTTTGAGACAGGGTTTATCTGTTGTAACTCTGGCTGTCCTGGAACTCATGCAGTAGATCAGGCTGGCCTCAGACTCAAAGATCTGCCTGCCTCTGCCTCTCTAGTGCTGGGATTTAAGGCGTGCACCACCACTGCCCGGCTTTCAATGTTTTTTCATTAAAATTTATTAATATTGTTTTTATTAAGATATTTACCCCCTGTTCACTATCCAGGTTGGATTCAGCACTGGCTTTGTTGGTCCTGGGGGAGGCCGCTAAGTTGAACATGGCCTGCTTGCAAACACTGATGGACCTAGTGGGGGATTTCCTCTTGAGCATCTTTTCGGTTCAGAATCAGAATAAGGATCAGAATCAGAAGCAGAATCAGAAGGTAACACCTTGCAATTTAGATGTGAAAAAAGACCTAAATGGAAACATGCTTCATTCTTACCAGTATGTAAATTGCATATATTTGAGCATGTGTTGTGTATAAATCTGTTATAGTTCCAATTACATATGAAAGAGAGTATTCACTTACCATAACGTTACTACTTATGATAAACATGTTTCCTTGTTTTTATGTCTATTATGGTTTGTACTTTACACTTTCACTATTGAATCTGTTCTATGCACTTATCTGTCACTAAACAACGAAAGCCCG
Source organism: Cricetomys ansorgei (assembly GCA_026225945.1). Taxonomy (NCBI): domain Eukaryota; kingdom Metazoa; phylum Chordata; class Mammalia; order Rodentia; family Nesomyidae; genus Cricetomys; species Cricetomys ansorgei. The sequence continues at coordinate 7,132,904 of JAMJFZ010001360.1, read as the reverse complement.
ATGACGAGTTAGAGCTAGAAAGACGATTAGCTTTCTGCCCTCTCTCATAACGCTCGTCCATCACCTGCATTCAGTCCTTACTCGTATCCTGATACTTAGCCTTTCGGGGCCTCTTTCCCGTGTGTTACACTGTAGCCACGTGTGCATTTCTTTATGCATCTGTGTATCTTATCGGCCAGATTCCACACGTGAGGAGAAGGTGTAAAATCCAGTGTGAAGCTATGTAGATCCTTGCTTGCCGGGCCCCTCCCTGGGGAAATTAAATTCTAAATGGCTATTCTAACCATATAGAAGTTCATTAAGAGTATAGACTTTGGGTCTGGTTAATTTTAGAGTGTGATTTCTTTTATTTTCAAATTTTTAATGATAATATTTATAAAAATCTTGCATTTTAATGGAAAAGGGATTATTTCTCCCTTTAATATTGAATATTGTTTGCTTTTAACAGTTAATAAGAAACAACATTGAACTGGAATTCTTAATTTTTCATTTTTTTTGACAATTTCATATGTAAATACAATGTATTATGATCCTTTAACCCTAATTATTTTCTCTTGCCACCTCCGAATCGTGCTGACCCCTTTTTATTTTTATGTGTTTTTTTTGTCCCTCACCTTTCTATTTGATTTTTCTTTTTATGTTGTTTTAATTGAAAACAATTTATACAGTGTATTCTGATTTTGGTTTCCCCTCCCCCAACTCCTCTCAGATCCTTCCCACCTCCCTACCCAACCAACTCCACACCCTTTTTTCTCTCTCTCTCTTTAGAAAGCCAACAATCAGACAAACAAACAGAAAAGGTACACAAGAAACACACATAAAAGGAACCCATAAAAACACAGAATTGGAAACTGTAATATACAAGCAAAAAACCTAGAAGCTTCCTGAAATATATATGTACATGAAAGAAATCTAAATGGAATCACCAAATAACAGGGGAGACAAAACCCCAGCTAGATGTATCATGCCACCAAGTGAGACCTCCAGTGCCAGGAATGGGTTACATTTAATTGGATTGTTGGCCAAAGAAGTGCCATGGTAACCCCCAAACATCTCAGGTTATTGCCAAAGCTATTGGTTGCTGTCCACAAACTGATGGTAAGTTCTACTGCCAAAGACAACATCTGCATGTCTCATTGAACACAGAGAAGTAGAGACTGGTGCCTAGCTAGAGCCTTCACCCCCACTGACTAGTGTTCATGTTCCTGGAACGTACTCTGCACGCTACCAGCGGAGAAAGGTAACCACCAACACAGCTACAAATCCTGTGATCTACCAAGGTAACCTGCCTGCAAGAGATGCTGGTGCAGAAGTGGCACAAACATTGGGGGGGGAATCATGTCCTTTTTTGATGTCCTGGGTGTAGTTAGAGTTGCTTATAAGAGAATGAGTAGGGTTAGTTAGGTTTATTATTTACTAGATTTGGGTCACTTACCAGTGATTATGCCACTGAAGGAAGCCATTAGCTGCTAATAGATGTGGGTGTGGGCCTCAGGAATTCTTCCACCAGCAACGATGGAGGGTTGAGAGTCTCAAGATGATGCTGGCGCGGGGTAGGTATCCAGAACTGCTGTGCTCCCACGATTGCAACAGCACTCTTTCCATCCTCTGGCTCTTACATTCTTTCCAGCCCGCTTTCCTCGGTGCTCACTGGGCCTTCAAGGGGTGATGGAGATGCACATCCTGTTTAGGGCTCAGCACTCAACAGGCACTTACTCTTAACGTTTGGCCAGGTATGAAACTCTGTACTAATGCTGTCCAGAGACAAACTTCCTAAACAGACAAATAAACAAACAAACAAACAAAAAGAAACTTCCCAGTCTGTCTTAGTCAGTGTTCTATTGCTGTGAAGAGACCCCATGACCATGGGAACTCTCAAAAAGGAAAGGTTTAGATGAGGCTGGCTGACAGTTCAGAGGTTTAGTCCATTATCATCACGGTGGGAAGCATGGAGGCATGCAGGCAGACATGGTGCTGGAGAGGTCGTAGGGGTTCTGTATCCCAGGTAGAAAGAAGGAAGAGAGAGACACTGGGCCTGGCTTGGGCTTCTGAAGCCTCAAAGTCCACTCTCCAGTGACATACTTTCTCTACCTAGGCCACACCTCTTAATCCTTCTAATTCTTTCAAATGGTGCCACTCCCTAGAGACTAAGTGTCTTAGTGTTCTATCGCTGTGAAGAGACACCATGACCACAGCAACTCTTATAAAGGAAAACATTTGATTGAGGCTGGCTTACAGCTCAGAGACCTAGCCCATTGTCATCATGGCGGCACACAGGAAGACATGATGCTGAGAGTCCTATATCTGAATTGGGAGGCAGCAGCAAGAGAGTTGTTACACTAGGCCTGGCTTGAGCATCTGAAACCTCAAAGCCTTCCACCAGTGACACACTTCCCCCAATAAGGCCACATTTTTTCTAACAATCCAAAATGTGCCACACCTCCTAATAGTAGCCACTCCCTGTGAGCCTGTGGGGGCCATTTTCATTCAAACCACCACACTAAACATTCAACTGTTGAGCCTGTGGATCCATTCTTATTTAAACCCAACACTGCCCAAGGATGAGAGCAGCATAATAGTGCTCTATGGATTTAAACATGAAAATTTAGAAGCCCTTTGGCTACATGTCCATTTGGTAAAGCATCACTAGTATATTCCCGCTTAAGGCCAGTGATCTCCACAGCCATAGACTTTTGACCATGTTTACAGTGTTAGGCATGGATTTGGTTCTGTAGAGCAGATCTCACACTTGGTCAGAAAGTGGCTGGTTACCCCGAGAGAGTCATACTGCTATCGCATCAGTGGGTGTGTCTTGGTTGGCACAGAAGCACTGTAGCATTCGGAGTCCACAGCTGGTTAAGGCTGTTGATATTTCTTTAGATCAAATCCAGTTTGATTTCCCTGTATCCTATAACCAAAGTATGTGGTATCATCAACAATAGGATTTTTGCATCTAAAACTGGCATTCTTACAAAATGAAATTTTAACTTCATTTTTCACTGTTTCTTTCAAATAAATTAGTGAAATATTATGATCTCTTTCTGCCTGCCCCCCTCCCCCCGTGTGTGTGTGTTGTATGTGTAGTGTTTGTGGGCATCTGTGATCATGTATGTGTATCTGTAGACCAGAGGTCAATGTCAGGTATGTTTGCCTCTTATTATTAATCTTATATTTCGAGATGGTCTCTCATTGGACCTGGAGCCCACAGAATGCGCAAGCTGACTGGCCAGTGAGGCCCTGGGATACTCTTGTCTCCACATCTGAACAATGGGATTCTAGGCCTGTGTTGCCATCTATGGGTGTCTTATGTGGGTGCTGGGGATCTGAACTCCGGTCCTCAGGTTGGCATAGCAAGCACTTATGCATTGAGCCGAGTCTTCCTAGTCGCTTCCTTTCTTTTTGTCTGAACAGGTTCTTGGAGCACGTGCTCAAATTCTGTTCTGGAAGTTGTAGTATTTTTGTACTTCCATGAATGTGAAAGTTATACACCCTAGAAAAGATTGCTTTCCAACACAATATGGGGAGTCATAGTTCGTTTAATTTGAGAGTGTCATACATGCAAATAGTCCATTTTGATCAAGCCCGTCTCTCATTCCTGCACCCCGTTTCCACACTTCTCCCTCTCGACGTCCTGTCGTCTTTATTTTCTCGGTCTCTTGAGAACGCTGGACGCTGCCAGTGTGTGTGTGAGCGCAGGGGCAGCCACTGGATAGCACTTGGGCAACCTACTAGGGACCACATCTCCGGATAAAACAGATCCTCAGTGGATTGATTTATCTTCCACTGATGACTAAAGAAAAATGCTTGCTGCTTAACATATATATTAGTTACTCACATTTCTGAACATGTTTTTCTTTACAGCCATCAAAAACCAAGTTTGAATGAGTACACACAGAAATTTTAACTTGTTTTGTAATATTTTTTTATTACGACCATGCTATAGGTACGGTTTCTCTGTCTGACAGGATGCGCCTTGAGTCTTTAATACATGGTTTTGGATTTTTGTTTCAGGAAGAGGCCTCTAAGTCTGACGACCGCTCCTCGGCCTCAGATGTCATCTTCACATACACAACAGTCATTTCAGAGATCTGTTTGTATGCAGCCACCTCATATCTGAGAAGGACTGCTTTGACTGGGTTCTGTGACTGTACAAGTCCAGAGAAGGAAGTTTTGCTCACGGACAAGCCAGAAGAGCAGCTACAACTGGAGGGAACAAGCATTTTAAGTCTTTTGAAGTATTTCTCTTCCAGGATCTCTCATGATTGTAAGTAACTTACTTTTGATTTTAGTGAATAATATTCTCTAAACACCCCTGTCTCCTATGTGCAGTAACAACCTTTCATAAGATCCTTACATGTAAATGTGAAAACAGTTTTCGGTTCAGTAAGACTATCTAGGGACAGTATTTTGTGAAATGAATTTTTAATCAATAACTTTAAGACAACTGATATGTAAAACAAGCTCAGTAGGTTTCCGGGTCCAACGATGTAACTTGCAAGGAAAAGATGGCGTCCGCGGCTGCTGACGCATCTGTGCTGCTCTTTCTTCTCCACTTCTGCTCTCTTCCCCTGAGGAGTCCTCTTCTCCATTCCTGTAAGTACTCACCTTTCTCTTTCTTTCCTGCTCTCTATCAGGAAACTTCTCTTCAGTTACTCTATTGCTATTATTATTATTAATTACTATTATACGGTTACTATTACAGTCTGCCACAAGGCTTCAGCCTGGCCAGAAAATGACCGCCTTCCTGCCTCAGCTCCCAATACTGGGGATTGGGATTCAGGTTTGTGGTCACACACTCAACTTGTACTCATTTAACTTCTCACTGTAGTTCATTTTTCACCCCTGACTCCCTGCCTGCCTTGAATGCCAAATCTGAAGATGATCTTATTGTATAATTTTTGAGACTAAGAGAATCACTAATATCACTTTGAAAAGAGGGACTCAAACTTGAGAAGATCCTTTAGGCTGACTGAACTCCACGGGTGTAACGGAAGTCACCGCAGACCGTTCTTGTTCCCGTCTGTTGCTGGTATGACTCTTCCCTTTTACCACTGAGTTTAGGGAATCACCTCTTGGTTGTATCATCTTTATTCAAAATCCTTAATTTACTGGTGCAGCATGAGTCACATTGGAATGTAAGCCGGGACAGTAGGATTTCAGTGGCAGATTTTAATATTTCCCTCCTAAAACTTGGCTCATAGATTTTTTATTTTTCTTTTACTGAAAATAGATTTTTATATAACGTTTCATTATGACTTCCCTTCCCCAACTCCTCTGCGATTCTCCTCATGTTCTCTCCTATTGTAAGATCACTTTCACTATTCCTTGCTTTAGTTGACAAATTGGAATCTCTCATGTCTGAGTCAATACCCTCTACCTGTTGTCTTTCAGAATTATTTTTGCTATAAGTTTCAGTTTTAAACAGATCTTTATTCTTTAGTATAAAATTATATTTCTCCAGTGATTGTAAAGTTATTGATAAAAATATTGATAAAGTTAAGGAATTACTACTCATTTATCTTGATGTTCACATTTCTAATATTCATCTATTCCTTTAACAACTCAATACATGTTGTTTTCATCTGCCATGAACAGAGTATTCTAGAAATCATAGGCTTCAGTTCCTGTCTTGAGTACCTTGATTGTCTGATCTCTTTGATAGTGAGTTCAGACACTGTTTTCAAGGCGAGGACCTTACCTCACAGAAAGATCCCACCAAAGCTCTGGGACCTCTTTAAAAATAATCATTTCCCCCTCCTTAAGTACAATTAGACAGCTATTGGTTACCACCAATATGTGAGTGCCACTTATGGTACCTTTATGGCTATCTTGCTATGCTGGTCATGCTGTGATCCACAGGGATTGTAGCTGGGTGGGGATATCAGTTGCTTCCCTCCCTTGGCAAACTGCATAATATTTTCTGGAACCATAGATGGTAGACTGGAGGAAGGAGGCTTTCAGGTTAGATCCAGCTTGAATAATTTGAGTCCTGTGTCCTGAAAATGCTGTGTCTTCAGAAACAGGGCTTACCTTCACTCCCTGATAGACAGCCACAGGCACCTGCTGTAGTCGCTACTGTTAGGGAGTCACTTAGACTATCTGCCTTGACATGGGAGGGAGAAAATGTTGTCCCGCCCCTAGAAAAAGAACTTCAGGCAACTAATGACTTCTGAGAGAGGAAGAATTAACCTTTCCCAGGGACGAGCCTCCTCTTTGGTTATTGTGCTATCTAGTTTTATGCCAACTTGGCACAGTTAGAATCCTTGGAGAGGAAGGAGCCTCAGTTTAAAAAAAAAATGCCTCCATAGGATCTGGCTGTAGGCAAGCCTGCGGGGCATTTTCTTAATTAATAATTGATCAGGGAAGATCCAGTTCATTGTGGCTGGGGTCACTCCTGAGCTGATGGTCCCGGGTTCTATAGGAAACCGGGCTAAACGGGTTATGGAAAGTAAGCCAATGAGCAGCACTCTCCGTGGCCTCCACATTAGTGCCTGCCTCCTTGCCTGGCCTGTTGGGGTCACCGTTCTGACTTCCTTTGGTGATGAGCAGTGATGTGGAATTGTAAACCAAATAAACTCTTTCCTTCCCAAGTTTGTTTTTTTTTTTTTTGGTTGTTGTTGTGGTGCTTATCACGGCAATAGAAACCCTGATGAGACAGTTATCCAACCCAAAGTGGTCAGCCCTCAAGCCACACAAACATAAGGAACGAAATGGATGCAACAGGTTATTTTTGCATATTTGTACACACACACGTAACTAACTATATGTAAAACATGTGTATTTCAATGGATATTCTGATCACTTGTTAGGTTGCAAAAAGGACCGTGAATGTTAGGCATATTATGATTGCACCACGTGAAAACTCCCGTTTCCAGTGTGTGCTTCATAGCTGACATTCTCTGCTCTACAACTTAGGTCACCAGCGTCTCCACCCAGTGTGCTGTGCTAACTAGCATTAAGGACATTTTAGCTGTATTTTGGGTTGGTCCCCTTACTGTTGTTTTGTTCCCCTTGATAACATTTAATACTCTCTAAATTCAGGAATGTTTTAGGTACCTTTCAATATGTCGTACATACAAAGTTTGGATGTGATATCTGTTCCCCTTACTCCTCCTTCAAAAGCTTTACTGATTGACGTGTAATGTGGCAATTTTTTTCTGGTTGGGTTTGTGGGTAATTAATTCTCTTCCTAAATATGTATTTTATATGATGCCAAGAGTTTTCACTAGTCCAATGCTTAACACTTGTATATAATTGTCTTCCTCATTTCTTCCAATTTTTTTTCACCAGACTGGGGTAAACATTTATCACACAAATAAGTGTGCTATTACAGTTTTACTAAATGAACACGAGGGACAATGAGACTTATTCATAGATGTCCCCAGGCCTCTCTACAGTTTTCTACTTCTAAGGATCCTGGGTTTTCATGTCTGTGTTTGTGGTTGTCTCATCCCTGAACACAAATTTTTTTTCAGGAACAATGTACAAGACTCTTTTTTTGTCAAAGTGGAGGGATTGGTTACATAGGCCATGATTAGCAGCAATTAAGCCAGAGAAAGTGAGTCCAGCAAATAGGGAGACATGCTTTATGAGGCAGGAGAACTCAAAATTGGAATCCCAGTGAAAGCAAACTTTATGTGGAAAGTAGACGTTAGTAGGTATGTGAATGGCTCTAGTAATAGCTTGTATTTGATAGAAAACATTCAGGCTTTGTGCCTTCAGTACAGAATACTAAATCACTTGGTCACACATTTTATTATCTTCACATTCTAAGAGTCATAGCATTAGAAATTTAAATAGTCAAGAAAGTTATATATTTTGAGCTTATTGTCTTTCTGGAAACATTAAGTGTCAGAGGGCCTTGTATATGCTTGATGTTTCTGACATCAGTTCGTTTCATAGATTAAACAAGAAATTTTAAGGCACTGTCTTAGTTAGCTTTAATTGTCAACTGGACACTCACAGTTAGCTTTAGTTGTCAACAGCCTAGAGTTGCCGGAGAGGAAAGCCACAACTGAGGAATTGCCCAGATCAGATTGGACTGTGGCCATGTCTGTGTGAGATTGTCTTGATTACTTATTGATATAGAAGGGCCCAGCCCACTGTGGGCAGCACCATCCCTACGCACGTGATCCTGGGTGGTATAAGAAAGCCAGTTAATGAACCAGAAAGTGTAAGTTCCTCCATGGTTTCTGCTTCATGTGCCCCCCTGCCTTGAGTTCCTGCCCTAAATCTTTCCTCCGTGATGGACAGTGACCTGGAAGTGTATGATGAAATAAACTCTTTTCTCCCTTAAGTAGCTTCTGGCCAGAATCCTTTATCACAGCAATAGATTGAAAGTAGAATAAGTATGTTATTTTATTTTCACAGATACCTGATGGGTTTCATGCTTGCCTTAGTCACTGTCCATTGCTGTCAAGAGGCACCACAACCAAGGCAACCTTTTTAATAGAGAGCATTTAACTGAGGGCTTGCAGACAGTTTCATAGGTTTAGTCCATTATCACCATGTCAGAGAGCATGGCAGCACGCATGAGACATGGTGCCAGGGCAGAAACTGGGAGTGCTATATCCTGATCCACAGGCAGCAGGAAGGAAGAGAGACTGGGCCTGGCATGGGCCTTTGAAACCTCAAAGCCTGTTCTCGGTGACACACTTCCTTCACCAAGTCCACACCCCCTAATCCTTCTGATCATGTCAAACAGTTCTACTCTGGTGACTAGTCACTCAAATACATGAGCTTATGGGGCCATTCTTGTTCAAGTTACCGCAGTGCTGTTTTATTTTATTCTCATTTAATCCAAACGTGTGTATAAAGCGTAATAATTATGAAGTCTTTTTATGTTGACAACTTCTGTTTTTATTTAAAATGTATTGTTTATATACTGATCATTTTTGTTACATTTGTCAAATACCAACTTTTCAATTTTTTCTAACTTGTATAATATTTTAGTTTTCTTACTTAGATTGTGCTGCTATTTTATTTTCTTCCAGTTTTTGTGTGTGTTTTTTAAAAGTAACACTCAGCAGCTCAAACACTGAGTTCCCACGAGAATGTTACATGTAACTCGACTGAATGCAGCTGAGCCTTCATTTAATCTAACAGTCTATGAGAAGTAACCTGGACTTGACCCCTGCCTGACTGTGTAGCTTTTGGCTAATCTTCTGTGAAAAGTCTACCCTGAAAGCAACGCACTGGTGTTACGGTGATCCGTCTGTGTGAGAAACCTTACTAAACAGTTTGGCTTTGACTTTCTATGTTGCCTGCATATTGAGAGCACTTGGGAGCTGGGAGACGATTTGACTCCGAGTGTTATGCTTCTCTACACATCCTCACACATACACAAGCGTGTACACAGAATCACATGCGTAAATCTGTGCCACACGTATCTGTTTACACGCTACCCAGGGTGACATTTGATCAACATAGCACTAACCATGGGGAGAAAGGAATTATCAACAAGTTGAATTTGTATGATTAATTATTCACTTGACCCGTAAAAATTAAACATCACACATCATAACTATACATAATAAATTTAAAGTTCCTTATGGAATAGTCCATTAAATAACTAGAAGAAAATATAGTACCTTTATGACCTATAAAGGAAACATTTCATAAAACCGAAGTCATAATTTTAAAAGGTATGATTAGACATTTCACAACAAAATTTTATAAAATTTGTGCATAGAATTTGGTTAACATTAAAATGTAAATGGAGGTAGAAAAATGTGTACATGTTATAAAGTAGAGAGAATAATAGGAGAAATTCTCCTGTCATTGCTGTTGCCGTCCTGAGCTCTGAGTGTCATTTCTCAGCTTGCTGGAAGGCTGTTACTGGATCGAGATCAAATCCTAACTTGTGTATCTCTTTCCCGACCGCCTCCTTCCCTGAGATGAGCTGTGTCCTATAGTCTGACCTGTAGGTCAGTTTTTGGGGCATCAAACGTATTTCCTCTACTTGTAAATTTCTCTGAGAAAGTATCCACAGCATCCAGTGTGCTCAGCTCTCCAGGCTGCAGGAGGGTGGTTCCTGTTTTCTTACAGGAGAGATTCAAGGTGGAGCTGACAGGCAGCTCGGGATAAACTGCAATGGGCTCTCTTTCTTCTCCCACTTACGGCAGTCTTGAACTGAGCAGAGTTCTGAAGACTGAAAGAGACGCAGAAGGGAATGTTTTCAGTTCAGAGTGGGCGACGGTGACTGGAAATAGTACATGTGAAATGAAGGAGGAGACGACCCCGGCACATTTGTACTTCATTGCCAAAGCTAAGTTGACAGCCGTGTTCTGTGCCTGTGACTGTGTTGTGTTCAGCAAACACGAGAGCAGGCTTTCCCCTCTGTCAACAGTGCTTCAGTGGAACAATCTGTGGCCTCTGTAGAAAATAATTATAGATTTTTAAACCATCTTTCTAAATTTAAGATTTTAATAAAACCCAAGCTAATTAGGCAAAGGGTTACTGGGATATTTTCAGAATTAAAAAATATCGCTATCTTTCTCAGAGAGCCTTGTTGCCAGCCTATCAGTCTGTGTTCATGTTTAAACTGAAGGGTTCCTGCTGTGTTGTTCTATCTCTGGTGTGGTTACTATGGGGTGAAATAACACACTGAATTTTTTTGAGCACTTTACCTGAATTAACATTTTTGAAGCACAGACAATACAAGGCATTTCATTCCATTTCTATGGTCTAGAATCTATATCGAGGTGAACACAGAGGAGAAAGAGCAGTGACCTAAAAATGATTCATTATTTCTAAAGCATGTAGAGACTTCCTAACCTGTCATTCATAACAGTGTATCAGCAGAGGAAGGAGAGAGGTTTAGACTTCCTGTCCAAATTAATTAAGGAGTTGATAAACGTGCACTGATAAAAAGTTACTCATTATGAACTTGTAAGTCCTGTGTTCCATGTGTCGTAATTAAGGTCACCAATGTGTTTCAGAATAATTTATTCTCATATTTAATCTAGCCTAGAAGTTAATACTTTTTTTTCCGCTCCTTCCATCTATCAAGAGTGACCTGGTAATCCTCAGAGAAATCACTAACTGGATCTTGCACATTATTTGGTCTTATATATGTTGAGGTTTTGAGTGGCTAGTCTTTCCAGTGCATCAGTGTGATCAGCATTAAACATTAGCATCATACCATACGTGTGTGCAGAGGTGCACAGTCAATTCTTTAGCATCATACCATACATGTGTGCGGAGGCACACACAGCCAATTCTTTAGCATCATATCATACATGTGTGTGGGGGCACACACAGTCAATTCTTTAGTATCATATCATACATGTGTGCAGAGGTGCACAGTCAATTCTTTAGCATCATACCATACATGTGTGCGGAGGCACACACAGCCAATTCTTTAGCATCATACCATACATGTGTGCGGAGGCACACACAGTCAATTCTTTAGCATCATATCATACATGTGTGCGGGGGCACACACAGCCAATTCTTTAGCATCATACCATACATGTGTGCGGGGGTGCACAGTCAGTTCTTTAGCATCATATCATACATGTGTGCGGGAGCACACACAGTCAATTCTTTAGCATCATATCATACGTGTGTGCAGAGGCGCACAGTCAGTTCTTTAGCATCATACCATACGTGTGTGCGGGGGTGCACAGTCAGTTCTTTAGCATCATATCATACGTGTGTGCGGGGGCGCACAGTCAGTTCTTTAGCATCATACCATACGTGTGTGCGGAGGCGCACAGTCAATTCTTTAGCATCATACCATACGTGTGTGCGGAGGCGCACAGTCAGTTCTTTAGCATCATATCATACATGTGTGCGGAGGCGCACAGTCAGTTCTTTATATCATACGTGTGTGCTGAGGCGCACAGTCAATTCTTTAGCATCATACCATACATGTGTGCGGAAGCGCACAGTCAATTCTTTAGCATCATACCATACATGTGTGTGCGGGGGCGCACAGTCAATTCTTTAGCATCATACCATACGTGTGTGCAGAGGCGCACAGTCAATTCTACACGACCACATTTGTTCTCTAGCATTCATTGTAATCTCTATACATTAAAGAACATTTTAGGAACGCCAAGGAAGAACTACCTTTTAAGCAGATTTTAAACATGCAGCACAGTATTTTGCTGTGGTCACATTTCCATAAAGATCTCAGGACTTGCGAGTCCGTAGGACACATTTCCCTCGCAAGCCCCGTTCTGCTCTTTCAGTCTGAGTTTAACTGTCTATTTTTGTTTGCTATTCATTTCCTTTTTTACAATTCACAGACAAAATAATGATTTATCATGATATTTCCATGCAAAAATGCTATTGTACCTCCATCCTATCCACCCCATCACCCGCCTTTGTCCCTTCCCCTCAACTGTTCTCTTTCCATCCAAACTGTCCTCATTTTCTGTCACATAATATGAAATATATAAATATGTGTTAAATATATAAATATGCTCAGGTATGTAAATATATGAAATGTGTAAGTATACATATAGAATATAAAATATGTGAAAAGAACAATGAACTAGAAATAATACAGTACTTCAAGCAGTTAGGGTACTAAAGTAGGTTCTAATCTGTCACTTCATAACAGTATATCAGCAAAGGAAAAAATAGAAGGGGTTTAGATGTCCTGTCCAAATTACACATAAATTATCTATTTAATACATAAAATATATATGTACATGTGCATACATATGTACACACGTTTCCTTTACATGTCTAACATGCACATATGACATGACCTTTTCAGGAATTTGCATGCCATTCTTGTCCAGGATCATGGCACACATCTGTGCATCAGGCCAGCTGTGATGCATCCAAAGCCAGCGCCTGATCTTAACCATCTTTATTGCCTAACACATGTATAAGTGTAGTATTTACACTTCTGTGACTGCTCGATTCACTTGCCACAGTACCACTGAGGCTGCTGCGGGTAATATGTCTCATGAACACCAGACTGCTAATATGCTTTTAGATCTTAATTTTAATTCTTTTGGCTAAATCCCCCAAAGGAGAGCAGCTGGACCATGTGGCAGTTTGCCTTTGAAGTTATCAAAAAAGTTGCCGACTGCTTTTCATAGAGGCTGAACCGTATTACGTTCCCAACAAAAGCATGTAAGAATTGCAGGTTCTTCGTGATCTTGATCACAATCGCCTGATAACCTTTAGCATCGTTTCTGTCCCTTTAGCCATCTGTATGTCTTCTTTAGAGAAATGATTCTTCCACTCTTCTGTCTACTTTTTGGTGGGAGCAAGGTGATTGCTACTTTATTTTCTGAGAAATTCTGGAAAAATTTATATTTTGATTTTGTTTGTTTCTTTGAGATAGAGTCTTGTCACATAGCCACACCTTGCCTGGAACTTGCTACGCAGCCTGAAGTCTTGATCTTCCCTGTGCATTCTGCCGAGAGCTGGGACTGTAGACAGGTGCCATTCTCTAGGCTAGCCTGTGGGTGTTCATCTTGGCTGTGAGAGAGAAGTGAATATGAAGTCATCTTTGTGACTAGGCAGAGTTGCTGCTTCCTCAGAAAGGATGCATATCCCCAGCAGAGAAAGCTGGAAAATGCTATTATAGAATATAACCATTTCTAGCCCCCTGTTTACATTTTTGGATTCCAGTTTCATAGATTTCATGCTACAAACTAACAAATTCCTCTCCCCCCACCCAGAACTCTGAGTATAACGCCTCACTCCTTTCTCCCCCAAAAGTATCTGAAAATTCAGCTTCTGGTCTCCTGGTACTCACTAGTCTCTTACTGTTCACCTTTTACATGACAAAGAATTGTTCTCTTGTTGCTTTCAAATTTACTGGCTTGGCCATTTAAACGTAGTGTGCCATGGATTTATTTGTATAAATTTTTTAATCCTGTAGGCCTCCTGAATTTAGATGTCCATTCCTTCTCCAGGCTGGGGATGCTTTAGCTGACTGCCCCATTGCAGTTTATAATGCTGTGCTCAGGGGGAGAGATTATAGTGTGGCTGGTTCTTTCCTTCCTACTGGTGATGGTGTGATTGAAGTCCAACTTCCCAGCACGCTGAAGCCTTTCTCCTACTTTCTGCATTTTCCCAGGGTAAACTGATGTATCTCTGTGGTGGGAGGATCCAGGCTTTCCTGTTGTACCCTTGTCTGATGTCACATTTAAAAAAAAATCCCAAAGCAGATCAGATAGAATGATAAATAGTGAGAGCTTTATGTAAGAACTGGAGAGGAAATGTGTAGCAAAGACAGATGTAGGTAAAAAAAAAAATGTTTGCTGGACATGACTTGGTGTTAGAAATTTTGTATGCCTGGAACTCAAGATGAGCATAACTCTGTCATCAGGTTCGGATTTTAAGAAGCTTATCTTTCATAATCTTAGTCTAGTCAAGCTTATAGATTTTAAGAGAGAGTGAGACAGACAGAGACAGAAGAGAGAGAGGAGAGAGAGAGAAAAACAGAGAGAGAGGAGAGAGAAGAAAAAGACGGAGGGGGGAGGAAAATGTGTGTGTGTGGTGTATGTACTTGCTAGTGTGAGTATGTGCACATATGTGCGCAGGACCATGCGTTGATGTTAGGTGTCTCTCCGCAGTCACTCCCCGCTATGGGACAATGTGTCTCGCTGAACCTGGAGTCTACAGATTGAGCTGGATGCCCGGCCAGCCCATCTGTTCTGCTTCCCTCAGTGCTGCTGCTGCAGGCTGTGCTGTCACACCCAACTTCTTTATGTGGGCTCGGGGGACCTGACCTCAGCTCTCCTTGTTTGGACAGCAAGCATGCTGCCTACTAAGCCATCTCTCCAGTCTGTAAAGACATTTCGGTTGTTGTTTTAAGTAATATATTCACAAACATAACATTTTTATTACTTTTTACTTCCCAAGATTGACTTTTAAATTTTTCTTCTTCTTATTTGTCTTTTTGCTTTGGGATATGAAAACTTGTGACAATTACCTGCTTCCGCTGAGATGATGCCTATCTCACGGTAGTATAAATTCAGTTTAGTGACATTTAAAAGAAATCAAGGAATCAGGAGCCTGGTGTTTCTTGTTTATTTGTAGGTATCACAGTTGGTCCTGAGGAAATATGAATCACATTTGTCCTTTGCAGGTGTGACTCCAGAAAATAATTATTTTTAATTAACAGATCTTCATAATTTACACTTGGAAAAGATTATGAACTCTAAGCAAGACAAGCTCCACTCGCCTCCTTAGTTATTCACGAACAGTTTGCTGCCCGACGTGGCGCCCTATTCCAGCCAAGTGTCACATTCTAATAAAAGAATCTGCTGACTTTTAGTCTTTGGCATTCAATATTACCTGCAAAAATGATGAGCATATTTGTAATAAAAGTTCTCTAGGTTTTTTTGTCGCATACACTTGCTTGTGTAGTAGTAATCAAATGTGATTATATATGCCAGGTAACTTTGATATTACTTATATGCAAATGTATTACATATTTATGTCTAATGTTGTTTTTATAGTTTGGTAATATTCTGAAGAGTGACTTAGAATTCCCATTCATTACATTATGCAACCTGCATTTTCACACTCTTGTCTGTCTCCATTGTATCTCCTCTAGAGTTTGGGAGTCCTCGAGGATACCCCAACTGTTGACAGCAGCAGCAAGCTTGAGAGGTCTCACAATCCTTTGACACCCACTGTGATCCTAGGGGTCCCCGAGACAACTCTTGTATTTGGTATTTTGTCAAAGGACTCACAAAATTTACAAAACCACTTACTCTTCATTGTGAGTTATTAAAATCAGCCAACAGGAAAAGGTGCATGAAGCAGTGTCAGGGAGTGAGCCACGCACTTCCATCCCCACTGTCTTCTGCCCGTGGGGCTGAATGGGTGGCACTTTCTTCAGTAATGACGAGTGACAATGTACTCAGGGTATAATCAGCTATAGGAAGTCTCCCATGATTTATTATTCATGCTTTCTATCGTGACTCTTATACAGGTGGCTTGCCCTAATTTCTGGCGTTTCCAGAGGTTGCACTGATTTTGTGTGGCTCATCTACCAATGAGAAATCACATTTTCAAATCACAGATTACCTATCCTAAGTAAACATAGACATTCGAAAAACATTTGTTTATTTATTTATTATTTATTTACTTTTTAGTGTGTGTGTGTGCATGAATGTGTATGCCATTGGCTGCCGTGTTGTTTCTCTCCTTCCATCATCTGAGTCCCTGGCAGGGCTCCAAATCACCGCATCTGGCTTTACCCACTGAGCCATCGCAATGGCTCCTCCAAGTAAGAAAGCATTTGCTTTTAACCAGAAACTTTTTTCTTCTATTCCTCTAAACCTGTAAGCTGCCTTTGGACCCAAAGCCTTTGCATTCTCTGTCCCCCGCTGGACACACGTTTTCTGGAGCTCTTTGGACAGTTCACGTTTCATCGCCTCTTCACGGCCTTTTTTCCCTCCTAGTGATTGTCATAGTATCCTCCGTGGCCCTCGAGCACCACTAAGAACTGATGCTGCTTTGTTTACCTCCTCGTATCTGCTTTCCCATAAATGATGCGTCCCAAAGGCTTCGATGCAATTTTCACTGGTGTAGTGACAGTGGCGGTGGCTGGCGGAAAGCATGTGTTCTGCATTTGTTGACATATGGTTTATGGTGCGTCTTATCCGGGCATTAGTTTTCTGGCGCTGGTCTTGTCAGCGGTATTCTTTGTAGCATTTAGCAAAGGCGGGGCTTTGGCCTACGCCACACGTTTGAGTGACCTTGCAGCCACACGTTTGATTTCACAATGTAGAATTGTAAACGCTGGACTCACACTCACTCGTACAAGGACAAGCGTTTGTATTCCGCATTTGCTGTTTGTAGTCTATGTATCCAGAGTGGCAATCAAGGGCTACAATGAGGCTAGCCACCAAGACAGGACATTGTAGAAGAGAACATCTCATACTGGCTTCCAAACGCTGCGAATTCTTAATAAAGTCTAAGGGCTCATAGTTTGGTTCCATTTTTCTCCCCTCCCCTGGGGCACTGCCTGCTCAGAAGCACATGCAGACACTGTGTCCCTCTGTGTAGTTAAAGGGACACTTTGATAGGTGCCAAAGAGTCACCGACCGCCGAACAGAAGACCACCTTGTGCTGCGGCCTGGTCTCTGGACTGAGTTTTGCAGCGGGAAATGTGTAGATGCGCAGACGGGGGGCTTGCTGTGGCAGCTGCAGCACAGGCCGTCCGTTTCCAGAAGGCTTTTGCTGTCACTACCTGTCATGTGGTAGGTGTCGTAGATTCCTTTCGCTGATACTACTTATCAGTAGTACTCCAGTAGAGCGTAGGCAGCTTACTTCTGAAACATTGTAACGAGTTTTCAAAAGAGTTTTGAGTTTGAGAATATAGTTATCAGAATGCATTTTGTAGATTTGTTAGTTTTTGAGCTTGTGGGCTATAAAACCAAATTGTATCCAGTCTGACATGAGCTACTGTAGTCTTATAAAATATTTTACTTCAATTAATAATTTAAATGTGTGAAGAAAGTGGTCTGTACATATTTTAATCAACCATTTTTTTTAAGGTCAAGAGGTTGGGAGATAGGCACATCACCATAAAGAGAGACTTTGAGAGACTCAGGCAGGAGGGTCAAAAGATTGAGGTCAAGAAATAGAAGGTAGAGGGCCATATACAGACAAGCTCTATTAGAATATCCAGGTTATAAACTGTGGGATATTGAATAACATTTATCAGAAGAGATGGCTGATAGCTGAAAATCAGCGGTTTAATTGCAAAATAAATAACAATATACAACAGAATATAATAATATGTACTATAATATAATAAATAATAGTAGCAAAATAAAATGGGAAACTAAATTAGAGCAGGAGAAAATCCAGAGTCTATTCCTGATGGGCCAGTGAGTATGGGAGCTCTTCCCTCCTAGGGAGCAGGATTGCAGTACCAGAGAGTAGGAGCCATGACAGAGAACTTCAGACAATGTGCAGGACATGTTCATTAACAGACATTTTGAAGATCAGAGAAAGAGGAAGAAGGAGACAGAGGTTGTCCACTGTACCGGCAGAGGGAGGAGAGGCACCAGGAAGAACACTTCACTGGAGCAAAGATAAGTCATTTCAGTAAAGACCCTGCTTCAGGAGGCAGCTTGATCGCCTTGGACCCTCTGTGGATCACAACCAGGAAAACCCAGAGCAAAGGTAGACAGCGAAATCTGGCCAATAGAATCCTTCTAGATTATAGAGAAGAAACTTGGAATCAGAACCATGTAGTTAGTATTCAGTGAGATGGAAGCCTGGTTAGAACTAGAGTCTGCAAGGGAATTGAGACACAGTTTCCAGTCACATATGGTAGCCATTGGGAAGGAGCGCCCAGGGGAGGGATCAGTATTCTCATCCTACCCTGTAAAGAACCTCTTAATGATGGGCACATCTGGCATCTGGGATCTGAGCTCCCACAAGTGTGACTGGCATCTGGGAATCCAGGAAGGAACACTGAGAATCTGGATACCAAGCAGCCAAGAAACTATCTTCAGACTCTGCACCCACATTCCCCTCTCTCCCCTTCTCTCTTATCCTACTTTATTTAGTGCCAGTGTCACGTTACCAGGACGCTGATCTTTTTTATTTTCTCTCATTTCTCTTTTCTATTCCTTTTATTAATTACTATGAAGAATAATTTTGATAGAACATATTTCCAAAGAACATAGGATGGCTTGGTATGGGGATTATCCATGTCTCATGCCTGTGAAGGCTGGGATTGTTTTAGGTTTTCAGATTGTGTTTTTACGTCACCTCCTTTTGCCCTACTATTAGTCTGAGACGCCTTTACTCACCCCTTGTCCCACCCGTTTTTAGGCAGAGACTCCTCTCTCCACCCTTCCATGTCCCACCCGTCCCTGTCCCCATCTGGTTGTGAATCAGCTTCGATGGCAGAACCACCTATTGCCCTGTCTCCACTTCTGTTTATTTTCCCCCTTTCCATGTTTCTCTACCATCCCAGCACTAACCACTAGTTTTATTCTGTTTTCCCTCCGCCCACACACAGAAATTAATGCTTCAGCGTGCACAGTACTACACATGTCTCCTACTTTCTAAAATGATTTGAGTTAAAGGGGTGATCATTTTTTAAGTGATGGTCACTATTTCACAGTGGAATATAGAAACTATTCTAGTCTCCTGTGAACACTGGATATTGATCCCATTGCTGAGGATCTAACTAGTGAATTAGAGCCTAGTTTAGCAAAGAAAAATGAAAACCTAATTCTACTGTCCAAGAGGGACCAAGTTCCTCATAATCATTTTGAACATTGCAAACACTTCCACTGGGTGAATGAGGGTGATTTAAAAAATCTATCAGTAACCCAGCTCCATATGTGAAAGTACCAATTGACAAATACAAGAAACATGAACAACCAAAGCAGCGCTACTCCTCCAGGACTCACAGGAGTGCCCGCCAATGGCCGCGGACGAGTTGATGTGCCAGGCAGGAGCGCAAAACAATAATTTTAAATTTGTTCAAATAAATCTAAGAAACCACAAATACATCCTTGAATGAATTCCAAGAGAATATAAACAACAGAATGAAACGGAAAAAGTGGATATGAAAGAAGAATTCAATAGCGATATAGAAATATTGATAAAAATCAGTATGAACAGTTGGAAATAAAAAGTGCAGGATGTTGAATAAAAAGCATTGCAGAAAGCTCCTGCAGAAAATGGACCAAGGGGTCCAGGGCTAGAATATAAGAGAGATGAAATTGCAGTACTCACAATGACAAATTTAGATTAGTAGGAAAGTACACATGGACCGCATGAGATGTGCAGGACACTACGATAAAACACCTATGAATAGTGAGCATAGAAAAAGGAGAAGACTTTCACATAAAAGGCATAGAAAGCATTTTAAATAAAAGCCGTAAGAGTAAATTCTTAAAGTCTATGCAAGGAGATACACACCCAGGTACAATAGGTGCTTAGATCCCAACCAGACAGCACAAGAGAAGAAACTGTCTGTGGCGTATCACAGTTAGAGCACTAAATACACACGACGGAAAAGTGTGTTGACAGTTGCAAGAGAAGAACCAGATCACAAGCAAAGGCAAGTCCATCAGAATAGCAGGATTTCTTAACAGGAACTTCAAAAGCTAGGAGGACTTAGAACACTGTATTTCAGTCTCTGAAGGACAAGAAATACCAACCTAGACTACTCTGTTCAGCGAAGCTGTCATAACTGAAGGATGGCGACAAGCTTTCATAGTAAAAACAAACAAGGGATCTGTGAACTAAGCCAGTTTTACAGAAGTCATTGAAGAAATCCTTTGGACTAGAAAAAATAAGCACACTGTGTGGCAATAGGAAAGCGAAAACCATTTTAGAAGCGTGAAAGAGTTAATATATGGCAAACAGAAAACGGCAATCCCTAAAAATCAACAAGATGACAAGAATTAGTGCATACTCTTCTAACTCTAAATGTCAGTGATCTCAGCTCCTCAGTTAAAAGTCAGACTAGCAGGTTGGATCGAAAACAACAATGGAAGGCAGAGTCTATCTACCTGTTTCTTCCGAGGAAGGCACCTTGCCCTTAAAGCCATTCAAACTCACGGTGAAAGGATGGGGAAAGACACTGCAAACGAACGGAACAAGGAAGCAAGCATGTGCCACTCAGAAACCTACATAAGGAATCGAACAAGTCAATAAATAACACTGAGTGAATAGATTAATAAAAAGGAACAGACAAGTCTGAAAAGAAGTATAGATAAAGAATAATGTTCAACCATCAAAGAGATGCAGAGTCAAGCTTCGCTGGAGTTCCCTCGCACAATCAGAAGGGTAGTCATTAGGACAACAAATGCTGAAAAAGAGTCTTTATAGGCTACCGGTGGGACTGTAAATACTCCAGTCACAAAGGAAATTGGTGTAGAGGTTCTCCTCAAACTAAAAATAGACTTTGCACATGACCCAGTTGAACTACTCTTGGGTGTTTACTAGAAACACAAGTGTGTAGCAGGTTGTTGCTGTGCTTGTTTACCCTCTGCTCAGAAAAGAAAAAGGAAAGAGAGGAAGAAAGGAAGACATATTTACCCCTACTCCTCTTGTTGGCGGGCTGAACCTGGGAGAGCAGGAGCTGATAGTGTGCTGGATTAACCTCTCAACACAATATCCCCAAACCTAATTCCCTTCCCCACTCTCTGGGCCTCAAACAGGACATAATCTGAGCAAAGTTCCCAGAAGTCTAAGCTGCACACAATCACAAGGACAAGCTGCACGTGGCAAAATTATGTTTTACACAGTGACATGTAAACAAATCATAGCCTGTAGCTGACATGATGTTGTGCCCCATGTTGCAGGTGCCATTTGTAATAATACACCTATGGTGTGGCCCATCAAGAAAGACATGGAGGCATATTTCATACATGCAACCCTGCCAGACCTCAGCAGAGGGAACCACTATCATGGCAAGAACCACCCTGGACTGTGGAACCTCTAGTGTCTGAGCTCAGGTGTTTTCATTGATTCAGAATTCCTTAAGTGCTCTATTGATAGCACATGCAGATTCTGAGTAATCAAACATCCCCCACAGAAATCTAACACCTACAGACAATATAAAATGCCAAGACCTAGGCAGCCCCAACAGTGCACAGAACAATTATTTTATACATAACTAATAATATACTTCCACAGCAATAGCCACTGGTAATGAATAGTCTAAATCAAACTCACTCTCATCCACTACCTCCGGGATGGGCACAAATTCCAAATATTCCATATTCCAAAAATCATTCTGTGTTTTTAGGGAAATCATGACCACAAAACGTCTTCAAAACATCTGGCTACACAAGTGATCATGTATGCACCATACGGGCACATCTGTGCTCATCGCAACACTGCCCATAGTAGGTGGTAAGTTACACAGCCAATCTAGATGTTCATCAGCAGAGGAATGGATGAAGAAAAAGTGATATAGAAAGCATGGAAAGCTTTTCACCATAAATGTTGTTTTTAGAAAAATGGGTGCAACTGTTGATGGTTATATTAAATGAGTTAAGTCGCTCTGAGAAAGTCAAATATTCCATGTGCCTTCTCATTTGTTGTTCCTAGATTTTATATAGACTCATAACAATCACATAATCACAATATCACATAGATGATATGAAATGAGATGTAAAACTGGGTAGACAGTATGGGGGGAATATGCTCCAAGTTTATTATATACTTGTGCAAAAATACCCTTCTGTAGCCCAGAAATACACACGGTAGATATATAGCAATGAAATACAAACAGACCCTAAAACAAATTTTTAAAAAAGGATTCAGATATTCCACTTCTATGTCACAATGTTTGGATCTGGGATGTACCCTAAAGGCTGTGTTGTGAAGCTCAGTCCTCAGCCTGCACAGTACTGGGATGTTGAATCCGTTAGGACATTGCATCTAGCAGAAGGGAGCTAGGGGTTTGCCCTTTAGTCGCCTGTCAGGACAGCAGTCCTTTCCCGCATCTCTCTCTGCCTTGCTGCTTCCTGGCTGCTGTATGGTAAGCAGCTGTGCTCCAGGATGCTTCTCTTGCAATGAAGTTCTGCCTCGCTATAGACCAAAGCGCAGCAGGCTAATTGTGAGCCAAAACATTTTCCTCCTTAATAAAAACAGTTTTAGGTTACGCTGGGTGACTCGGTGAAACTTCTCCCAGAGTTTAGACCTGGCTATGGGTGCAGAATCACACAAAGAAACATGTGAGTTGTGGGGAGGGGTCTATAAGTAAATAAGATATGAGTCAAACTCAGGCATTTTGTCACATACCTGTAATTCCAACGATTGGGAGGCAGATTGTGCCATCAAGAGTTCAAGGCCAGCCTTGGTTATATAGTGTGTTCAAGGCCAATATGGGCTACATGAGAATCTGTCTCAAAAACAGATCAGAAAATCCAGGAAACAACTTAACAATTAAAACGAGTTCAAATTCTTCCCTTTTTTCCCCAGCTGCGGGGGATAGCTCAGTGGTCAATGGGTGCTCTGTCCTGAGACCAGAGTTCAGATCCTGCACTGGACAGCTCACAAATGACTGTTCAGCTTATAGAGGTCTGATACCTTTTTCTCCTCTTCACAGGCACATACATACACATACATACATGTGCAACATATGCATAAATAAAGCATCAGAATGCACACATGCACATATACATGCATAAATAAGAATAAAATAAATCCTATAAAACACTTTCTCATCTGAGACTTAGTTTGAAAAATAACTTAAAAATTCAAGATTGGGACAAATGAGATGCCTCAGTGGCACAGGCATTTGCCAGCAAACTTGATGAGTGTAATGCCTGGCACACACGGTGGAAGGAGAGAACTGATGCCCTCAAATTGTCCTCTGTCCTCTCCATGTCCTCACCATGGCATGCATATGCTTATGCACACATGCACAGCCACACACACACACACACACACACACACACACGAGCATGTGCATATACACACATACACACACGTGCACAAGCACATACACAAACACACACACGTGCACACACAATACACACACCCACACACGTGCACAGACACACACACGTGCACACACACACACGTGAGCATGTGCATATACACACATACACACACGTGCACAAGCACATAAACACACACGTGCACACACAATACACACACCCACACACGTGCACACACACACACACGTGCACACACACACACGTGCACAAGCACATAAACACACACACATGTGCACACACAATACACACACCCACGCATGTGCACACACACACGCATACACACACATGCGCACATGAACACACAATAAGTAAATTCAAAATGTAATACAAAATTTAAAAAGAAAAGTCAGAATTGCCCTTTACTTGTAAGGAAGCCCACTATTCTCTTTCCGTTGGCGTGCAAAGCAGTAATGCTCCCGCCTTTGTGTATTTCTTCCAGGCATATTTTAAGAAAAAGCATGTGCTACTGGAAGCCAGACTCCCCTTCTTCTTCCACATTTTCCCAAACGCTCTTCACCTCGTCTCACAAACTGACTCCCCCAAACAACAGTTTCGTGTTTCCAAGTGATTCCATTATTGCTTTTGTGTCCTGAGTGTAAATGTGCTCCTCTTTTAACCTCCTCACTCTTCACTCAAAGCAAATAATTTTTATCAGGTGCTCTGCCTGACGTCTAACGTTCATTTCCTCCTCTCCAGTCTCCTTCTGCGCATCACAGTAAGGACCTAAGGCATCTAACACGACTACTATGCTGGCTACCCAGCTTACTGATCGAATGGATATAACATTTTATGGAATGGACATAGAATTACTCCTTTGCTGAAACATCAGCCATTACATATGACACCAGTTACTGTTAGCTACTTTACAGCACCTATATTAATATGAACTCTCGTCTTCAGCCCAGTTTGAGATGCTCTTGATCATCTTCACTCCTCTCTCCTTATGCCTACATCCCTACAGGGAATCCTATTATTGCTTCAGCTACCCCAATTTTCTTTAGCATAGTTCCAGTTTTGTCCTCAAAAGCAGTGTGATTTAAAGCAACACCTTTAATCTTAGACAAACGGAGACAGTTCGCACCTGTCTCTCCTTATCCACTGTGCTGTGGTTAGGACGCTAAGTGCTAGGTATGTTAGGGTGGACAAAATGGTTCCTGTCTGTCTAGAACTTCTAGGTGGCATACACGATTCCTATATGATATACATGTAATTTTGTAAGTGCAAGGCAAGGAGCTAATCATGAGGACTCGTAGAGACTTTCTTAATAGAAAGCGAGCAGAAGAGTGTAGACGGGCTCTTGGATGGACTTGTGGTTAAATGAAAGGGACAGTTTACTTTAACCTTAGAAGAGAGAATTAAATATTTACTCGAGAACTCCAGTATTTGCCTTCATTTTCCCTGTTTGCTGCGTATTTGCAAGTGGGCTGGGAATGAGGGAGTGGTGATGATGGATGTATTCTAAAATGACATATTAAAATGACAGAGCCATGGTTGTCTGGCTCTTCAGTTCACACAGAGACAAATGACGCGCCATGGATTAGACATGGTGGCTTGGTTTGCAGTAATCAGGACTACAGAGGTAACCATCCAGACATAGTTGACATTCCAGTTTGTGCTGACTAAATATAATCATTTTCCCAAGACAGGGTCTCACTGTGTAGCCCTGGCTGTCCTGGAACTCACTCTGTAGACCAGGCTGGCCTCGAACTCACAGAGATCTGCCTGCCTCTGCCTCCCAGGTGCTGGGATGAAAGGCATGCACCACTATGCTCAGCTTTCAAAAATAATAATTATTCTTACCGAAGTTTTGGGGCTTTAAAACCTTCCAGCTCATATTTTGTGAAAACTTATTCATCTTTTTCTTCTGAAAATTTAAGTTTTTCACATAGGCTCAGTATTTTCATATTGTTCTTTGATTAAATTTAGTTTCTCTCCCCTCTGAGGACTGTATTATTATTTAACTATTCAAATTTATTTCTCCTGTCTCTGTCTGAATCAGAATTATCTATGCTAAGCATCACCAATTAGAAATATAGCATAGTTAGATAAAAAGAGTAATTGAAGAACAAATGAAATCATTTCACTCTTCCTAAGGATTATCTTGAGAATAGAGCTTAATATAGTTAAATTCCTAACTGTCTTGTGGCTTTTAGGTAGGGGAGTGTTCTAAATTTCAATTTGTCTACATTAACATTAATTGTTATCAATGTGAATACCTTTGAATTTGTCTTTTTCTCCACGCAACTATAAGATAGCGTACTCTCAGAGAATCATCGTCGTCATCATCATCTCCTCATCATTTTTGTAGGTGCGAAGGAGGTGTGGATTGGATACTATGGCATAGTGTATAACCTGGTGAAGATGTCATGGGAACTTGAGGGTGAGGAGGAGCAGGACGGACTTAGAAACGCCGTATGGCAAACTCTGCAAAAGGTGAAGGATTACGAGCGAGACCCACGCATCCAAAGCGCGCTAACACTGGCCCAGGTAAGTTCACAAACTTGTCTTCCAAATAGCGGGGATCATGTTTTTCAGTTCCCTGTGAAAGGGAGCTTTCTGCGCTCAGAGAGTGGGTGGTGACTCATCGTTGAGAAGACGGACGTTAGGGTTCCGAACTTGCCTATTTTTGTTTAACGACCAGAGTTGAGTACCAGATGACAGCGTAAAATGAGATACTTGAAACTTTTAGTATAAACAGAATTAAATAAACTTTTCAAACCCAGGCCCCAAACAAACAAACAAGCAAAACAACCCAAGCAAAGATGAATTTAATCAACAAATTGGCTATGGTGAAAAGTTTTAACAGATGTGTAGTAAGTACATTCCACTGAAGTTACTAAGCCATAGGTTTCTTCCCTCTCTTTTCAGAAAAAAAAAAAACGGAGAAGCTTAGTAATGTTTTAGGAGCATTACATGTACTTCTGACTGGAAGATTCCTTCTGGGCAGGGAGGTGTATCAGATGAATGTAGGCACTATTTTCTCCTAGGGGATGTCAGAGAGGTCAGCAGTGGTTAAGATTCAAACACGAGAGATAAGAGGTTTTCGGTGATCTAGACTTTACGAGTGTGAGGAACCCAGACACCTGTGCTTGCTCTTGACTGTAACCCCCCTCCCAGTTTGTGGAGAGAGACACAGGGGAGAAGCCTGAATCAGGGTGACACTGTCTGTCCCCTATTTACATGATTCTTTCCCTCTCAGCCCACTTTACAACTGCATTTTAAAATATTTAACAAATTCATGTTTTTTTTAAATTTGAAATAATTTTTTCATACACTGTATTGTGATAAGGGTTTTCTCTTTCTCACCTCCTTCCAGGTCCTCCCCAGCCTCCCCACCCATCCAACTCCATACTTTCTTTCTCCCTCTCTGTAGAAAACAGGCAAAAAGTAAAAACACACAAAAACCAAAACATATCATCATCATCATCATCATCATCATCATCATCATCATCACCACCACAACAATAATAAAAGAAAAAGTATAAGAAGTATCCCCCACAGCCCATAAAAACACAAAATCATTAGCTATAATATACAAGCAAAAGAGTAGCAAGGTAGAAAGTACCCAAGCAAAGCAACATAAGACAAAAAACTCCAAAAGTACCATTGAGTTCCTTTTGTGTTGGCCATTTACTGCTGGGCTTGGGCCTTGCTGTTAACTGTGGTTAGTACACTCCAAATAGTATGGGACTCCATTGAAAAAAACTAATTTCTCCTCTGCAAGTGGTTGTCAATTGGAAATAGCTTCTTGGATAGGGATGGATGGAAGCTCATGTCTACTCCCTACAGGGGCCCAATCTGGTGGGATTTGTGCAAGCCCTGTGCATGCTGCCACAATCTCTGAGTCCATATGTGTGTCAGTCCCATTGCATCTGGAAGACTGTGTTTCTTTGTGTCAGTCATCCCTCCGGCTCTTTCAATCTTCCTGCCTTCCTTTCTGCAGAGTTCACTGATCCATGGAAATAGGGATTTGATGAGGACATCACATTTAAGACTGAGTGTAGGAAAGTCTCCCATTCTCTTCACAGTGTCCCATCGTGGGTCTCTCTATTAGTTCCTGTATACCGCAGGAGGAAGCTTCTCTGATGACGGCTGAGCAAGGCGCTGATCCATGGGCATAGCAGAATGTCATCAGGAGCCATCTTATTGCCATGTTCTTTTAGCATGGTAATACTGTTTGTTTTTCTCCTAGGTGCACGGCCCATCTAGTCTTAGGTTCTTGGCCACCTGAGTAGTGTCAGGTATGGGTTCCATCTCATAGAGTGGGTCTTAATCCAGTCAGATACTGGTGGGTTACTTCCACAACATTTGTGCCATTATTGCCCTAGTGTATCTTGCAGGCATGTCACCAGTGTAGATTGTATGATTGTAGATTTGCATTAGTTTTTTTGAGACAGGGTTTCATTCATTCATTCATTCTGTAGACCAGGTTGGCTTCATACTCACAGATATCTGCATGCATTTGCCTCCTGAGAACTGGTATTAAAGGCATGCACCACCATTACCTAGTGATTGTAGGGTTTGTAACTGGGTTAGTGGTTACCTTTTTCTTCTGGTGGCATGCAGATGAACTTCCCAGTACCATGAATTCTAGTCAGTAGGAGGTCAAGGCTCTAGCTAAGCTTCTAGCTTGGCTTCTCCATGTTCACTGAGATGTGTAAGCATTGTCTGCAGTAACAGGTCCTTTCCATCAATTTGTGTTTATCAGCCTTGCCTTGGCAAAAGCCTGTGCTGTTTTGGGGTTTCCAGGAGACTCCTTTGGCCAACAACTAATTAGATGTTAATGTATTCCTTCCCACTGGAGGTTTGACCTATCATAACCCTATGATGAGGTCTTTGATCAATTTAGAGTTGAGTTTTGTGCACGGTGATAACTATGGATCTATTTGCATTCTGCTACATTCAGCCAACCAGTTTGACTGGCACCATTTGTTGATGATGCTGTTTTCTTTTTCAGCGTGTATTTTTAGTTTCCTTGGAAAAAACCAGGTATCCATAGGTGTGTGGGCTTACGTCTGAGTCTTCAGTTTGATTTATTTTTGGTCAGGAGACTTTTAATTACTGTTTCTATTTCCCTAGAGCTTATGGTTCTATTTCAAGTGCTTATGTGATTTTGCTTTGGGAAGTCATATCCATCAAGAAATTCATCCATTTCTTTTAGGTTTTCCAATTTGGTGAAGTAAGGTTTTTAAAGTATGTATTTCCTTGGTGTCAGTTGTTACGTTCCCCTTTTCATCTCTAAGTTCATTAGTTTGAATCTCTTTTCACTCTGCATTCAGGTAATTTGGATAATAGTTTATCAATCTTACTGATTTCCTCAAAGAACCAACTCTTTTACTCCACTTTGTATTTTTTTCTATTTTATTGATTTCAGCCCCCTGCGTTTGATTATTTTTTGCTGTTAATTCCTTTTGAGTGTTCTTTTCTTTCTTTCTTTCTTTCTTTCTTTTTGTTCTATAGCTTTCATGAGTGCGGTTAAGTTGTTAGTATAAGATCTCTCCGTTTTGTTTTTTTTTTAGTCCCTTAGTGCCGTGAACTTGCCGTTTAGAATTGCTTTCTTTGTGTCCCATAGGTTTAGGTATGTGATATTTTATTTTTATTTAATTTTAAAAAGCTTTAAATTTCCTTCTTAATTTTGATCTTGAACAATTTTTTATTCAGTAGTGAGCTGTTTAGTTTCCATAAGTTTTAAAGCTTTCTGTTGTTTCTGTTGTTGTTGATATCCAGCTTTAATCCATGGTGGTCAGACAGAATTCATGGTGGTATTTCAGTTTTCTTATATCTGTTGAGCCTTGCTTTATATCCAAGTATGTGGTCAATTTTGGAGAAAGTTCTCTGGGCTGATAAGAAGAAGGTATATTCCTTCATGTTCGGCTGGACTGTTCTGTGGATGTCTGCTAAGCACATTTGATTTATGATGCTATTAAGCTCCAGCGTTTCTCTGTTTTGTTTTTGTCTGGATGACCTGTCTGTTGAGCGAGTGGGGTACTGAGGTCACCCACTATCATTGTGTGAAGGTCACTATGTGATTTTAGTAGACTAGTTGTTTCTTTTGTGAACTTGGCTGCCCTTGTGCTTGTTGCATCAGTGTGTAGAACTGCAGTATTTTCTTGGTGGATTTTTTTCTTTGATGAGTGTGTAGTGTCCTTTCCTGTGTCTTCTGACTAGTTTTGATTTGAAGTATGTTTTGTTAGCTATTAAAATAACTCTGTCTGCTTGCTTCTTGTGTCCATTTGCTTTCAATACCATTTTTCATCCGTTTGCCAGAGGTGATATTTATTCTTGATGTTAAGGTGTGTTTCTTGGATGAAGCAGAAAGATCAATTCTGTTTTGTATTTTTTTTATAGGGGGGGGTTGAGTGTTAACAGTAAGCAATATTTGTTTATTCCTGTTATTTTGTTGTTACGGTATGGGGTTTCTCAATCTTTTTGATTTACTGGTCTGAGAATATTTATTCCTTGCCTCCTCCTCCTCCTCCTCCTCCTCCTCCTCCTCCTCTTCCTCCTCCTCCTCCTCCTTCTTCTTCGATGTGGTTGACTTCTACAGATTTAACTTTGCCTTCTAGTGTCTTTTGTAGAGCTGGATTTGTAGATAGATATTGCTTAAATTTGGTTTTACTGTGGAATGTTTGCTGGGTATAGTAGTCTGGACTGACCTCTGTGATTTCTTAAGAGATTTTAGAACATCTCTCGAGGTCTGTCTGATTTTTAGAGTCTCCATTTAGAATCGGGTGTTATGTCTGCCTTTATATGTTACTTGGTCTTTTTCTCTTGTAGCTTTTAATATTCTGATGTATGCATTTAGTGCTTTGATTATGTATTGTGGGGAATCTCTTTTATGGTCCTGTCTATTTGGTGTTCTGTATGTTTCATGTACATTACAAGGCATCTCTTCTTTATATGAGGGGAATTTCCTTTGCTTTTGCTGAAAATAATTATCTCTGTACATTTGGCCTTAGTTTCATGTCCTTCTCTACTACGTGCAGATTTGGTCTTCACAGTGTCTGAGGTTTTCTTCATGTTTTGTGCTTCAATTTGTTTCGATTCGACATTTTTTTGACCGCAGTATCCGTTTCTAGTGTCTGGCCTTCAGCGTCTTCCTCCCCTGCCGTGTACTCCTTTGGCGAGGCGTGCCTCTGAGGCTTTTGTTTGAATTCCTCAATTTTTAATTTTTCAGTTTTATCGCAGTTTGGGAGTTCGCTGATGATTCTATTTCTACTTTCATGTCTTGAACTGATTGCATTATTCCATTCAACTGTTTGTTTTTGTTTTGGTGCATGGCTGACACAGAGATGGAAGAAGATGGAAAGCCGTGGAGTCCACAGGGAATGGAGGTAGGGTGAGAGGAGAGGCACCTGCAAGCAGACTGCTACAGCACTGTGGATGAGACAGGAGAGACTTAATGAAGAACAGGAAGGGGAGGGGGATCTGGGTCCACGCAGAGGTTAGGCAGAACCCTCGAGAATGGAGGCAGAATACGTGGAGAGACACCCTCAAGCAGGCTAGTACATGGCTGGATGAGACTGGCAATTTCATTTTCAAATGGAAGGTATGCCTCTTGGCCCTCTAAGTTAATAATTTAACAGCTCACAGGGCTGTTGCAGGGACAAGCTTGCAGAGACACACTACTTCTGTAGCATTGTAATAACATACTAAAAACTCACGAAAGGAAACACATAAAATTATTTTTCACATCTATCTATCATCTATCTATCTATCTATCTATCTATCTATCTATCTATCTATATCTAGCATCTATCCATCGTGTGTGTGTGTGTGTGTGTGTTGCATGTGCAATGGCACATGTAAGCATGTTAGAGGACAACCTTCATGACCCAGTTTTTTCCTTCTAGCATGTGGGTCCTGACGATCATCAGTCTTGGCAGCAAGCCGCTTGACTCACGGAACCATGGTGCTATGCCAAAATAATTAAGCTGAATTAAATTTATTTACTTACTAACCATTCCATTGAAACAAAAATGCATTTTAATGTGGAGAGTTACATTTTGATACATGCGTATACATATTGTATAATGTGTAAGCCAACTTAAACATATCCGTTTAGATTTCCTCAGTTATCAATTCTTATAGTGAAATATTTAAGAATTCTTTCAACTCCTTGAAATAGAAAGTTGTTGTCATCTATGTTTTTTTTAATTATGTGGTTTACAATCAGAACGTCTTGCTTCCATAAGTATAACTTAGCGCCATTGCTCATTTCCTCCTTCTTCAATATCAGCTTGTTCTATCAATGCATCTCAATACACACATACATACATACAGGTATATATTGAGAGGTGTTAACTAACTTTAGTAAATGATTTAAAATAAGTTAATTTTAAATAATAATAGGAAAGATAAGACCACGTTTCTTTATTAAACAAACTTCATTTTTAAAATTGACAAATCATATTAAAATTATAAATCATTAAAAGTAACAAGTTTAATGATTAATACCTGAAAATCATTTGGTAGTTAGGTATGTCCTCTATTCTAGTTTGCTTTCTGTTTATGTGATAAACACCATGCCAAAAGCAACTTAAGGAAAAAAGGGTTTATTTTAGCTTACAATGCTGAGGTTATCACCCGTCACTGAAGGAAGTCAGGGCAGGAACTCAAGACAGAAACCTGGAGGCAGGAACTGAAGCAGAGGCCATGGAGGAGCACTGCTTACTGGTTTGCTCTCCATGGCTTTTCCAGCCTGCTACCTTATAAAACCAGGATGACTCGCTCAGGGCTGCTACTGCGCACCGGAGCCTGGGCCCTCCCTCATTAATAATTAATGAAGATAATGCCCTACAGGCGTGCCTTTTAGGCCAATTTGTGGAGGCAATTCATCAGTTAAGGTTCCCTCTTGCCAGGTGGCTATTTTGTGCTAACTTGACAAAAACTAAAGCACACAACTTGACAAAAGTATCGTGGAGTATCCCACTGCAAACACTAGTCGTTTGGGTGCTGGCAATATTGATATGGAAATGGAGGTAAACTATTTTTCCAATTAACTCAGCATTTAGGACAAGAGGATTGACAGTGAGCATATAATCCAGCATTAAAGTACGTCAAATAATGATGGCTGCTTTAGAGTAAAGGCACAGGAGAACTCCAGGCACACGACTTGCTTTCAGATGGGCGACAGGAGCATGAGGAAGCAACGCTTAGGGAAGAATTTTAAGCGATTTGCAAAAAATATAAAAAGATATTGAGAAAAATAGAGTAATAGACTACTCAGTTAAAATATATAAAACTGATTAATTCAGAAATGGTTCTTTGGGGTAAAGTAAAATAGACAGTTTGTAGATTTAGGTAACAATGGGAAAAAGAGAGAAATGTTCATTGCAGGTCAATGGAATAAAGTTCTAAAAAATGATTGTAAGACAATTATTAGGAGTCCATTTTACAAGTTTATGTTAATATGTTTGAAAATACAGAGTGTGGTGGTTGGTTTTAGGGTCAATTTGCCTCAAATCAGAATCACCCAAGTAGGCAGCCACACCCGAAGAGTTGTCCTGAATGACTATTAATGCTGCCCTTGGTTTTAAGTTCTCCTTGCTGAAGACACCATGAATGGTGGACACAGGACTCTGCGGGCCTGACCTAAAAACCTTCTATCCTGTGGGTAACTTTTACAGTCCTGGAAGGTGCTGTGCAGCCTGTCAAGGGGGGCGCAACCAATAGTCCTACCCAGCTGTGAAGCCTTTTGACCACAACAGCATGGCAAGATATCCTTAAGAGTGCAATAGTAGCATTCATATCTTGGTGCTAACCAACAACTCTTTCATTGAACTTAAGGCTACCTCAACAGGAATGAAAACATGGCTGGCACTGGAAACATAGCCAACTACTTGGGGCTAATCAAGTCACAGACCTTTGCAGAGAACATACTACCATTGCTTTACTAAACCAGGATGCTTCCGAATTGCATTCCAAATACTTATCCATATACCCACAGTCATTGTAGCTCCCATTCCTTACCAAAGGAGCTTCTCTTTGCAATCGACAGATATTGTTACAGAAAACCATAACTGGTCAAAATGCAAAGAAAAGTGATCATGTGATGCCAAGGCCCACTGGAAACATGTACAGGACAGTTCCTGTACCCAGGGCTCAGGGAACATCAAAGATGAGGGGAAGAAAGACTATAAGAGCTAAAGGAAGTCTGCTGTGGGATTGCTTCTCTTAGAAATGACAGAGAAGATTTACTGGATGATTTCTCAAAACGCGTATCTACACAAGACCTAGACAAAGACAGCGTAACCCCAGCAGACATGCTAACATATAAAGGGGAAATCTCCAGGGGCCATCCGCAACAACAGAACAAAACAAAACGAAAACCCTATAAGTAACTAAGGGGTGATGAGAGCTACAGAAGGGATGAGCCCCTTAATTGGTTATCCCATACCAAGTGGCCGACCCTGAAATCATACACGTACAAGCAGCACCAAATAGATTAAACAGATTGTATTTGCATATTTATGCATATATATAAAATATATGTATACGTATGTACATATACGTATATATACCAATAAGAATTAGAGGAAAATTTGATAGGGAGCAAGGAGAAAAGGGCATGGAGGGAGTTGGAGATAGCAAAAGGAACGAGAGGGGTGATCGGATTATAGTTTAATAATATTAAGAAGGCCAGCCTCCAAAGCTACAAAGGTATTTCTGAATTCTCAGAGCATTCCAGAAATAACTGACTTACTATATATAACATGGTGGTTTAGATTTAGCTGAGCAGTAATTGTTAATGATTAAAGTTTAAATACATAATTAAAAAAAAAAAACCTGCAAGCCCCGATCGCTGTAATGGATGTAATTGATTCTGCCCCCGAAGGTGTGGGTGGTGTCTTCTGACAGGAGCCCAGATAAGAAGGGCATGGCAGAAGGAAGTTCTTCACCTTTTGTTGGGTCAGGCTTCCCCGTCCCTCTGAGTTGGCTTACCCTGTTGCTGCTGCTGCTTTGCTGACATCGGATCTAGTGTTTCCAGGCTTCCGTCCTTCACTAAGGACCTGTAGCTCTCCGGGATCTTTCCAGGTCTTTGACATCAGACTGTGACTGCTCAGACACCCAGCCTTGATCTACAAGAATAGCAGAATATCATTAGGAATTGTCTCAGTGCTACCCAGTCTCCAGCTCCTGACCAGCTCTGTGTTGTCAGGCATGGGCTTCCTCCCTGAGTGTGGGCCTCTGGCCTCCATTGTCCCATCAGATCCTGCAGTCAGGTTAGATTATAGATCGGAGGTTTTGTGGCTGGGTTGGTGTCCCAGTCCCACCACTGAAGCCTTGCTGGTTACAGGATGTAGCCTGTTCAGGTTCCCTAGGGGTCGTTGCCAGGGTTTCCTTTATAGGTTCCAGGGAGTTTCCACTGCACTAGGTCTCTAGATCTCCCCTATGTAGCAGTATGTTGCTGTGGTGGCTCACCAAAGAAGACATGGAGGCATATTCACCAACAGAGGGAACCACTACCATGGCAAGAGCCACACTGCACAGTGGAACCCGAAGCACCTCATGTCAGGTTTTTATTGATTCCCAAGCTCCTCAGGTGTTCTATTGATAGCACGTGCAGATCATGAGCAATCAAACATCTTTTACATAAAGCTAGCACCTGCAGACAATACAAATGCCAAGGCCTAGGCAGCCCTTCACCCAACAGTGCACAAAACAACCATTTTAAACATAACTAAAAATGAACTTCTGCATCACTCTGAATGTCCCCCAATTCTAGTTGTCTTTCCCTATATTTTCTCCTCCATCCCCGTCTCACCAACTGATCCATCCTGTTCCCATTCCCATCCACCCCCAGCCTACCTGCAATGTCTGTTCTATTCCCTTCCCAGGGAGATTCATGTGTATGCTCATAGCTCCGTGCTCAACCCCCCTGTCATCAGAGAGGCTCCCAACCACAGCTGATGGGAGCAAAGGCAGAGGCTCAGGACCAAACACACTGCAGAGCTCAGGGACCCCTGATGAAGAGGGGAGGAGGAATTGCAGGCACCAGAGGAGTCGAGGATGCCAGAACAAGCCCCAGGGAGTCGACTGACCAGCACTCTTAGGGGCTCACAGAGACCAGCGCCTGCAGAATCCTCTCTCTCTCATACTGTTACCTGTTCTGATGTTCTTGTAGAACTCCTAAGAGTTGGAGTATGTGTGTGTGTGTGTGGGTCTATGACCCTTTTGCCTGCCCTTGGAATCCATTTCCTCCTGCTGGCTCTCTTGTCCAGCCTTGATTTAGGGGCTCGAGCCCTGCCGTGTGCCATCTTGATGTGCCCTGTTTGAGCGGTAACCCTTGGAGGCCTGCTCTTTTCTGACGGGGAGTGGGGTGGCATGAATGTGGGGGAAAGGGAAGATTGGGGGGGGAGCTACCAGGAGTAGAGGGAGGGGAGGATGGGGTCAGGATGTATATATATGAGAGAAAAAAATTAATAAGGAATGACACCCAGTCTAATGGACTCCTCCAGTGTAAGACGGCCACGCGGGACCCGTACTGCTGACACAGGCTCAGCAACCGGGTGACTCGATGGGTTCCCAGCTTCTCAAGTGTGAGACAGTTGTTACTATTTTAACACAAGCTAATCGAAATTAATCTAAATAAATTCTTTTAATATATGTTTATCCTATTAGTTATATTCTTCTAGAGAACCCTGACCAATGAGAGAATGAATGAGTTTCTGAGAAAATAAAGCTGATAGAATTTATTTACACTATGTAGGAAACCCAGACACACGCATTCATTATCACATTATTTAACATGGTACTTAGTCCTGACAACCTGTGCACTTACGTGTGGCTAATTGCCTTTGTCAAATACGTCAGATAATAAGTGAAGAACTGTGAAAAGTTTGTCAGACTTCAGTCCTGGAGCATTCAGGACAGAAACGAAACAATAGAGTCTAAATCCCAGCTTCACAGAATCCCCTAGACTTAGAACGGATCACACCTCACCGTCTCAGTTTTCTTATTGTTGAAAGTCAGGTGCTCAGGAGTACTTAGCTTGCTCACAGACAGAGCTACTCTTGGACACACACACACGGGAGTGAAAACCCAAAGGTAAACAGTACAGAAGCCCAGACAGGGTGCCCCAGTGTGAACTGCAGGCCAGTACCGAGATGCTGTTCTTGGGTGGCCTTGAGTGTTGGTTTCTCTCCCTTGGCTTTGCGCCGTGGGAAGGCACTCTGGAACCCAGAGCCGAGCGTCAGGCGGGTTTCTCGGGAGAGCTGTCCACTCGTGGCCCTGAGAATAGCGAGACGCAAAGGAGGCCTCGGGAGCCGAGTCTGGTGGACATGAAACTCAAGTTTATTAGCGGCCGTATCCCTGTTTGAATAACTTTCCCCAGAGAAGGCAGGGTCCCAGTACTCCGGGTGGGGACGCCGCATTAGCACAGGGGCAGGGCGAGGGCACCTGGCCTCATGGTCTTTGCAAAGACAGAGGGCAGGCAAAAAGCTTGCCAGATGTATTTCCCTATGCTACTGTGAGTAGCCTCCAGGGCTTAGAAGAGAAGGAGCTCACAAGGTGTCCTGCTAGCCCACCCGGGGAGGGCGAGGCACCCTTCTGCGGCTTCAACTTGCTCTTTTAGCCCCAGAGGTCTACAACTTTGCAGTAATGCCTCATCTGCCCGGGACCCTGGGAGTTTACAAACGCTACCGTTTCTTTTTTATATCTTATTTTCAGTCAGGTTAATTTTTCATCATCCTAAAGTATAATTTTTTTCTGTTGTTGAAGTTTCTTGTTCTTTCTTGGGTTTAAATTAGTGACTAGTTGTTTAATTATATAACTCATTATTATGGGTTTAATACATGTTAATAGGGAGGTCAGCCAATTGTCTACACTCCGTACACTGTATGAAAGTGTGTCAATCTGCCCGCTGATGATTCAGTTTTCACTGCGCATTCTTAGTACAAGATGAAGCTTTAACTCCTGAGCTTTTTGATCCTAAGTATGATGTGAGTGATAATCTTTTCCTTGGGAAGAAAACAGACAATTGACTGCCCACTGAAACTAAAATGTTTAGTTTCACCAATTTGCCATTGGGTTCCACTTAAGTTTTATCTTTGTTTTTTGACTGAGAACTAAAAATGAAACACAATAAAAAGGAAAGTATCAAATCAATTGTAGTGAGCAGTGCATCATCAGTGGTCCCTCTACCAGGACTTGGGACTGTAATTATCCCTACGCTAATGTTCTCTGTGAATCTTGCCGCGGACTTTGACCATTTGGGAGCCTACCGGGAATGGCAGTCAGAGTTCTGGAAAACTTTTAACAGAGTGGGACGTGTATTTCTCTCGCAGAGGCTTATTCTTGTCCTGTCAGTTCATTTCCGTGACTCTTCAAACATGTCTACTGCTCTCTGACCTTTTATCTACTTTCTACGCCGCCTCAACTCTCAAATGGATGATACTGTAACTCGATAAGCCAGTTTACATTCATGTCTTGTATAATTAGAATTCTGTTTATATGCCTGTTTTCAGGGCCAATCATTTGATGTAAGATGGTCTTCTGTTTTCAAAGTTTTAGTAAATAACTATAGATAATTGCATTTTAAATTCATAAGTCAATCAGACATAGCAAATACATTAGGTATTAGGTGATGCAAGAAAAGCATTCATTCTCAGGCAGTCAGCAGCCAGGACAGACGAGGGCTTAGCCACTTACACATGCTGATTAGTTTTTGATGCTTAGAAGACTTTAAAGGGGTTTCTCTTATTTAAACTAGGAAGAGATTGGGAGGCAAGTTTTCCTCAGAGAAAGCTCTAAATTAGAAATTTCTGATATATTAATTTAGTATAAGGTTAAGTCAGCATTAAACTAGTATTATATAACATGACGTATGTGTAACGCACATGAGGAAGACCAGAAGACAGTCACTCTGGCCTGCTGATATCAGGGTTACCAGTGTCAGACAGAGTCAGTAAAATTACTGAAAACAAAAATATGATTTCTAGATACAAAGGCTAGCACATTCCACCTATAACTTTGAAGTATCATTTTGCATTTGCTTACTATTAACATAGTAAAAACGAAGTAAAAATTATATATTTTCTATAGGTGAATATAATTGTCAAGATAGCAAACACACTCCCCTGGCTTCCTCCTCCGACAGCTGCTGCCGGTGAGCATCAGCTGGCTCTGTCTTGGCGACCCAGAGCCCCAGAGTCGTGATTAGTGATGATTGGTTGACTTATTCTACATACTAATCATTACGCTGAGAATGGAAAAGGTGGGTATTCCTCATGGGCTCATTGTGGACAGGACTGAAAGACTTGCTAAAGGCGTCATGAAAGAGAAAGGAGGACTTCTGTGGTCCTCTGTGTTCTCAAGGCGAGACATTCCGTGCTGATCCGCTGGGTCTTATCGCTGACTAGAAATAATGACAGATCCATTCTTAAGACTGTAGATTTTTCGAGACCGAAGAGCTACTGTAGTGGTCATTCAACAGGGGGCATATAAATTGTTGAGATGACGTCTCAACCTTGCTTTCCTTGGTCAGGCCGGACACCTCCCAGATGTTTAATGTCACAAGCTCACCGGCAAAAAACGACCCATCATAGTGTTGGGTCCAGGCAAGACTTTTAGATTTAAAATTCCAGACAAGTTTGTTGTTGGATGTGTCCTTGACCATAATGAGAATTTCAGGATTTTTAGTCATATTTATGTCATTAAGTGAAACCCGAAAAGCCAAATACAGAGCTTGTGACCAGAGTTCGAGTTGAGGGTGCAAACATGATGTGTCCCACTGTCGTTGCCAGTAAAGTTAGCAAGTGTTCTAGTTCTGTGGCCATCTGCTTAGGAAAGCTTTTTTGTGAACCTGATAAGAATTTTATGTTTTATATGTTTAGAAGTGGCAGTTGCCGCATGCCCGAACTCTTGATTTGCACTGAGTCTCTAGATAGACTATGTGTTCCCTCTTGTAGATTGCTGCTTAACTTGTGAGTAAAAAGTCTCTTACATCACCACTATTAAATAATATCCCTGGGAATTGTACGAGTAAGCGACATTTAAATAGAAGATATATTGGTTTTTAATTGGTGTCCTAATTTTTCTGTATTCAGGAAAGACCAGGTATGATCGCGTGCTGTTAATTTTACCACGCTGCATTTAGAGCAACCTATAGCAGTTTCACGTCAGTAAACGCTTCTAAGATGTTTCATCAGTTGTGTAAACCTGTGTTTCATCAGTGTATTGGCTGCATTTTTGCCGCTTGGATTATGATTCCAGTGAATTGTTGTCAACAGTTCCTTTTTAAAATGAAAACAAATTATAAAAGTTTAAAAAGTAAGAAGAAAATATCCTTAAATCTATATTTACTTAATACAAAAAAATGCAAAGAAGTCTGGCACAATAATCTTGATGTACATCTTTTAGTATGTTACTCAGGATCCATGTCCTCTAGAAATAGATCAATAATTTAATGGGAGATTAAATATATGTTTATATTTATAGATATATGGATAGCCCCATCAAAGTGCATTGCACACACTGGACTCTCACACGGCTACTGTTGTATATTAGTGAGAAATCAACCGTCGCTATCTTTGAGTCCTACTTGAGCTGGAAACTTACATTATGACTATAGTCAGCGACGGATGGTGGCAGGGTAAGAGCTTCCCTTAGGTGACGGACCTGCTATGAGGAGGCCTTCGGCTGACTTATTTAGTTTGGATAATAGTTTGGATTGCACAGTAGTAGGCGTTGGTTTGAAAGGTACATTTAGAATTGCAAAGTGTAGATTTTTTCGTTGGCTTCATAAAAATAAAGAATCAAATGGAGCAATTTGTTTGGAGAGAAAAACTATCTTCGTTTCATTTCAGTTGTTTGGTAACTTTTTAGTGTAAAATTTATACATGAAATTCCCTATATATATTTGAAATGATGAGTTACTGCTTTGGAAATTGTGGTACATAGAACTGTAAACATTTCGGTCTCTTTTGTTGACATCGTTTTGAATAACTGTCCATATCCCCAGTCTTGGGAATCATATCAAGAACCATTTCAAGTTCATATGTCTTGATTTGGATACTGGTAAATTTTATGCAAGTCAAAGTTTGAAAGATGCTTACAAATTGAAGTCTCCTGGAGCCTCGCATTGGTCATTATTCAGGAGAAGATGAAATGAAACCTGGCAGCAAGCAGACTCTTCCTAGCTTACCCCACCCCCAGGACTGGTCCATCCCCAGTGGACCCAACAGCACAGAATTGAGTCCAAAAAACTCATGGACAGCCTTCTGCTGTCCCCAGATCAAGCTGCTGACCTTGAAGCTGTGAGTTAAGAAAATGGATGTGTTAAGATTCTGAGTTTAGGGCGACATTTCACAGAGTGAGTTTGGGCTTTGAGAGCTATACAGATCACACTATTCCATTACACTATTTGTATTTATTATTTTTATTTTTTTTGAGACAAGGTTTCATTATGTTTCAACTGGCTTCAAACTTGCTATATAGTAGAGGCTAGCCCAAATTCTTGCCTGTCTCTTTCTCCCAAGTGGCAAAATTATATGCAAGTGCCATCCTTCTGGTTCATTCATATCATTTTAAGAGGCAGTAATAGTAATATGAAAATTGGCAAAGCATTTACTGTTTGTTCTACATTTGCCTTAATTATTAATTATAATAAAATTATGATGTATGTCATTTTTGTCTTTATTTTATAGATGTGAAAGTTGAAAACTTAAATGAAGTTTCATATATTCTCCAAGATGAACTAACTCACTTTTAGATTCACAGTATACTGCTTGAAACCAAACCCATATTATACTCTGACCTCCCCTCATCTACTAGATCCCCTTAGAAAAATCTTGTGTGTTACGTGTCCACGTTTGTGTGTGTGAGTAGCATACCCATTCTGCGCAAGCCGTGAGGAGCAAGTCTGTAGGCAGCACTCCTCCATGGCCTCTGCGTCAGTTCCCTGCCTCCAGGTTCCTGCCTGGTTTGATTTTCTGCCCTGATTTACTTTGATGATGAACAGTGCTGTGGAAGTGTAAGCAAAATAGACCCTCTCCTCCGCAAGTTGCCTTTGGTCATGGTGTTTCACCACAGCAACAGTGACACAACTAATACAGTGGGAAATCTGGTCCTCTTCACAGATAGCGGGGTGGGTAGCGTTGGTATATAGTGGTGACCTGTGGTATAAATATGCATTTTATTGGTAATACAAATAAGGTTGAGTATTTTTTTCCCTCTTCAACATGTGGCTCTGCTTCATTTGTGAATTTGTAATTCAAAAGTATTTTGTTTTTATCTTGAATTGTCTACCTATTGTTCAGCCATCTTTTTCAAAAACTCTAGGTCTAAGTCCTTTCTGAATGGTTATCCAGCAATATTTATTACTATTCACATCATTGCTGCTGTGGCTCTTGGGATCTGTTTGAATTTATTCTTCTGTTATTTCCACATGGGTTTTGGCTTCATCTTTTCTCCTTCCCTCTCTCCTCCTCCTCCTGTTTCTCTTCTTGTTTCTCACTTTATTTTCTGCTTTCAAGAAATGCTGCAGTGTTTTTAACTTTTTATTCACTGACAAAGTGCATACATGGATTAAAAATGTGTAGCTGAGCAGTGGTTAATCCCAGCACTGGGGAGGCCGAGGCAGGTGTATCTCTGTGAGTTCAAGGCCAACCTGCTCTACAAAACGAGTTCCAGGACAATTAGGGCTATATAGAGAAACCCTGTCTCAAACAAACAAACAAACAAACATACAAACAAACAAAGAAGCAAAAGTATAGCTCTGAGATAAGAAAGCTGAACACCTAAGAACTGAATATTTAATGAAAAATATTTTCTAAACAAGCAACCTTCGTAGGAGTCCTTTATCTTACAGGAAGACATGAACATGACAGACAAAGCTCTTTTACTTCTTTCTCTTGGCACTCCGTTGATAGCACTCATTTACAGTAAGAAGTCCAATGTTTAGTTATTTATTCCTGTGTGTACTTACGCTTCCTTCATTACTTGCTTATTCATAGACCCCACGGGACCATCTTATTTATCTTGTCTGATGCCTCTTTGAAAGGTTTTGTGGTGTGACATTTCTAGATGTCTGTTATGGCTAAAGTGTGTCTATTTTTAGCCACTTGCTTACTGCTCCGTTTGAGTAGGGACCATAAAACAGCACCTGTACAGAGCACTCTGTGACTTAAGAAATCTGGCCTAAGTTAAAATGTATCACACCCTTATTTTTGGTATTGCCAGTGACTATGTCAGTAACACAAGCTTTGCTCTTTTCTATCCTGATTCCCACCACTCTTCACGTCAGACAATACTGTAACTTAACAGAGTGACTTGCTGCTTTTATTATAATCTACTGTGCATCAGATGGGGAAAGTGTGCACTAGGCTGTTTACAGAGTTAGACAGAAATCTT
The DNA here is from genome assembly GCA_026225945.1 of Cricetomys ansorgei. Lineage (NCBI taxonomy): Eukaryota > Metazoa > Chordata > Mammalia > Rodentia > Nesomyidae > Cricetomys > Cricetomys ansorgei. Next base: position 7,090,134 of record JAMJFZ010001360.1, on the reverse strand, counting down.
TTCATTCACTAAAATCAGATATGCATTTTGTGTGAAAGACTTTCAAATTTAATGACTAGGTTTTAATCTAATACTGCATTCATCGTCAACCCTGATGATTCCCGCTAGCTACATTATGTGCTACCATGCCCTCTATGCTTTTTAATCCATAGTAACATTCTACCATCAGTAATCTTCTTGTGTCTATTCATGATAGTTGATGCTTTGAAAGTTCCGAGGTTAGGTGAAATATGTAAAGGGAATGTTTGAAATGAAAAATCAATTCCGAATAGATCCCGAAATATGAGTCCTCTGTGGCACTGGAACAAGGTGGATATAAACTCAGTGTAAAGAAAAACCTGTCACATATGCAGAGTGGCATAACAAACAAACATTAATTAATTGCTTTGTTTGAAATGTTTCCAGAAAGACTTGCACTGAGCAAGGCTTCTCTGTGCTGGTGATTCCGTAGCATATGTTGACACATGCAGGAGAAGCTGTCATGTGTAAAGGCTTTCTGCTATCTGGTACATGACCTGGCATATAAAAGAGAAATATGCATGGCTCAAATGAATGTCTGACTTTATTCAGAGCATCTTTGGCTTATTAGGTAAAATCCTTGTGGTTTTGATTTCATGGCAATATTGTTAAAATAAAATTGTTTCTACTCTTAGTGATGTTTCCATATTCTCCCTGTAGTCTGTTGAATAGAAAGGATGGAGATCAGTCTCTGGTAATCCCTCAGTGCCTGGTTCCCCTCCTTCACAGCTGACTTCTGGCATCAATGGGAAAGCTGAATGTGGAATGGTAGATATGTTTTTGGAGAAGGGTGTCTCCTTAAATTCTTAGCAACAAAATGCTGGAGTCAGGGAGCCATGTTTAAGACAGCAATAGTGCTCTCGGAGCCTGTGCAGTACACAGGCAAGGCCAAGAGCTCTCACTCTCACTCACTCAGGCTCACAGCCCTCCTGCCATTGTTGCCAGTGTGGCTTGGGGTGAAATGAGCGGCAAGTGGTTCACGCCCTGTCTATAGATGTCACTCACAGGCTCTGCTGCTTGCACTACATCATGCTCTTTCTAAAAGTAAATGTAGAAGAGGAGCTGACATTGGAGAGATTGGAGGTCAGAAAGAGCTAGAAAATGTGGTGAACATTCATGTTTAACATTTAAAAGAACCCTTAGACAGATTGTTTCATCTTCAAATCACAGCAGGGAAAAATGTACATAGAGATTGAGTAACTTATAGAAAACCACAGGACCTGTGAATGGGAAACACAGTATTCTCATTCAATCCTTTCTTTAAGCCTGTTCGTCAGTTTGTCTTAAACTTGAATGTGCCTACAAGAATAGAGACTGAGATTCTGCACGTACAATGTTACCTCTCCAAGGTAATTAAAAGCAATGCCCTCATGACCAGAATTTTAAAGACAAGGAATTCCTCCTGCTGTTCTCCTTTGTGCAATTAGAATTCCTATAGAAAGTAACAAGTAGGTACTCAAACGTGGAAAGGTGTTTTTCAAAGCAAGTGAAATATCTTCTGTTTTAATATTACTTAAGGAAATGTGGAGACATCTCCCATCACTAGCGATCTGAGTTCAGATTCTGTTGTGTCTTTCTACATTTCCTTAATAATTGATTCAAAATTTGGAACTCTGGAGAGCTTTTTTTCCTCCTTTGACTACTATTTCCTAATTCCTTGGGAGAATTTTTACTCTTCTGATTTGTCATCTTCCTACCAACTTGCATTCATGCTGGCTTCTCCATCTTTATTCCCACCACGAGAATCAAAGGGCAAGCATTTGTTCTTGCCCATGGTTAGAGGATGTATGCAGGAGCACTTATCCTCAGGAATTCCACTCTTATAATTTGGAATTACAGAGACACTAAATTTTTTTTCCAACAAAATTAGATGTCAACTGTTAATAATCCAATAATGGACACAACCCTCATTCGTTAAAGCTTTCGTAGGCATCACTGAAAAACAGGGACATTCAGTGAAAATGTAAATACTTACAGAATGGTTAAAAGTGGTGATTAAGATATGGCCCACAGGCAAGCTAACAGTAGGAATCTAATTTGAGGGTAGTTATTAATATTTTGTTAAATATATGGACAAGAACTAAGTACTTAAGTTTGTGCGTAGCTGGCAGTTAAATGTGTGAATTGCAACACGCCTTCGACCTCCGGGGCACAACCGAAGACAATGACGATGGACTATATATGTTGGGGGTCTCTTGGAAAATCCTGACCAACAGCTCAGAGAGGGCTTCTCATGGCTGGTATTGGAGTTTTTCTTAGATTGTCTTTCGCTCTTGGAAAGCATCGTCAGCCCAGAATGAAAGTCTCATTTAAATTATGAATGTGTGTTTATACACAGAATTAGGAGTGTTTTATAGTTTTTTTAAATATATAGTATGATTTTATCTGACTTTTTCCAGACATTGTTATTGTTACTTTACCTTCCTTTCACCTCCCTAGGGAGCCCCCTTTTCTCATTTCCTGATCAGATTCACTTGACCCTATTATCCCCCCACCCATTGCTCCCCCCTCCCCAAACCACGGTGACGGTCCCATTTGACTTTGTTGGTTGCTGCAGTTACTCCAGGATATGTACTCACATCTGAAGATCTGGAGCTTGGAGTTCTAATGGGAGAG